>PVIR01000139.1:154299-233215 GCA_004026965.1 Petromus typicus | reverse complement strand
GTGAATTTCTTGTAAGTGGAAGTGAAGCAAATGAGAAATGTGACTAGGAGTTTCTTTTGCATGTCTGAGACTCAGATCTGGTGATGGTAGCAAGAGTTTCCTCAGTGGAATGCAAATTATCCCTCAGGAGGAGGTTATATCTCCTCTTCAAGATGGGCAGAAGAGGAGGAAATATGGAGAAGCCTAAGAGCACTGGTAGCAGACAGTCTGTTTTATTAGTTTCAATTACTAGAAGAAAAACTGTCAGGGAAACCAAAACAGATGTTGATAATGAAAGTTTTTCTCCTTCATCAGAAGGCAAATAGAACACAAGAACTGTTAGAAAAGACAGCCCCAGGCGAGGGATGATCAGAAACAGAGTGTAAAACAAAGGCAGGCGTCTCAGAATGTTTTATTAGTTTCATTTTAATTTGTTAATCTTTGCATGCATGCTTTTCTCAATATAATCATCTTTACACTTTAGACTGCAGCTTTTTAAAGGCTCATACTCTTTAAAATTCGTTCCTCAATGGTTAAGTTTCACGACTGGTGTCTCGGATAGGAAATGTCTCCTCCGGATCTCCACTTCCATCGCTTTCAGCATCATACATATTTCAGCACTTACCTCCCAGTGAAAGTCATCCATCTGCTGACTCCTGGTTTTTTAATTACAAAGTTGGCATCACTGGGCTCCAGGAAGCTCACCCCAGGCATATCCTCCTGATGCCTAAGATGTCATTTTCCATCATCCACATGGCTGCCCCTCCATCCTCAGGAGGGAGAGTGTAATGGAAGAGTTTTATTTTCAGGTCAAATTTCATAAGATGTTGGATCTAAAACTTTAAAGTTCACTTCTGCCCTAAGTGGGTCATCCAGTTATCACCCTTGAAGCCTCCATGCTCTGGCCAGTGCCAGGCCAGGGTTATGAATACGGATCTGTCAGCCCCTATAAAGCACGCTAAATCTTCTCTTCCTTATGAAGACATACAGAGTCTTACAGGATCCCTGATAGTCTGGTGGCTAAAGCAGAAAGTTCACAAGTTCAAGGCCAGCCTGGGCAACTTAGTGAAGGCCTATCTCAAAATAGAAAATCAAAAAGGTGGAGATGTATCTCAGGAGTGAAGTGTCCCTGAGTGCAGTCTCCAGTAGAGAGAGAGACAGAGACAGAGACAGAGAGACAGAGAGAGAGAGAGAATGAGAAAGTGTGGCAGTTGGTGCCATTTCTCTTGGCTGTGGTGGATACAGTGATTTTGGAAACACAAACGGGCAAGGCTTGTGCTGGGCAGGATGGCAGACCAGGAGCCCAGGCTTCCCCTGCCAGCTGCGCTGCTTCCTGGAGAGAGTTACCACGTCTAACTTTGATAAATTTATCTTTCTTAGTAAAACAGTAGATTAGTTAACAGAAACTTGAAGAGCCCAAGGTATCGCACACTGCTTTTTGGGATAAAATGACTGTGTACTTACTTCTGTCAGGAATGGACAGACCACAAATTACGCTGGAACCCTGATGAATATGGTGGGATTCATTCCATTAAAGTCCCATCAGAATCTCTCTGGCTTCCGGACATAGTTCTCTTTGAAAAGTAAGTATCATGAGAGAAATGTTTACTGGTTAATATTGGATATAGAAAAGCTTAATTTTGGCAAATAAAGAGAAATATACAACTTTCAGCAACAGATAGTTTTTTCTTTTTAAAATGTTGCTTGACGTTGTAGGAGCAAAGTTATAAAATGTTCTGTGTGATGGTAGTGGAAAACACTAAAAACTAGCAAGTGCTTGGCTGACCACTAAAGTGAAACCCTTTCGTGGCAGTGCGGATGGACGCTTCGAGGGCTCCCTCATGACCAAGGTCATAGTGAAATCCAACGGAACGGTCACCTGGACGCCTCCTGCCAGCTACAAAAGCTCATGTACCATGGACGTCACATTTTTCCCATTCGACCGGCAGAACTGCTCGATGAAGTTTGGATCCTGGACTTACGATGGTACCATGGTTGACCTCATTTTGATAAATGAAAATGTGGACAGGAAAGACTTCTTTGACAATGGAGAATGGGAAATCCTCAAGGCGAAGGGGATGAAGGGTAACAGAAGAGAAGGTCTATATTCATACCCGTTTATTACCTATTCGTTTGTCCTGAGACGCCTGCCTTTGTTTTACACTCTGTTTCTGATCATCCCTTGCCTGGGGCTGTCTTTTCTAACAGTTCTTGTGTTCTATTTGCCTTCTGATGAAGGAGAAAAACTTTCATTATCAACATCTGTTTTGGTTTCCCTGACAGTTTTTCTTCTAGTAATTGAAGAAATAATCCCATCTTCTTCCAAAGTCATCCCTCTCATTGGAGAGTACCTGCTGTTCATCATGATTTTTGTCACCCTGTCGATTATCATTACAGTTTTTGTAATTAATGTCCACCACAGATCTTCTTCCACGTACCATCCCATGGCGCCCTGGGTGAAGAGGCTGTTTTTGCAAAGACTTCCTCAGTTACTTTGTATGAAAGATCACGTCGATCGTTACTCTTTCCCAGACAAAGACGACAGTAAGCCAACAGGGAGAGGTAAAGTTCTGGATAAAAAGAAACAGAAAGAAACGAGCAACGGAGAAAAGGTTCTGGTCACTTTTTTGGAAAAGGCTGCTGAGTCCGTTCGGTACATCTCAAGGCACGTGAAGAAAGAGCATTTCATGAGCCAGGTGAGGCCAGCGCTCACGGATGGGCCCAGGAGGGGGAGAAAGACTCGTGTTAGGGGATTTATTCACAACAAAATGCTGTCCTTGCTTAGTGTGGTGTTACCAGCCGTCGTCTGTGTACACACCCGTTTTAAAACAAACCTGGTGTACAACAGGGACTTCAATCTGAGCTTTCAGGGAGAAAGCCACAAAAATACAAGGAGCAAAAGTGTTGGGGCCGAGGATTTAGCTCAGTGGTTCCGGCGCCTGTCTTGCAAGTGCAAGGGCCCGGGTTCAATTCCCCGGTAACCACATAACAATACTGGGCGTGGAGACCCACACCCAGCAGCAACCAGTACCACACACCACAGTGCCGGGCGTGGTGGCTCACGCCTGTAATCCCAGCACTCGGGAGGCAGAGGCAGGAGGATTGCTGTGATGTGAGTTTGAGGCTGAGCTCAGGGCCAGCCTGAACTACAAAGTAAGACCCTGTCTCAAAAAAAAAAAAAAAAAAAGTGTAGAAGCTACAGAATAAGAGCCATTCTGTATAATTCTTCAGTTCCATTATAATATCTCAATTGTACATCTTCAGTAGTCTGTCTCTCATTTTTCATGGGATTATGTATACTTTCTTGTGTAGTATTTAGAAACAAAAGACAGAAAACTCAAATTGAAAATTAATGTTGACTTTTCTGTTATGACTGATGTTTTGTTGAGGGAAGAGGATTGGTCTACTTAACTTATAAGTTTTTTTAAAGTGTGAAGCTGTGCCAATGACGCACACCTAGTCCTAGCTACTCAGGAGGCTGAAGCAGGAGGATCACTTGAGGCTGAGTGTGGAGTCAGCCTCAGAGCAAGGTACCACCTCAAAAAAACAGTATAGATTTCAAAGTCAAAACAGTCCTGGGCTCAGGTCCCACCCTTCTGCTGTGTAGTTTTGAGACAAGTCACTTCCCCTGTCCTTCTGTTTTTGGAAACCTACCTTGAAGAGTGCGGTGAAGAATTAATGGCAGACTATAAACCACACAATGTGCCCAAGGCATGTGCTTAGGGAGAGTTTCATCTCTACGTCAACTTTCGTGAGTAGTGGTCTTACTCTAGAATCAGTGAAAATTAGCAGCCCCTTCTGTTGTGTTTTTACAAAATCCCTACGCACAGACGTTTCTCAGCTAATGGCGGTTACCATCCAAACTCATCGTAGACTGAAAACATGCTCAGCCAGATACAGTGGCTGCCCTGCCCTGCCTGCCCCGGGGCCTGGCTTAGCCTCCCAGCAGCCTGCTGAGTCATAACTCTTCCCTGGGGCTTGACCGCCCCACTGAGCCTCCGCTGGTGCCCACGCCACGCACAGGCAAGGATCCCTGTGCAGGGCCTTGGCCCTAGGAACGGCTTTCTACTCAGTGTGTATCATTCACTGGGAGCCTCTGAAGTTCAGATGAGGTGTGTATTTCCCTGAAAACATGAGAGCCACCTTTCCCTCTCAGACATCCATAGCCCTGTGGCTTGTCCCTGCTCTGACCTCGCTCAGGGCCTGATGATGTTCTCCACTGCTTCCCTTCTTGACAGAGGCTTTGCTCTCCTCCTTCTCTTACCTGCCTCCCATTCGCCCCAGCCCCAGAAATGCCTGGCGCTCTGCCTCTGGCCGACGTATCCCCGTGTGGCGCAGTGGGAAAGACCTGGAACATTCGGCCACAAAGACTCTTAAAGCTATCAATGCAGTTAGTATATCAGGAAACATCAAGGAAAGGCATGTTAGTTTGTTATGTCTGTAAATATCAGGCTTTTCTCATTTTGACGAAGAATGCTTACAGATATATAAATTACTCTGCCGTTTTCTTTTACTTTCCTAGAGTTGATGAGCAAGGTTGCTCTATGCTCAGTTGTAAGCAAGTCACTGAACAGACCCTGAACCTGTACTGTAGGTGACGAGTTACACACACTTGGACAACTTACATGCTGTAAATGTGAACATTGCTTTTTAAAAATCCTTTAGTGAGTCCAGAGCAGCTGCACAGCCCCCGGAATAAGGGTGTCTTCTCTCTTACAGGTGGTGCAAGACTGGAAGTTTGTAGCTCAAGTTCTTGACCGCATCTTCCTGTGGGTCTTCCTGCTGGTGTCGGTCACAGGCTCCGTTCTGATTTTCACCCCAGCCTTGAAGATGTGGATGCATAGTCACCATTAGCAACATGTCCCCGAGTGGCTCAGAGCATTCTTCACAGACCTGATTGCCCTTTAGGACACCGAGTCACTTGTGCACAACCCCAAGCACCTGCTCATTCTACAACTCCCTCAGTCACCTTCGCAAAACTGAATGTCACTTGTGGGGCAAAACCCGGGTAAATCTGGTCACCCAAGCTAATGGGCAGCTGCCATCAGAGGAGTTGGGTTTAAAGGGTTCAAAGAGCTGTCCAGGTCATGCCAGTTGTGTGTGCAGGGCCCAGGTGCTGCATCTGCGCAAACCTAGGTGGTTTGTTCTGAATGACTGCTAGATTTATGTAGTGTATGCCCAGCTACAGTGCTGGTTTGGGCAATTACCCTGGCATAACACCTGGTACAGTACATTTGTTTTGACACAAATTACAAGATGCCATGGTTCCCTTACCACAGAACTCACTGAAAATAGCCTTGCTTGGACATGGTGGGGCTTCTAAGGCAGGTGGCAGCCATGAATTTGTTCAAAGCCTCGGAAGGGAGTCCAGGTGGTGAAAGTGAAGTGCCGTGAGTGGAGACTCACTTTAAGGTGCTTTCAGAATGACTCATGGAAGAATCAAAGTCATCTGCTGCCAGAAGCACATGCATCAATACCCCTTCGCCTTCTACTAGCAAATCAAAGTGCTGAATATTCTCTGAGCATCCTTCTTGAGGCCGACACATTTGGTTGAGTTCATCCCGGGGCCCCTCCGGGTTTCGCCTCCTTCCTCCCGTCTCCGTCTGCAGGCGCACCTCTCCCACCATCACTCTCAGGAGGAGGCGTCTGCTCACACTGGCTTTGCTGCAGCCACCACTAAGTCTTTGCTGGATTTAAGCTTAAAGCAATTTTCCCCTTGCTCAGTTACAAATGCAATTCCTTTCCTAGGCATAGCTCTCGTAAACAGTTTGCTTTGCATGCTGAACTTTTAAAAACCCATGCTAAATCATTAACTCATTTACCTGTGTTGATATGTTTGGTCTCATTCAAGTCTCCAATTTTGTGTTTTCTGTGTAAGGCTTTCTTGTTCTTTTGGAGTTTTTCCTCCTTTTCAGGCTTGATAGAGTTGGTTCCTTACTTCCTCTTAAGGAGACTGAACTTCTATTAATGTAGTAATAAATGCATTCAAACTTTTGGTGGCTAAATCTGAACAGAAACATCTGCAGCAGCTGACTGTCTCCAAACACCCCCTCAGCACCCACTCCCTCCTTTCTTCATATCTCCTGTTCTGTACAAATCACCAGAATTTTAATTTCAGCTTACTCATTTTTATGTCTCCTTTTTAAGAATTACTTAGTGGGGCTCGGGAGTTAGCTCAGTGGTTCCGGCACCTGCCTTGCAAGTGCAAGGACCAGGGTTCAATCCCCAGTAACCACATACAATGCTGGACATGGAGACCCACACCCAACAGCAATCAGAATCATATACCACAGTGCCAGGTGAGGCGGCTCATATCCATAATCCCAGCACTTGGGAGGCAGAGGCAGGAGGACTGCTGTGAGTTCAAGTCTCAGCTCAGGGCCAGCCTGAACTACAAAAAGCGAGAGCCTGTCTCAAAACAAAACAAAAAAAAGATGGGGCCGGGGATTTAGCTCAGTGGTTCCGGCGCCTGTCTTACAAGCGCAAGGACCCGGGTTCGATCCCCGGTTACCACATACCATACTGGGCGTGGAGACTCACGCCCAGCAGCAACCAGTACCACATACCACAGTGCCGGGCGTGGTGGCTCACGCCTGTAATCCCAGCACTCGGGAGGCAGAGGCAAGAGGATTACTGTGATGTGAGTTGGAGGCTGAGCTCAGGGCCAGCCTGAACCACAAAGCAAGACCCTGTCTCAAAAAAAACTTAAAAAAAAAAAGAATTACTTAGTGACAGTGCATTTTATCTACAACCACATTGCAGACAATTTTATTTTTTGTTTACAAATGTTTTCTATCTTGAGTTTTTCTCTTTCTGCTACTTGTTTGTTCATTATTTCAGAGGAATATATCTTCAAGTAATTCCTGTGTGTGTGTGTGTGTGTGTGTGTGTGTGTGTGTCTGTGTGATGAGACCTTGCTATGTTGCCCAGACTGACCTTGAATTATTGATTTCAAGGGATCTTCCTGCCTCAGCCTCTTGAGTGGCTAGGACCATAGGCACATCTCCCTGCACCTGACCCCAAGTAATTCTTTTAGAAAGCTTTTGAGTATGGTAGCCTCCCTTAGCTTTTGCATTTTTGAAATTAAAACTGCTTTTACCCTCACATTTAAATAATAAGTTGGCTGATTGTTATCAATGAGAAATATGATGAAAGTGGATTCTTTTTTCTTGCCCTACATGCTTTTATTTTTCTTTTCTTAAATATCTTATGCTTTTATCTCTGGACTTTGGAATTGTCTCCTATACCTGTCTCTTTGCAGTGTATTCTTTCTTTCTCTGGCTTCACATTTATGACTAATGTCTTCAAATCTGCAAATTTTCTTTTCCTGTTTGTGTTACATTTCCTGGCCTCCGTCCTCTTTCTTATCTCCTTTTGGAATTTCTAATAGAGAGATCTTGGCATTGCTGGATCTGTTCTCTATGTTTATTAACTAATTAATCTTTCTCTCAGACTTTTTATCCTTTAACTCTTCACACATTGTCAGCTTGAGCTGAGAGGTAACAAAGTTGATGTCTAGTGGTGCTGTGCTGTGCTATGACCTTACCTCTCAAGTAGGGGTTTTATTTGTCCATGAATAAAACATATTATTTATTTGCTATAACTCTTATTTTTTTATGAATTTCATCTCTCATGAAATATTTTGGGAAATACTTATATAACTATTTTTATTTTTAAAATAACTATATTATTATTTTGTTTTGTTTGAAACAGGGTCTCGCTCTGTAGTTCAGACTGGCCCTGAACTCACTCACTATGTAGCCCAGGCAAGTCTCGAACTCACAGCAGTCCTCCTGCCTCTGCCTCCCAAGTGCTGGGATTACGGGAGTGACTCACCATGCCTGGCACTGTTGTTTGTAGTTACTAGGGATCAAACTAGAGACCTTGCGCTTGCAAGGCAGGTGCTAGAACCACTGAGCTAAATCCTCAGATCTATTATAACTATTTTAAACCATATTATTTTTGCATAACAATTTTCCATCAGAAGTTAATTCTTATTCTGACTTCAATGCTTTTAGTGGTCATTTTACTCAAATATTTGCTAGTTTTTTATGTTGCGAGTGAAAACTGTTTCTAATTTCAGGAACCCTGGCTTCAGTCCTGGTGCAGGAAGGCTGTCTACTGTCTGTGTCCAGCTAGGCGCTCTCGGGGATGGTGAGCAGCTCACCTTCTGACCTGGGGTCCCTTTCCAGGGCAGCAGCCGTGAGTCCTCCTGGCCCAGGCCCGATGCTGTCAGACTCCGCAGGATAATTTGTCCTTCAATGGGTTCTTCACAGTTTCCTGGGCATTCATAGTCGTCTCCTAACCCTTTCCTGCCTAGTCAGACTTCCGGCCTGTTCATACTCACCTTCTCCCCACTCCAAGTCCCTCCTTCCCCTGCTCCCTGGACACTCCTCTGGGTACTTGCTCCTTTAATTATCTTCCATCTCTTGGTCTTGTGTGCTGGTCTTTCCTAGGCCTAGGAAATGCTTCCATGCGTTCTGTTCTTAAACACTAAGCTATAGTGCACAGAAATAACGGAATAGTTTTCAAATGGAGTCATTTTTGTTTTGTTTTGTTTTGTTTTTGGTACCACAGATCAAGATCGGGACCTTGTGCTTTGGCGCCAGAATCACTGAGCTGAATTCCTGGCCCTAGAATACTTTAAAAAGAGATCTATGCTATTCAAATCATCCTAAATCTATTCTACAATCTAAAAAAAGAAGTCACATTTATGTTTTTGAATGCTATACTTAAAGCATAACATTTAACATAGGCAATGTATTTGTTCTCAAATGACATCAAACTTTATGCTAGAGAGCTGTATTATTATGCTGTGTGCCCACCTTACAGAATGCCAGGGCTCACTGCATGAACCAAATGTCCTTTTACTAGAATTTTTTAAAAAGAGGAAACAGTGAAATAAAAATTGCAGTGCAGAGACTCTTAGGTTCCCGAGCAGGCCATAACTAGCTGCCTGAGCTGTGGGCCCTGGGCCTAGTTACCGACCCCAAGCGGATTTTGGTTTCCTGATCAGCAATAACAGGTTCTGACTCATGATCCTTAAAGCTCTTCTCTGCTCTAAAATTCTATTCTTTGGAGATTTATCTTTGAGCTTTCACAATTTTTAAACCACACCGCTTCTAATTACAACTTTGTTTCTCTGTAACAATACAATCCGCTTTATCACTACTTTGGGCAGGATTGGCTGGAGTACACCTGAATGAAAACAAGGTTTCCCTGCCTTATGTCCTGATGGGCTTGTAGATGCACAAGGTAGATAACTATTCTCTTCCCTTTGATTGAGACTCGTCCTGAATTTAACTCACTGTTTAACTCATTGGGGTTCTAGATAAAAAGACAATATTAATATTAGAAAGTGGACTTAAATATGAGTTCAGTTGTAAATTCTGAAAAACACCAGTATGAAACACTTTCCACATCAAATCTCTTGTCTATCAGACACTAATACTGAGAAGATCAAACCATTTGATGCACTGTAAGCCTCATTGCACTAAGGTGGGGACCCTGAAAATAGCTTCAGTGTGGAGTAAGACAGATATATATGTATTATGATAATTTTATGAGAGTAACTGTAAAAGACAGTGTTAAAGCAAATATATTTTAATTTCAAGTGTGTAAGGAAATATCAGTGAGCAATGTTTGCCAGCTGATCCCAACCAGTGAATGTTGCAAGAGCTGCAGCTACGTCACTTGTTTGAGTGTACAGGCCCACGCGAGCGCACACACAGGGATGCGGTGTGCCTGAGCCCTTCTCACCGTGCAGATTTCCGCTCTCACCCCATGGCCTGCCTGCAGCCTTCACAGAACACACAGCGCCGCTGCTCAGAAGCGGCTCTGAAGTCTGTGGTGTTTCCGATGCACACTGTGTGGTTTAGAACATAATCACTCTCTATAGAGTTAGCAAATGAGCCCTATTTCTTAACTCTGCCAGAATATCCTTCAGGAGACCTTTGATATATCTACAAAGCTGAGCATGTAGTCAAAGCTTACCTAAAGTTTACTGATTAATTAAACCATATGCCAAAAAATGTTGGTTGTCTGTTAAAAATGGGGACAAATTTGTACTGTTGCTCAGCCCCTCCCAACAATTGTGTGTTTAATGTTGAGTGTGTGTTTAAGTACGCACTTAAAAAAATATTTTCACACTGAAAAAATGTTCAAAGCAATATTATTATACTCAATAATTCTACAATTTAAGTTTCCTTAACTGTTCTAAAATATCTTAATATTATAGTTGGATAATAATATTATAATATGATTCCTAAGCCTATCTCAATCTCTTTCTTGGCACCAATTTGTTGAAAGGCCCAGATCAGTTATCCTGCAGAATGTTTCACTTTCCTGATTTCTCTGTTGCTTGCTTCTGATATTATTTAGCTTGTTCTTCTATCCCCTGTGTTTCTTATACTTGAAAGTAACAACTCTTACTATAATTCTGGCTCAGTATTTTTCGCAAGAATACACCATAGATAATAATGTGCCATTCTTGATGAGTGTCTGCTAACACATCATTAGTATTAAAGTTAGTCCCTGGGTTAAGGTTATATACTCACTATATCCAGTGGTAAACTGATGGCCATAGGTTCCAGCAAAGTTACAAATATTCTGAAGTCTGGCTGTGGCCCTTTAAAGGTGGCATCTAACCAGCCACGTTAGGAACTATGATCTCCCAAAAGTAGCATTTTAATGCTATGCTAGGATAGATCTTTGAATTGTGTTAAAATTATCTCTGATGGATTTGTTGTTATGTTTTAGTACTACATTTAATTATCAGCTGTGGTGAATACTGTTTGTTTAACCTGTCATGTATTTTTTTAATTAAGACTTTCTGTTTAGTATGACAATAAAATAATAGTGAAAATAAAAGTGATTTTATGTCTTTGACCCATGACCACAGTCTTAGGTTTGGAAAAAACAGTTGAAGATGGCAGTCTATCCATGGATGTGGCTTGCTGTAGTTCCAGGCAGGGTCACCCACGGCAGGGGAGTCAGCTAGCCTGCTGACTCTGGAATGAGACAGGCCCATCAGACACTCAAGGATGATCTCTGCCCTTGGCAACAAGGTTGGTCCAGCCAGGCCACAGGACAGCAGTATCCAAAGAGAAATAGAAGAGTAAAAATTGGGAGGATTAATCAGGCAACCTTCTAAAAGTACCTGGTAAAGAAGACACAGTAATTACACCTCATTCACAGACAAAGTTCCCTGCATCTGCAGAATCCTACCTTAGGGGACCACAGTGGGCAGGGGGTGTGAAGACCTGCCCTGGTTTGCTCCAACAGGATGGGGGCTGCAGCCACTGAGAGAGTTCAGAAAACGTGCAGTGGCCGGCTCCAGCAGGCTGCTTGGCAAGGGCCTCTACAGGGCTTCTTCCCAGATGAACGCCCTCAAGGGGGTTCCAGTTTTCCTGGGATGAGGGTCTTACAGTCTTAACATGGAAAATTCTACACTGGTCTTCCTACACGTTGCTGGGCGCTTACCATCACCCCAGGCATTGTGACTGTCAGAAACACCTTTTTAGGTGTTTCTGAACACCAGCTGGAAAGCACGCACGTGTGTATGTAAAATAGGAGTGAAAGAGTCTCCAGTTGAGAATGAGTCATTTCTTACTCCACTCAGGATGCAGTAATAGATACCTTACGTTTATAAATGACATCAATTTGTTTATCACAGATCTGGAGGCCAAGGGGTCCAAGATCAAGTCACGCACAGCTCTGGTGTCTGACAAGGGTCCGCTTCCTGACCCACAGACCTCTTCACTCTGTGTTTGCATCCGGTGAAGAGCCCTCTTCCCCTCCCTGAGGTCTCTGCTCTCGTAATGTAATCACCTTCCCAAAGCCCCAACCCTTACCTCATCACAGTGTTAGTGTATGTTTAAGGAAGACACAAACCTTTAGTCTCTGGCAGCTGGGCCCTGTTGAACATCAGAATGTACACACAAGTCAGGGCAGATGTGTTTCCCTTGTGCTTGTCGCCTTGTCCCTTCACGTTGTACAGGAGGTAAACTCTAGGTCCGGGCAGTTGGGGCTAGGTGGAGACATGTAAGCAGAAGCTCACGGCACTTAGAAGGTGCCTCCATGATTGTCGGGGTCCACCCCTCTCCCCCTCCCAAGGAGCTCTCCTTTCTGTTTTGTCCAGCTTGTTTCCCAGCCATCTCAACTTGCTTTCCTTACGCGACACTTTTCTTCTGTGACTTTGTCCAGAAGAAGGAATTGGTGTGGTTTGGACAATGGCCCACCGAGGGCCATGTGTCAAAGTCTCAGTTTCCAGCCTGGTGCTACGGGGAGGTGGCGGGGTCTTCAAGAAGGAGGCCGAGCCAGGTCTTCCAGTCCTCTGAGCGGTGCCTTTGGGAGGAACTGTCTCTTGTCAAACCCTGCCATGGGGTGAGTGGCCCATTCTGTGAGCAGGGCCATGATGTGCTCCCTTCTTCCCCACCAGAGGAAATTCCAGAACTGTGAGCAAAAATAACCTTTTCTTTGTATTCATTGTCTCTGGAATGTGTTACAGGCGTGCAAAGCTCACTGACGCAGGAGCCATGTGTGCCCACTGTTTTTGTCCCAGGACTGCAATGCCAACCCCACAAACATGTTTCGTTCAACTGACTTGACTTTGTTTCTTAGACAGCAGATTATAGAACAGATTTTATACAAAAAGTTACACCATTTCTCGTGCAAAATCGAAGGAGCACCCAGGCCCATTCCAGCAGGATGATACCGGCTGGAGCGGGGCACAGAATTGGCTCTGGGCCCCTTGCAAAGCCCTTTCCCAAGACACCTCTGCTCACCCCGGGGAAGGACCCTTCTCTGTCCACTTCCTGCTGTCTCTGCCAAGCAAAGAATGGCCGGGGCATCAGAGGGGGCCAGGACGCTTCCACTCTGGTCTGCAACTTCTCTTCCCCTGGGTTTCCTCTTTGACTCACCTCATTGCTCCACGACTTATTTTGAAAACTACATTTATGGACAACAAGGGATATTTTTTTCCCCTTTCTCATGAAAAAACTTTTGACACTTTTTTTTTTGTCCTCTGCCACCTGGTAGTCCTGACCTTCCTGAAATAAGAGAGCCTTTGCTTATCCATCTTTCTAACCTGTTTATATATCACGCCTCCATCATTGCTCCTACTTCCCCAGCCTTTGGCCAGGAGCGCAGACTGGAGGCGGATGTGTCTCCTCAGTAGATCTCCATCTTGTTTTTTCCTCAGCTCAGCTCTTACAATTTCACAGGAGTTGGGGAAATGTTTAGAGGGACAAGGGATTAGGGTTCTAGTGTGGACTTTGTCATGTGAGACTGGCTTGTTCTGGGGGATCAGGGACAAGCCACTTAACTGCTAGAGACTGAAAAAAAAGAGTTGAGTTAAATAACCTGTGAGCTTGTTCCATGTCTGACAGTCATGATTTTAATGTCTAGGTACACAGACACCCCCTAGTGTGTACACAGACACACACACACATGCACACACACACACATTTTGATGACAGACTCACAATCAAGAGAATTTTAAGTCAACCTAAAATACAAAAATATCAATTGAAGACATCTTTAGTGGTTTAATCTCTTCATCCCTCTTTACAAATTTTCAGTCCAGGCTTTTCTTTGCTCTTCTGAACAAATGATATGATTCATTTTTTTTCAAATATGTATTTCACTTTTTAAAAAATATATGTTGCTACTTTGTTTACTCATAAGCTAGGACCCTTTCTCCTCAGAGGTGCTGAGCAGCTGCCGACCTGGGAGGGACGTCTGAGGTTTACTCAGGCACTGAGGAGCACTCAGACATCGGTATGGGTTCCTGCTTTTTGATGGCAGAAATCTCCCACTGCCTACAAGGCAGTGCTTAGGTCTCCTATTTGTATCTGACAAAAAATTAACATACAGAGCACATTAAAGACCTGAAAGTTAACAAGGACCAACCTTTCCCTCCAAATAACTCAATTTTTAAAATGGGCAAAGGACTTGAATCCAGTTTCTCCAAAGAAGGTACATAGAACCACTGGTCATTAGGTTCACACAAATCAAAACCACAATAAAATCACCCCCATTCGTTAGAAAGGCTGCTACCAGAAAAACAAACAAGAACAGCAACAACAAAAACAACAGGTGCTGATAAGAATGTGGGAGTTCGGAGCACGACCCTGCTGGTGGGCACGTGAAATGGTGCAGGTGCTGTGGAAAAGAGTGATGGTTTGTTGAAAAATTAAATCTGGAAAAACTACGTGACCCAGGAATTTCACTTGGGGTATGTACTTGAAAGACCTGAGAGTAGGACCCCAGAGAGACTTCTGTATGTCCCTGTGCACAGCAGCAGGACGCAGAACTGCCGGCAGGCGAGGGAGCCCAGCCAGTCCCTGATGGAGGACAGACGCGTGCGTACCGTGGAACGTGCACAACCAGCCTAAGGGGGACGGACTTTCCGGCAGGTGCCAGGACATGGGTGGCCCTTGAGGACATTATGTTAAGTGAAATGAACTAGTCATGAACAAGATAACATGTGATTCCACTTACATAACTAGAGTAGCTAAATTCATAGAAAAGAGTACAAAGTGTTTAATAATAACTAGAGGTAAGAGGATTCGGGGGCTACTGTTTCACAGGTGCAGAGATTCAGTTTCTCAAGCCAAAAAGAGTTGTGGAGGGCTGGAGATTTAGCTCAGTGGCTCTAGCATCTGCCTTGCAAGCCCAAGGTCCCGAGTTCGATCCCCAGTAACCACATACCATAATGCTGGGTGTGGAGACCACGCCCACCAGCAATCAGTATCACATACCATAATGCCAGGTGTGGTGGCTCACGCCTGTAATCCCAGCACTCAGGAGACAGAGGCAAGAGGATTGTTGTGAGTTCAAGTCTTGCCTGGGCTACACAGTGAGCTTAGGGCCAGCCTGAACTACAAAGCAAGACCCTGTCTCAAAAAAAAAAGAGTTGTGAAGATGGAAGGTATTTTATGCAACCTAACTATATACTTAAAATGGTTAAGATGGTAAATTTTGCCACAATGAAAATTTTTAATAATGAAAATATTGGTTTGACCTAACAGTAAGGAGCCAGGGATTTAGGTCAGTGGTACCACACCTACCTTGACTTAATAGTAAGACATGAAGTATTGATAAGAATCAACCCTACAGTAAACAAAATTGCCTGGATGCCACTGTTTTAGACTAAGCTCCTGCTTGAGGCCCAACAGACCAAACCAGAACGGAGGTACTCTACCTCAAGTTCCACATCACCAAGCAGAAGCCAAACAACTCACTCATCTGGTCTTCCAAGAGACCAGGAACACAAGAGGCAACAGCCGAATCCTGACCCGGCCAGTCTTAGCCCACGTGGTAAGAAGTCTGCCCGCTTTAACTTTTCCAATGTAGTCAACTTCAGAATAACCCAAATGCTTTCTCTTCTCGGTTTCACTCTCCTCACCCCTCTTCTGACTGTAAAACCGACCTCTACAGTGTGACTCATAAGAACACAGTGCTTTATGAGCCCAATTTTAGAGTTACAAATAAAATTCTATTAAGATACTTCAACTGAATTTGCTGTGTCTTTTTATAATAGGAGAAAAAATGCATGTACTATAATCACAGATATGAGAGGGAGTAAAAACACTTGAACATAGAACACTTTACATTTGAGCCCTCTGCCTGCCACAGGAGACATGCTCCCACGGAGAAGAGACACAGAGGAGTCACATGAAAGGGAGGACGTGTCCACCTCAGGGGTCACACTGCCACACAGTGACACTTCAAGACCTTGTAGGAAGATGCAGTATTGCCCATGTTATCTTGAGAAAAGAGCCTCAAAAGTAAAAGTGAAATATGGAAAATAGCTACAGAGAAATATGTGCACAGAAAAAGGCTAGAGGGGAAAAGACAAAAATAACATGAATTCCTTTGTCAGTTTAGATGTATGGTTTTTCTAATTCAAAATACATCTTTAGGTCTGGGGTGTAACTCAGTGAAAGAGTGCTTGCCTAATGTGTAGATCCCAGGTACTAGGAAACAAAAAACTTTAAAAATCTTCTAAGAGTATTTATTCTACAAATAATCAGAGTGAAATAAAACAGAATTCCCAAGATTTTAGTTCACAGAAAAGGACCTGCTCCAAAATGCACAACACTGTAATTTTTTACAGAAGAAATAACTTTATTTTTAGTCTCAGTACAACAAACAAATGGAAGACACTGATGAGAAAAGATGACAAGGACGCCTTTTATTGACACACTATGGGTTGCTTTGTTTGTCCAGCCAACCCCACAGAGGTTGGGCTACTAGAAGGAAACAGGTCATCGGGGGTGTGCCGTGGAGGGGGTACTGAGAGCCCCATCACCCCGTCTCTCTCTTTCCTGCCGGGCTGCCATGAAGGCGAGAGAACTCCCCCACCATGTGTCCCCACTGTGCTGTACAGTGTCACCACAGGCCCACAGGCAATGCAGCTAGTCAGTCATGCCCCCAAACCCCTGAAATCCCGAGTCAAAGCTAACCCTTCCACTTTTCAAGTGGATTATCTCAGGTATTTTGCCACAATAAAACAAATGTTTTGATAGACTGATTATCTGGTATTTCTTTCAACTAATTAATGTGTCAAATCACCCTGACAAATGTGAGCTACATCCAGACGCATGCACAAGAAAGCAAAATGCAATAGTTCACAAGTGTTGCAAACACCCGCAAGGTCTGAGTTCTAGAGTCTCATGACTCATGTGTTTGTTAGGCTAGTCAACAGCATGAACTGGGGATTTAAAAAGTTTATGGCTTGATGTTAACTACATAGTTTGGCAATATTATGGGTCATTCATGTCCATGGAAGCCAAATGGATAGACAAGAGAAACAGGCTCTGGGCTCCAGCGTTACCAAACATCTAATATCTTCCCTTGGGCTTCCAAGAAGGGTGCTCAGACTCTTAAATGTGTAATATATACCTCTTTTTCCATTTGGTCTTCAGCTAAGTAGACGAGGCCTTTACCTTTCCTTGTGGTGAGGATATAGAACAAATACAGTGTCTAAGTTTCTGAACATATTAAGATTTTCTGGTGTAGCCAAGCAGCGGCTGTAGAAATAACCCTGCAGTTCCAAATACACAGACAAATATAAATACCCAAAGAAATATTCTGTCAACCACCATGGCCACATATTTCCAGTCATCTTCTACCTGAAATACAAACAAAAAGTCAAAGCTATTTTGGAAATGCAAACAACAGAAGCCACACTTTCATTGCATAAACAAACTTCTTTTCAAAGACTTCCTTGGTATTTTAAAAGTGAACAAAGGTATTATTTTCATTCACTTGTGTCTTCCATGTATTATCCATAACTTAGTCTTGTCTGAAGAGAGTGGACTCACCTCCATTGCATCTTTATGGAGCTGGCTGTGGAATAAGCTAGGACTCCCGGGGGCACAGACACCCTGCCTGAGTGCAGGGATCATTCCCACGAAGTAGCTGCTTGGCGCACTCAACTAATGCTGTTGTCCCCTCAACAGCAGGCTCCACAGAAAGACTGTGGAATGACTGGAGGCAGAACGAGGGGCTGAGGTGCAGGACGAGGGTCCCACTGAGGACTTCCGGGCAGGAGCACGCAGCCCTCCAGCCCCAGAGCCACGTGGGGTGGAGAGTCGGCGGCACGTGGCCCACCTCTCCGGCCTCCCACCTCCAAGCTGCAACGGCTCTGTCTTCGCAGCCCTGCACAGCAGTAACTGAGTGAGCCGTAACTCCTCAACACTTCACAAAAATGCCACTGCAACGGGCAGTTTTCTGGGTTTCTCATCCCGTGATTCATCCCGACAGGCATTCTCAGCATCCCAGCCCCCAAACCTACCTTGGATCTCATATACACTTTTACTAAGAGATGTCAGTGTGAGCAGCTATGGCATGAGACCACACCCAGATACACAGTGTGAGTTCTCAGGTGCCCATAGTCAGTCACCCTCGAAGTTCAGAAAATTGGCAAGACCTTCTTGCACTCTGTCTTTGGACAGAGGCTCTCTGTGTGCTACTATTAGACTGCAGACACCAGGAGCTGAATGTGTGAGCGCTAAAAATATCCTCAGCCTCATCCAACCTGCACCTAAATCCATTCCAAGTAGAGTAAGTGGCACTGGCGCGGCCGGCAGCGGGAGTGTAACCCTGTCACTGCCCTGCATCTGCCAGCAGCCCCACAGTCATTTCTCCTCCCCGAGGGACTGCTCTGTGCCTCCCACACTCCTCTTCACCGGTTTCATGGGAAAGGACCTCGGTTTCACTAACCCAGGCTGCCCCAAACAAGCATTTTAACCAGATCTCACTTGACCAAACCTAGAGCTCAAAGATGAACTATCCTCGCCCTCAGATCAGTCCATGGAACCGCAGCAGCAGAGCCGGATCCTCGTAAAGCTGCCTGACCTTTCACAAACAAGACTCACTCCGGAAATGTGGTGGCGTCTCCAAGCTCTGCTCAGTCAGCAGAGGGCGCATGCAGGCGGGTGAGGGAGACAGGAACTTACCTCTTTTGTTTCATTGTGGCTTTTCATGTTCTCAGCTATGAATTCAATGCTATCAATCACATCTTCCATCTCTGGAAAGTGCTCTGGATTTTGGGTCACCCATTGTGGAGACCGGAGGCTCGATCTTTTGCTGGCTGCTAATTCACCCAACTTCTGACAGTGACCATGTTCCTGAAGAAGTCTGGCTTCTCCATGATTCACAACGTGGACCTTGGCAGGCCTGCTGGGGAGGCTCCTGGAGTTTCTGTTGGAGCCTGTCTCCATCCTGTCCAAGGGCCGCCTCATCATCAGGATCCGAGGGAACAGCTGGAGGAAAACCGTCTTCACCCACTCGGGCATGGTGTGTGTGGCCGGGGTGCGGTAGTGTATGTTCAGCACGAACACAGTCACCACAATGGACAGAGTGACAAAGATCATGGTGAACAGGAGATACTCACCCACCAAGGGGATCACAAGAGATGTGGATGGGATGGTTTCTGTAATTACCAGCAAAAATACAGTCAGAGAAAGTAGAACTGAAATGCAAAGCGTCACCTTTTCACCACAGTCCGAAGGAAGATAAAAGACCAACACAGTTAGAAATGAAATAAAGAGGCAGGGGATGATCAAGTTAATGGTGTAAAACATGGGCAATCTCCTAATGTAAAAAGAATAGGTTATGTCTGTGTATATCTCTTCACAACAATTGTATTTGATGTCATGCTTGTAGCCAGAAGCATCAATAATTTCCCATTCACTGTTTTCCCAAAAGTCATTCATATCCACTTTAGAGCCAATGATTAGAAGGTCAATTTCAGCTTTGTCATAGGACCAGGAACCAAATTTCAGGGAACAATTTTGATGATCAAAAGGGAAAAAGGTGATATCCATAGGACAAGAACTCTTAAAAATAGCTGGGGGTGTCCAGGTGATGGTGCCATTATATTTAAGAAGAGCTTTCGTCTTGCCTTCAACTTGGAAGTCACCCACAGCACTGGAAAGGAAACGAGACAACATCAGTAGCCCTCCCTCTGCTGAGGGCCAGTGTGGCCCACAGGCAACCGAGAAAGAAACTGTGACTGTTAGACATTCGTACTTGTTGTAGAGAACAATGTCAGGCTTCCAAATCTTATCTGCTGGGACATGAAGAGTCTCAATGCCATCATATTCCTTTGGATCCCAACGCAATTTATAATCATTCCAGATCTAAAAGGAAAAAAAAAGCAGCTTTTAAAAGAAAGTCTTAATAACTTTCTTCCAATATTAACTTTATGTTGGTTCAATGATTTTTAAAAAAAACTCTTATCTGAAGAGTATTTCGGTTTCTTTTGTTTTGTTTGAGATGGGATCTCACTGTAGGTCAGGCTGGCCTTGGACTTACTTTCTAGTCCAGTTTGACTTCAGACTCATGGTGGTCCTCTGCCTCAGCATCCTGAGTGCTGGGATTGCAGGCATGGGCCAACACGCCCAGCACAAAGAGTACACTGGCTTCAATCAAAAGGTGAGAATTTTATCCATGGGGAAGAGCCAAGCTGATTTGTAAAATATTTAATTAGATGAGTATTTATTGTTAGCCAGCCAAGGTTATAGGCTTAACTTTCATTTCCATGAACTACAGTCAAACTGAAGAAATGACCCACTTCTAATATTTAAAATGTAGTTAATGTGTTTGATGATGAGTGTTCCAAAATCTGTGTAAAACATTAGGGCTTCATAACAGAGGAAATAGTTTAACTGATAAAAGCAGATGGCAGGAATCTAACATCCACACGCTCGAGTTCCACTTTGATCTCCAGGGCCAAGGCCAGCGGGATCACAGAGCCAGCAGGCATCAGCCCCTGGAGCGGAAGTCACAGATGAAGACGGGATCTGGGGGGCAGTAGACAGAAAGGGCAGGAGTCTGCACGTCCCAGGTCCCTGCACCGTGAAGCTCACATCCCGCCAGCTGCCTCCAGGGCTGCACCTCAGGCTTTGGAGAGGAAGGTGGGTAATGTTTTACATCCAGCACAAGCTGGGGCAGAAGGAGGTAGCGCTGGTGGATTCTATTTGCCCAGCAATGTTGAGTGTACACGTGAGCACCCACATAAAAGAGAGAGACACATACGTGCCGTAGCCACAAATTGGTTTCCATGACCTGGTTTACTTCATCCTGGGAAAGAAATCATATATTTAGAATTAAATATACTGCTCACAGAGGCAGGTCTTAGAGAAAGGATGACAGCAGACCACAGACCACCCTGCATCACCCAGGCCATCAAGGACATGACAAGTACGGGGCACACAGCCGGGACCGCAGCATTTCCCGAGGTGTTCCTAACCCCCTGAGTGAAACTGTGCTCAGCTAAAGAAATAAGGGGGAGCATGTGTAAGGAGGGCAAAGGGTAGGATCAAAATATGTTCTATATGTTTGAAAGTGACATATTTAAGACCCAATACTGCAAAACTGTCTGTCTTTCAAAGCTGTTTCAGGTCTCATCTCTCACACGGGGCCTTTGGTCACTGTTGTCCACAAAGGTTTCTGATTCTATGACAGGTAAAAAGGCCAAGAAGAGGCCCTTCAGGAGGATGGAGGGAAGGTCATGTGCGTGCCCCAGGTCTCCAATCCCTTTCTGCACATGTCCTAAGATGTCTCCTCTCAAGTCTGCCTCAGAACTCCTCGGGCTCCAAGCCTACCTGCTCTGGATGCTAACCTGAAATTGTCGCCCCACTGCAGTCTGCTGTTCACCTGTCACAGACCCCGCTGCTGCCCAAGCAGCCACCCCAGCATTCACAACACACATATTTATTGAGTAGACACTTGTGACAGGAAAAGGGCCTGCCTGTGTGTGTCTCAGCTGTTATGGGTTAGACATACACTTAAGAACATGCTTGTACATATACATATTACAATATAATGTAAGATAGAGACATACATGATGAAGGAAAGTAAAAACACATACGATCCTTGGAGGCCTCCTCTGAGGAGCTCATGTCTAAGCAGACACCAGAGGCGTCTGGGAGGAGTCTGGGTTTGACATCCCTGGGATGACGAACTCTCTGTCACCACCAGCTCCGACTGGGAAGGCACCTGAAGGTCCACCTAACTGTCCAGGCAGCTCTGCTACCCCAGTGTGGAGGCTGCTGACCAGGTGGCCAGGAGGTCCTGCAATCACACCTCCGTGGCTGTGGCAGTGGGTTCCACCTGCAGCAGGTCCAGAGTGAAGGGCTCGCACGCAGGCCAAGCTCCTGCGACTCACTCACAGAGCCTTTTGCGGCCCCTGCTCCTTTGCTGCCACTTCTCTTGGAGAGCTCTTGACTAAGCTCACCCTTCCAAGGGCTGGTGCTAAGCCAAGGCAGCCAGGGTTATCAAGGCCAGCCAAAGAAGCTACATTCAAGGCTTCCTTTTGGACCCAGAGAACAAAGAAATGGGCTGTCCTTGTTCACCGCACCAGCAGGACCGGCACAGCTTCCAGTCAGCCTCGCCCAGGGCGGTGGCTCCGGTCTCACCCATCACCTCCATCTGCAGAGCAGCAGGGGCGCTGGCAACAAAGACTCAGGGTTAGAGGTGGACTAGATCTGCGTCCCTGGTTCCAAAAGGACTGGGATGACTGCCCTAGCCTGGGCCTCTTCCAAAGCCTCTCCCTCTGTAGACCAGGGCACGGTTTCCTGAGAGTGGCAATGAGCTAGTGATGGTCAGGTGGCCCCACAACGCACTCCCAGTCACCTGTCACAGAGACAGGAAGACTGCGAACAGGGACACAGATGTGCAGGGGAGCCTCCCCTGCAACGGACCCACCAGCAGGAGGCCAGCCAGTGGCACACGAGTGCTGTGGACCGGTGCTCAGCAATGGCAAGGAGCTGATGTCGGGACTGCGTGGAGTGCAGAGCTGACTCCACAGGTCTCCACACCCTGCTCACGTCTCACATTGCTGAGAAGACCTTAGTGGGAGAAACTGGGCAAGTGGACCGGGCCCCTCCTCCAGTCCAACCACACTGGAATCCATAAGGGTTCCGTCTGCTACGTTTTGGCTTTAAAATCTCTACTGCAGTACAGAAGGGATAAGGAGCTGGAAAGCAGAAGCCTCAGGAAGATCCAGGAACAGGCCTGACAGAAGTCGCAAGCGTCTGCCATGTGCCCTTGTCAGGTTTTCTCCCTCTTTCTTCTTCTTGCCAACAAGGTGAATATACGATGAGAAGAGACACAGCTGCTATCTTGAACCAGGAGACACACTGAGGAGGAAACCCATGTGCAGATGGTAACGCAGAAGGAGAAGGGGCCTTGGTCACCACCGCCATGTCTGGGTTGTGCTGTCCGCCTCAGAGCCCAGGCAAGTGAGGTTCCCACTGTGGCACAGTGTGCAACCTGGGCAACCGAACCGGTCCACCTGTTCACCCAGGAAGCTATGTGGTGCTGACCTGCTGGCCTGTGAACTGTACGTTTTAAAAGTCTCTCACACTAGTGGCCAAATGTAAAAGGTCAAAATCTACCTCCAGCAACCGTACTCACCATTTTCAGGACATCTTGAAAGCGTGTCAGCCAGCGGTTTGAATATTACTGCATGAGGAGGCAGCCCAAGGTCTGCAGACTTCAGACAAATGCAGGTCTGGTCTCCGTTCTGAACCACCCAACCACAGTCAGTGTGGCTTCCACCCAGGACAAGCCTGTGACCATCAGGGTTTTGTGTATGGGAAGGAGATCAAGACAGATACTAAATAGATGGTTTCTCCTGGGATGAATGGGCCCAGGGAGGCAAAGGGAAGCATCTGGCTTCTTAGAACAGATTCTCCCAGGTGTAGACGCCTGCCAGAGACAGGGTCGAGCCACATCAGCCGTGTCTAGCAAGGGTGAGAGAACCACCTAATGTCGCACCTGGGTCCCCCCTGCATCCTGTCCAGTGCACCTCGGCCTTTCCTGCCGGCAGGGCCTCTCCAGCGCCTCTCCGGACACATCGCAGACTGCCCTTGGCTATGCAGCCTGCCTGCTCTGGAACCTGGCGGCAGGGCCCAGATCTGACCTCAGGAGGCCTGCAGCCCAGACCCTGGCTATGCCTGGGGAAGGAGGACCCTTCACCCCAGCGCCAGGGGGAGGGGCAGGCGGGGAGAGGGAGAGGCGCAGTTAGGGGAGGAGCAAGCGAGTCCTATTCCAGGGAGCTAAATTGGGTAGAAATGAATATACAGGCAGATGGGGCAAGGCTCTCAAGGAGTCAGAGAGAAATGAAGACATCAGCACTGTGGCTGGAGGTGCATCTGAAGACTAGGCCTTGAGATAAAGATGCAACGAGCAGACTCACACGCCTAAGGGACGAACTAACTCAGAACTGTACCGTGACCTGTACCACCAGGTCCAGTGAAACCCTGCCCGGCTGGGTGACCAGAGCATCCGACCCACCCTTTCTCAACAATGCCTTGTTCTTTCCACGTGCCCTTGCTCGGAGCTGGCTTCCCCAGTGGCTCAGTATCAGCTATTCGCGACACTCGTGACCCACGTAGCCCTCACCGCATGACCTTGCGCCCACCCCTAGATTTTGATCTGTAAAGCATTCTCAGAGAAATGACCTTGGTGGCAACATACGTGTGGCTCTCTCCTGTCTCTCTGAAGTTCCCTCTTAATCCATCTTTCCTACCCCCCTCCTCCACTGCTCCGTTGAATGCCTTCTTCAATGCGGGGGAGGGGGCGCGGGGGGGCGAAGACATCTAGCAGGTTGGGAGTTATATTTCTCCTATATCACTTCTACTTGCGTTGGTACATGGTGGCAACCTATTAAAAAAAACCCTTAGTAGTGGCTCACACTTGGAATCCCAGCACTCTGAGAGGCTGGAGCAGGAGGGTCTCAAATTCAAACCCAGGATGGGCAAATTAACGACGTAACAAGAGTCTGTCTCAAAATTTAAAAATAAAAAGCTGACTGTGCAGCCCTGAGTATACTGGGGAGTATGAGGGTGAGGGGATTTCAAATTGCCAGCTTCCACTGTCCCCCTCACCCCAGAGCTGGGTGGAACCATATATGAAAGAAAGCAAATTTTCCCTTGCTTGGACAAAATGGCAGAGTTAACGCACTTTTTTCCGGAGTTGCTGGGCCTGTTTTCAACTTCACAGCGTGTTCGACTTGGCAGGCCAGCGGGCGTTCGTGCTGCGTGCGTGCTGCGTGCTGCGTGCTGCGTGCGTGCGTGTGTGCGTGTACGTGCGTGCGCGCGTATGCATGCCACGTCCGTGTTCGCCACGTGCGAACGGCCGACCTGGGCCAGAGCTGGCCGCGGGGACCACGCGACTGACTCCGGGCGGCCCTGCTGCAGCTCTGCTGCGCACTCACCACGTCGGCCAGCTGCGTGATGGCCAGCTCGAAGTGCACGGTGACGGGGTCTGACACGTTCTCCGCCGGCCGGATGAACCGATTGTAGCGGGAAAACAGCCTGCGGAAGAGCCGCTCCTCGGACGCGCAGCCCGCGCCGCCTGCGGGCCAGGGCGGGAGTGAGCTCGGGGCGCAGGCCGCCGGCTCCCCGCCGCGCTGCAGCCTGCTTCCCGTCCGTCCTGCCGTCGTCCTCCCGACCCTCCGTCCCCCCTTTTACTATTAAGATACAATAACACTGCGTGAGGACTGAGATTGGGTCTGACGGTACGCAGAGAAAAAGCTGCAACCCTTCTCCCTCCACGGCCTGGCGTTGGGGCCCGCCGCCGCCGGCCAAGCGCGGAGACGCGAGGCGCGAGCCGTGGGCAAGCCCGCCGGACGGCCGCTTTGTAAAGGCAAGTTCGAAATGGAATCATTTCGAAGATTCATGAGACTGAAAAAGCAAATCTACTTTAAAATCTTTTTTAAATAATTCAGAATTGGTTCTTAAATAATGATATTTTTAGCCGTTAAATTCTAGACAGTCGTTTCTGTTTCTAATACAGTAGTGCAGTCAAGGGTTAGCCTCTAGTTGTCGCTGAGATAACTTGTTACTACCCTGCTTCAATGCACTTTCTGCATTTTCCTTTAGAGAAGTCAAACTTGATGCCTGAAACATTATTCCATGAATTTCTCAAACACCTTGGTACCATGAAAGGGGAAAAAAAAGTTGGGAAGGCACAAATGAACAGTAACTGTTACCTCGTTAAGGGAAAAACTTTCACAAGTTCAAGCCAAGCCTGGGCCACTTAGCAAGACCCTGCCTTCTGAAAAAATATGTAAATAAAAATAAAAATGGAATGTAGCTCAGTGTCAAGGCTATGGGGCTCAATCCCCACTACTGCTAAAATGAATAAATAATAAATAGCTTAATAGATAAGTTGGAGGGGTCTGGGGAGGTAGTTCAGAGTTAGCACAACCCTGATCTGATCCCCAGCATTAAAGAGAGAAACCAGGGCCGGGAACTTAGCGCAGTGGTTCCAGCGCCTGACTAGCAAATGCAAAATCCTAAGTTTGATCCCCAGTAAACACACACCACAGCACTCAGGAGGCAGAGGCAGGAGAATTACTGTGAGTTCCAGACTCACCTGGGCTATATAGTGAGCTCAGGGCCAGTCTGAACTACATGCAAACCAAGACTCTGTCTCAAAAAAAAAATAAATAAATAAAAATAAAGAGACCAGACATGGATCTAAAATACCCATTTTCGAAGGAAAGAAAATATTTGGACACAAAACATGATGTTTGCTGTCATAGTAATCACTGGTACTATGTTTTTATAATTGCAAACCAAAGATGGAATACATGCATAACGGATTGAAAACTGTATCATTCTTACAATATTTTAACTGGGGATGCATTCTACTTAGAAAATTTAACTACGATTTATGGTCCTCTCCACCCTCAGCCCCAAGCTCTGACTGTTAAACCTCACAGAGCAGTCTGGCAGCTGTGCTTCCCGCAGGCTCCTACACACTGACCAGAAGAGCAGACACACAGAGCTGCAAATGTCACGAGAGAGAAATGGAAATAAAACCTACCTGGAAAGAGCGGCATGAAAGCACACGAACACAGGCACAAGCCCAAGCGAAGGAGCTCCCAGCCCTTGCCAGCCGGCATGGTTAAAATACACACGTGGGCTGCTTTATGTGGGCAAAGGATTGTGGAAAGCAGCGAGCTACCAGACAGCTCTACCAAGCCGACCTTAAGTCACCACAAGGCCGCTGCAATTTACGCGTGTCTGTTGTGAAATCCAAGCCACCCTACCGCTGCAGGCATCAGAGACCAACGCGGGCATGAAGGGCAAATAGTGAGGACTGCGCAGCGCCGGCTGAGCGGCACATTTCCTGTCTGTCGCCCTAGCTCCCTTTCTGTGGGAGAGGTGAGCAGCAGCAGCGAGGGAGCGGGGTGCCTGGCCGACCTGCCCTCTGGACCACAGGCCTCTGAGGTACCTCGGAGAGCAGAGCAGCCCGTCCTGCTTCGCTGCATTCTCTGGGTAATCAGGCCTTAACCCGCTTAGAAACTCTCTGCAGTGTGAATTCCCACGCCTGCCTTCCTGAGTGGATTAGTGAAAATAGAATCCGCTCTTGTTTTCTGACTTCTGAGCTTCCATGACCTTGTCCTGAGCATAGTGACCAGCAGGAGGAGCAGAGGTCAGAAGTCAGAGAGCCAGGGGAATCCACCCTTTCCTGCTCCTGGGACATTTTCATGTGCATTCAGAAGCTTTGTCATCAGCAAGGTTTCTTGTAACTTTCCTAATAAATTCTGTGCCAACTGAATTCCAGTTAATTGAGCCTTCCAGATCAGATTCTAGTGCTGGCTTCCTCCCTTCCTCACAGTGCTTGGAGCTTTGCAAGTGCAAAGTAGAATTCAGACCAGCAGCTTTCCAAATGCTATGAGCCTCGCTTCTCTTCAGGAGAGAAAAGAAGAACTAGTATTTGTTCAGTACCAGACCTAGACTAAGCCCTGGGCTGGGCGCTTCCCATGTGGCCATCTGAGACCTTTGCCTCTCTTGAGCATCTGCACAGTCTTTTGTCCTCAGCGTGGTGTTATGTGTAGTTTGCAGAGAACTTAGTGGTAAAAAGGATGATGCTTTCTGTGATGGCTGAAATAACATCTCACACCTCAAATCAAACTGTTTCCAAACGTAGGTTTTAAATTGTTTTTTCATGTTTTCTGCTATATCACGTGGTGATCTCAGGAAAATGGCTCTACTTCATCCCCCGTCACTCAGGCCTGTGAGTAGCTTAGGACCTGCCAGCCCGAAGAACTGCTGAGGAGGGGCCCTTTGGAACACACCAAATGCCACTACCCAGCTCTTTCCGCAGCAACCAGATCTGTCCTACTGCACGTGGCAGAGCGGAGGACCAGATACCTTTTATTGTTGTTGTTGGCAAAGATGGAGAAGAGACCTGGGTCTCACGCACACAGCACGGGCTGTATCACTTCATCCAGCCCGAGGGAGAATTCTTTTATTTTTCTTCTTGAGTAGAGGTTGTAAACCTTGATAGAGGCAAAAATGCAAGTGAAAGAAATGGTCTTTCCAGCCAGCCGAACTTGGTTGTGAATTCTGGTTCTGATTCACCTGAGAGATGCTGGGCAAGTTACTAGCAACCTGAGCTTTGTCCTCATCAGAAAAATGTGATTAATTTAATGACATTAATCATTGAATTTCTCCTCATGTGATCTTGTGTGAAATTTTCACTCATTGTCCCAACACTGCAAATAAGTAGCACAAATAGCTCTTGAGACTAAAACTTTTAAGGATACATATATTTTAAATGCGGTAAGAAAGGTAATTTTCCATTCAAATTGTCCCATTGTTAGAAAAATATTTGAGATATGTCATTGAATCGTAACTTTAGGTTCTGCTTCAAACTTTCTTTTTTTTGAGGCAGGGTCTCACTTTTGTAGTTCAGGCTGGCTCTGAGCTCACTATGTAGCCCAGGCAAGCCTCAAACTCATAACAACCTTTTCTCTGCCTCCCTAGTGCTGGGATTACAGGTGTGAGCCACCATGCCCAGCATTGTGGTGTGTGGTTCTAAGGATCGAACTCAGGACCTTGCGCTTGCAAGGCAGGTGCCCGAACCACTGAGCTAAATCCTTGGCCCTGCTTCAAACTTTTAAAAAATTTCGGAGATGGAAGTTAAAAACAGATAAAAGCATGCTTCCAAAAAAAAAAAAAACACTGTAAATTCAAGAAACAAAAGAGATCGGGGGTGGAGCTCAGTGATACTGTCTCATCTGATGCTGGAATCCATCCCAGCACTACAAAAAAAAATCATATTTTTCCTGATATTACTGGGTACTGTTTCTAATTCGTACTCTGGGAGTCAACTCTTGCTCTGCCTTACTGTTAAAGAGGAAAAGTTTCAAGTACTGTAAGTGGCTTACAGAGAGAAGAATGAAGGGCAGTGGGGGAAGAGCAGAGAACCCTGGGCGGAGAGGCCTACAAGGCGGGGCGCCCTCCAGCCACCTCCCCCGCCTGCCCTCCATCCCCTCCTTCACTCCTCTTAGCCAGTTGGGAAAGGAAACAGAAGAAACAATAACTTTTAACTTTGAAAGGTCGTGCATGTATCTAATGAAAACTATGGATCGTATTCCTTTTCCCTGTATGCATACACATTCTGATAGCACGTGGAATCATCTGCCTCCTGGAAGGCCCTGACCGCTAATGGAAGGCAACCATAGTTGGTTTCGTAGCTTTCCCAATATCTGTTGCCAATCACTGTGTAGCATCCCTTTCATATCGATATATTTAAATATAGAGTAGGGTGGAATTTAGGCAAGAGAAAGAAGAAAGGGATACATACAGGAAAGGAAGAACTCAAATCATCATTATTTGCAGATTAACATGCTACTCTCTATAGAAGACTCAAAGAATTCCACCAAAAAACTCTTAGAATTAATAACCAACTTCAGAAATATGACAGGATACAAGACTGACATACAAAAATCATTAGCATTTGTGCGCACCAATAATAAACTCAGTGAGAAGAGAATTATGAAAACCATAACATACACAGAAGCTTTAAGAAAAATGAAATGCTAGGAATTAACTTGACCAAAAAAATGAAGGACCTCTACAAAGAGAAGTGTAATCTTCTGAAAAAGGAGATTGAAGAGGACATCAGAAAATGGAAAGATATCCTCTGCTTCTGGATAGGCAGAGTCGATATTGTCAAAATAGTCATACTTTCAAAACTGTTATACAGATTTAGTCAAAACAACATACTTCACAGAACAATCCCAATTCCAATTCATATGGAATCAGATGAGACCAGAGTAGGAAAAGCAATTTTGAGCTGTACGAACAAAGCAGGAGGCCTTATAATATCTGACTTCAAGCTATACCAGAAAGCAATAGTGATAAATACAGTATGGTGCTGGACCAAAAGTAGATACATGGATTAATAGAACAAAAATAAAGACAGAAAAACTGCTGACACATTTAACTATTTGATCTTTGACAAAGGGGCCAACAACAAACATGCACTGGCAGAGAGATGGCCTGCTCACCAAGTGGCAGTGGGGAAATGGGTAACTGGCGGAGAGATGGCCTGCTCACCAAGTGGTACTGGGAAAAATGGATAACTGCAGAAGATTAAAAGTGGGCTTATATCTCTCACCATTTAAATTAAAAGCAAAATAGGTCAAAGACCTAAACATTAAAACAGATGGAAAATAAAATATATAAAACACTTGAAGCCATAGGTAGAGGAGCAGAACTACATTTGCCAAAATAAATAAATAAATAAAATAAAATGCAGAATCAGCAAATGGGATCATATCATATTGAAAAACTTTTGTACAAGGGCATAAATTAATAGACAAACAAAACAATGGGAAAAACTTTGCCAGCTACTCCTCAGACAGAAAACTAAATCTAGAATATACAAAGAACTCAAAAAATCAGACCACCTAAAATCAAAGATTCAGCCAAGAAATGGACAAGTGAAATGAACAAACATTTCTCAAAGCAAGGAGTATAAATGGCCAACAGATATATGAGCACAATGCTCAACATCTCTGGGTTAGAAACACATGAATTAAAGGGCATCATTAAGAAATCAAAGTATAACAAATGCTGGTGGCACTGTGTTGGACAAAGGACGCTCCTTCATTGCTGGTGGGAATGTAGACTGGTATAATCATTATAATCATTATAGAGATTTCCCAAAGAACTAAAATTAGAAATTCCCTATGACCCAGGTATCCCTTGAGTACATATTTTGCCTGAAGAGCTTAAAATATCATCCCATAGTGATGCATGCAAACCAATGTTTTCAACAGCACTATTCATAATAGTGGAATTCTAGAAGAAGGCTGTACATCCATCAACAGATGATTGGATAAAAAAAAATGTGTTAGGCCGGCTGTGGTGGCTCACGCCTGTAATCCCAGCACTTGGGAGGCAGAGGCAGGAGGATTGCTGAGTTCAAGGCTGAGCTCAGGGCCAGCCTGAATTATAAAAGCAAGACCCTGTCTCAAAAAAAAAAGAAAAGAAGCTCAAATATCAGATGGTAGCTCTCATTTGAGTAAGGCAAAGTACAAAGATACTAATAGGAGGTGGACAGAAGAAGATAAGAGGGTGAATGTCTTGCAAATGAGAAGGGGTTCAAGAGACCAAAGTTGAAAGGGTGATGCAACACAGAGGGGAAAACAAGTAGAATAAAGAATGCCATGTACAGACCCTAAAACCTCAATGAATGTAAACATACGATGTCATAAATATGAGCTAGGATTAATAATATCAATAAGAATGAAAAATAGAGAAAGAGAGAAAAAAGGTGGAAGGGAAAAAAGGAAGTAAGTTGTATTATGCACAGGCACCCACTCCCCAAGGTTATTGTGAAATATATGTACTGCAAACATGTGCTAATATAAAAAAGCTTATATGTCAGGAAATTTATATGCATTAGACAATAATGTCTTGTGTTTTATTTTTAATCCATAAGCCAAATAGTTCATTATAAAAATTATGGTGAGCTTTCCTCCTTTCGTTTACTTTTTATTCCACTGTAAAAATAAGAAAAACCATTTGCTACACTTACATAAAACGTGCTGTGTCTTGTTTGAAGTTTGAAGGGTGTTTTGCCACAGAAACTGCATGAGTGAGCATTGTGCTGACTTTTCTCCAACTGTCAGGTCTCTTTAAACTCAAACTGACACAACTCTCAAGCTATCCATAAAGAACTGGACAAAAAAAGCAAACAGTTCTTTAAAGATGTAAAACATCATCAATAATTTAAGTATTTTATGTGCTTTTTAAAAGCTTCTACTGCCATTACTGCTCTCATGTTCTCTGTTCGCATTCACTGGATGTTCACGTTCACCATGCTTGACATCTCCAGGTCACGCGAGCAAAACAAGGAGGCAGCAGCTGGGAACGGGAGAGGGAGGTCCCTGGAACCTTTTCATTAACTCCTAGTCTCCTGCGAGTCCAATGGCACACAGCAAAATAATAATTAAGCAGAAATGAGGCTCAGAGGAGAAGCTGAGCTTCAGCCTGATCCATGCTGCTCTGGGCAGCGAAAGATCCCAGGGCCCGATCTTGCTGTATGTTTTATCCTCCTAATCTTATTATTGTTATTTTATCATTAATAAAATTATTAAAATAATTTTATTATTTTATTATTATTAGCTTTATTCTCCAAGCTTGCCACACCTTCCATTTCCTACATTCCAAAAGACCCAGGTGGGCAAGGTAAACACCAGCAGTAGTTATGCAGATCTGGTTGTATTTCTGCCCTGAAACATCACAGCATGTGGGGCCCCTGGAGTCCCTGTTGCTACCAGAGGTAAAGACAAAAGTTAAGTCTCCGCAGGCAGGAAAGCTTAGCCAGGTCATAGTCTCAATTGTGCAATTATCTCTCCCGAATAGGATTGTTCCCAACAGCAGTACAAGTATTTACGTTAAGTGTTAACTTTAGACAACAAAGAAATCTTCAATAAATAACTAGTCATGAGAGACTCAAATTATTTCTATAGTTCCTATATTTTTTAAAAAAATAATATTATTGGTACATTATATATTTACATATATGTGTGTGCATGTGTCTGTGTACACACACATGTAAATATATATTTACATATATATGTACATGTTACATATACAATATGTTACAAATATATATACACACACATTGATATATATATACATATATATATATGTGTGTGTGTGTGTGTGTATATATATATATACCTCAATGATGGATTCTGACTGGTAGTTCTCAAATTCCAACGTCCCCCAGAATCAAGGGTGGTCCAGTCTTCAAAGATCAGATTCCCAGGCCTCATCCTCAGAAATTCTTGTTCCATTGGCCCAAGGTAGGACCCAGGAAACTGCAAATGTAAAGTGCTCTGGAGCTGATCCCAGTGCAGAAGCCAATATTACTCAGTGAGAGACCTTCCTCAGAGAGCTGGGGAGCTTTCCATAGGGGCCATTACCGTGTGGTTCTGTGACATACAGAGTTAGACATTTCTGGGACATATGTGTCTATAAATTTGTAAGTCTCAAGACAAAAATGTACAGATTTTCTGAGGTTGCTACACAGGCACTAGATTTTATGTGAAAAAACTAGTGAAATGTTGCAGTAAATTCCATATGCTTGGCATAGTGATAGATTCTGAAATATAATTATAGAAAAAAGATATTTACTTTTTCAGATTCCCATGAAAAAAACTTATAAAAATGATGGCAAGGCAGATGAATGTTTGAAGAAATAACAAAGAATTTGCTTTTATATAGAGCAATCTGTCCACAAAAAGTAAAAATAAAAATCAATTCCATGACAACCTAAACTTTCCTTTCTTGTAGATATTAAAACATAATATCTACTCATTTTTTTTTTTTTTTGGTTGTGGTGGAGGGAATGAACCTAATAACAGCTAGAATTCACATGGCACAGATCTCCCTAGTCTAAATAGCGTTAATGATAAGGTAAAATTGGCCAGGCATCACCTCATCAGCCGTGCTGAAGGCACCCTCTTCCCAAGCAGTGCTGTGATGGAGGATTCCATCCGCGTGGATGTCCGGAGAGAGCTGGGCTCTGCCTCAGGCTCCTCGGTCACTTTGCTGCTTCCCCACAGCCAAATCTCCCTGCAGTCTGAAGTAGTGAGAAAGGCGTCAGGCAGGGGCAGCAAAAGGCACCTGGCCTAGGCAAAAGGTGTGGGCAATACCTTTAGAAAACGGAAATTTAAAAATGCCACAAACATGGAAGTCTGTTGCCACCAAAAGTAGCTTTTATAAGCAAAGGCAAAATACATGCTTTTGCAGACACATGAAAGCAAAAAAATTATAATCACCAGCAAACATAGGTCATAAGAAATATTAAAGGTGTTCAAGAAAAAGAGACATAATGCCAAATAAAAATCTAGTCCTCCACAAAGAAATGAAGAGCTTGGTAAACAGTAAGTATGCACATAAATTTTAAAAAATAGTTTTCTTGGGGCCGGGGAGTTAGCTCAGTGGTTCCTCGCAAGCGCAAGGACCCGGGTTCGATTCCCCGGTAACCACATAACAATACTGGGTGTGGAGACCCACACCCAGCAGCAACCAGTACCACATACCACAGTGCCGGGCGTGGTGGCTCACGCCTGTAATCCCAGCACTCGGGACGCAGAGGCAGGAAGATTGCTGTGGTGTGAGTTGGAGGCTGAGCTCAGGGCCAGCCTGAACCACAAAGCGAGACCCTGTCTCAAAAAAAATAGTTTTCTTATTTTATAAATCTCTTTAAAAGTTAAATTTTTTAAATTATCTTTATTGGTACATTATGATTACATGTGATAATCTCATTCAATATTAAGAGTTTGTACCAGAATATGACATGACTTAATTCTCATTTTTTCCCTTTTCCCCCTGCCCTGCCTCCACCCACCCCCCATATACACAATCTTTATTTTCTTTTTTCTTTATTATTACCACATTTGTTTTCCCCTCGTTATCTACCGTTACACTCTTTCTTTTTAAATATTTTCTACTTCGCAATATCAAATATACATACTGCAGCTCATTTACAACTTCATATTCTCATACAAAAGTTAATTATGTTTTAAAAGTAAAATTTAAAAGCCATGTATTGAGAGTTTTATAAAATATGTAAAAGTAAGATCTATAGTAACAATAGCACAAAAGCCAAGAGAAGAACGGAAATATTGTGTAAGATTCTTATATGTGAAATGGCATAGTATGAATAATCAAGCAAGTACTTTATTACTGAACTCAGGGCCTTTGCACTGAGCTGCCTTCCCTAGTCTGCGGCCAGCTCAAGAAGTGACCAGGACCCTTAGGCTGTGACCTAAGTCCCTGAACTGCTGAACACAGTGAATGAATCCTACAGAACCAGTCCTCTAGACCTTTCTGAAATGGGCCTAAGTACTGTCTTCTCAAATGGAAGGTTTACATTTTCGTGCCCTTCGAGTTTGGGATGGGTGGGGTTTTGCTGACTTTGAGATGTCTCCAGGTATCTTTCTTCTTTTCCCTGTGCAGAGTACTTGGTTTCTTTTCAAATGTGACCAATCACACATCCACATATCCCTTTGCCTCAATTTTATACATGGTTCCAAAATTTAAGTTTTTAAAATTTTTCTGCTCTGCCTACCCTCATTCTCCTCTCACATAAATATAACAAAAGTACTCATGTCACAGCCTGAATGTTCAGTTGTCATGAAATTCCCTTCACTAAATTAATTAGCCCACTGGCCTTAATCTCAGTCACCCACAAAGTCTTAGGACATGGGTAAGATGTAGACAAATTTTTCATCACAGTGCCTATACTCCAACTAACAAGGAGTTCTTGGTCCCAGTTGAAATCTCCTGTGCCTGGCTTTTACTGTCTGCATTCCTATCAGGATTCTGGTCTTCTGAGCTTTGACCACAGTAACACATTAAGCTCTGCTTACAGCATTCTAGGGCTTCTCTAACCAGAATCTCCCAACCTTTCCAAACACCCCCTTCAAACCCACCCCAAAGGCTTCTAAATGACATGGTCAGTGACAGTTACAGTAATGACCCCATTTTTCTGGTACAAATTTTCTGTACAAGTCATCTTTCCTGTTGCTGGGGCATAATACCCATCACCCACAGTATGGGGAGGGGAAGAGGACTACTCTAATATTCTACACCTCTTCTTTTTGTGCTCTCATACTTTCCACTGGGGACCCCTACCTCAGTCCTCTTTCTCTTTCTGTCTGTCTTCCTTACAAACACCAGTAGGTCATTTTCTATTTCCTGCTAAACCTGTATAGAACTCCAGACTCCCCATTATCCATCCCAGTACTGGTAAAGTTGACTCCTATTGCAATGTTCTTCCACAGATATTGGAATGGGGATGCCAACTCTCTCAGAAAAACCTTCTTTGATTTGGGTGGGCTATGTCCACAAGAGGATTTCCAGGTCTGTCTTCCTGTCTGGGCAATGCCCCAACACAGGGCTCTGGACTCCCAGCAACTTGGTTATCAGTTACTAATGGTTCCCAGATTTTCAAATTCTGGCAGATGGTTTCAGTTCCTATATACCCCAAAATGTCTGAGCCTATTCAGTTTCCTGGAAAAATATTCTCTGATATGGCCCGGCCACACAAAGAATCTCCCCTGTCTGGGATATCTCATAGCTCCGGGATCTTTGGTTGACTTCCAGAGAGATTGGAGCAGGAGGGTAGATATTTCTTTGGGTTGCCTTCTAAAAATTATTTCACCTCCTCAGTCTAACGGGGACTATTCAGTATAAACATCTCATATTTTATTCAGCCAATGTCCTACATGTAACACATTTGATTTCCAAATTCTCTGTAATCTTCATAACCGCCTGAAGGGAAGCAGCGAGTGACACCAGTCCCCTTATCTCCAGGCTCTCTTCTCTCCACCTTCTTCTCTCTCTGTCTCTGTCTCTCTCTGTTTCCGCCTCTCTGTCTGTCTGTCTGTCTGTCTGCCTTTCTCTCTCACCAAAATTGTTCCAGTCATCCTAGAGATAAAGCCCTATAATGAGCTCTAAATTATAATATGTGCCAGTTGGGTTTATTTTGCAAAAATGAAGGGCTGACAGCAACAAAAATCAGGCCAATAAATTATGACAAACCAAGACAGATTAATCAAAGGAAAAAAAGAAAGAAAGAAAAATGAAACTTCCATAAGTATTTTTACAAAGGCTTAAAGGCTGTTTTAAGCTCAATCTTTTCTTTTTCATTCTTTTCCTCCCTTTGAGATTTCCATGGAAGGTTGTTTATACAAGCTGTTAGGATATCCAATTAATTAAAGCCTTACTTTTGCTACCTCTGGAATTCTATTGGTCTAAACAAATGAATTAATTTCTAACCATTGGAAACTCAGTCACAGGGACCAGCTGGAAAAGAACAATAGAAATTTCAGGCTTAGGAAAACAAAAATTGATAAATTTACTTTGGGGTTCCCATTTGAGTAAGTATTTTTGTTTAACTGATATAGTGAACACAACACTATGTATTGTATTCAGACTACAATTACAGGGTTAACTTGCTTGCCTTTCTGCTTTCTGAAGGAACTAAAATAATTTTTACTATTCAGGGTTACTTGAAAATTAGTTGGCAGCCATTTAAATTTCACTGGAAAAAAATACATTTTAAATGACCATGTGGCAACAGGTAAATTTATTATGAAAAAGTTATAGTAAATAGAATATAGTAAGTATGGAAAAAGCTATAAGAATAATGTATATTTTGATGTGAAAGGATTTTGTAGAGTAAGTTTTTGCACTAGATAGTGGCAAATCTAAATGCTCAAGTATGTTGAAAAAACTTTATAGAAAGAAATATGTTTGTTTCTTAATACTTTAATGGAGACCAAGATGTTCCTTCTAAAAGTTCCTTGTTGCTTAAAAAAGACTAGGGTCCAGTGGTCTCAGCTATGAGACCCTCAGTCAGCCCTCCCGTAGTCCCAACTCTCCTTTTTAATTGGCACTTTCAGACAAAGGAGTTAACTCTTATTTCTGAAACTAATACTGGCCATGAACTTTGTATGTATGACTAACAGGAGCGCCTGGACTGTTCAATCACAAGACAAGACTCAACCCCTCCTTGGACAGTGGTTTGTGACACCCACTATCGTGGACTATATGGCTTATCTTTCCCAAGTGTACAGATCTTCGAAGATGCAAAACTGAAGAACATCTCTTCATATCAGTGACTTTCAAGTTAAAGTGGTGATAAGCTTTTAAGCTCAAGCATTGGATTTTCCTTGTTTTCCAGCTACTTGTGATAAAATATGCATGCCAACCCAGCATGAGACTGTCAGCATTATTATGTGCATGTAGTGTATTTGTTACAATACTTAGAGATGCTCTAACACTGTGGACACCAGGCAATGTCACATAAGACACATTCTTCTTAGATGGTGTGCTCTGGAAAGGTGATAAATTTAAGTAAGACTTATCATTTAATGATATCATCATGACTGTTATCTCAAGTTTTCTTAGTGAAGCTTTGTATTTGTTATCTGCTAACATTCTGCAGGAATTCAACTTCTAAGACAACCATGACTGGTGAGGAAATAATAGCTCCCTTGTCATGTTATATATGTCAAGATGTGTGATATCATGATCATAAGATTAAATCTACTATTGCACTGCAGTACTGGTTTAATTGGTTTCCTGGATTTTCAACAACTGAGATTTGGAAACCAAAGCTAGAAAGGTTACTAGGCTAAGAGCACAGCCAATATTTTGGCCTGGACCTAACAGGTCAGTAAGGATCCAGGCATGAGAAGAATCTTTCTACAAAACTGTACCTCTTTGGTGAGTCCCTCAATCTCCTAAATAAAGAGATTGTTGGATCCCAGATTACAAGACTCAACCAGTGTATGGTCTGCTAAAGAAAGGTCACCATGGAAAGCTACACAGCAAATGTGACTCATCCTGATGGCTAACACTGACAGAGAAGCCAAAGTCTGCACATAGTCACTAAAGTACACTAGAGGAGACTTGACTGACCTTGCTAGATAATAAGAAGTTAATTTTGATTAACACAGGTCTCATTTTAGCTTGGTCCTGAACACTAACCAAAAAAGTGCATTGTAACCAAAAACATGTTAAAATACTAGTAATATAAGCTCCACATACAAAGGAGGCTGTACTCAACGACCCTGCTGACCGTTTCTGGCTATATTTATAGACAGATCTGAGAGACAGTCAGTCACATAGACACCACAACTGTCCCATGACCCTCCACAAAGTCCATGGGACCCAGAAGTCCAATGTCCTCTTTTAAATTCTTCCCCTTGTAGTGCCCATTCTCCTTCTCCTTGCCTGTTTTTTATTGCCATGCCTCATCGGTCTATTTCAAAGATTTCTGACCAATAAAAGGATCACACCCATGTCACAAGCAATAGCCAAAGACTACATCAACACAGTTCTTCAGTCCATCAGAAACCTCAGCAACCACCTCCCCTAATCACCAGGAAGGACTTATGGGAGAGAAACGCTTCATAGTTTCCTTATCCAACCATAGAGTCTGGAATAAAGGAATCTGACCACCACCATCCTAATCACCATCCTCATCCTTCCCACAACAGCTGCACCCGGGACTCATAACACTACCTGCCCCATTATAGATAGCAGCCACTCCTCCCTCCACCTCCTTGGACAACCATCGCTGCTTGTGCTCTCTCAAGCCTCGCTCTTGGCAGGGAGCCACGGCCCCCTTTCACTGAACTCCCGCTCCCCAGGAGCCGATTCAAGAGCAGCTGGTCTGCTGCTGGTGCTAGAGCCCCTCTCAGGCTTGTTTTTCAATGAGCCTGTCCTGCTGAGCTCCTGTTTCTTCTCCTTTTTCCTAACAAGAGGTGCAATAAGACATAGCAAGCAAAAGAAGTGACAAACATGTGGGTTGCCGACAGTAACTGCTCTTTATCTTGATGGCTTATTTTTGGGGGCTCCCCGCACTTGCCCACGCTTTGGGAACAACCTCCTCACTCATTCTCCCCCATTCCCACACGCTGCCCCATTACATCCTTGTCCTTAAGCGGCTCTCTCCAGATCAGTCTCTTGACAGAGCAGACTTCTAACCTGCTACTGGGAGGAAGAAAGATGCCCTGTATCTAGTGGTTGTTACACAGCTATTCCTCTTTTACTCTCACATCACTACATTTCACAAACATCTGCCACAACTTGCAGTTCCTGGGCCTTTTGGGGACTTCCCTCAGAGCTTTCTCCAACACAGCCTTCAGTTCCAATTTCTTGAGTTCATTAGGTCAGTTGTCACTCATCTATTTCTTCCAGTTTCCAAGACTTCATCTCTCTTTTCTTTATAGAGTTAGACTATCTCATGTATTTTGTTATAGTAATACAAAACTGATGAGTTACCTTAAAAAAAACTTGGGGCATAGAAATCCAAACTTCAAACCATTAGTCAAACAAGAAGGCAGCCTCTGTAAAGGCAGTGGTGCTATTTCTCAACTGTTTATACTTTTAACAACGGTGTGGTGTTTGGAGGGATGATCAACAACGTAAATAAATGGAGGTCAGACTTGTGCACAGAACGGTGAGGAGTTAGAGACAGAAGGATAGTGAGGCGAGATGGGGAATCCTGGAGTAGGAAAGTTTTAGGCCTGTGTTTATGCTATTTGAATGCTACTGGGTCATCAGGAAGAGTAACCCTTTTTCTTTTTGTGTGAAGAGACATTATAAATGTCAAGGAGCTAACAGACGGGATTATCATAGCTTTCAAGCAAATTACTTCAAAGCCTCCAGTCTAAAGGTCATGTTTATACAGCAATAGCCAGATGGCACTGGCCTAGAAAAGTGAGGGCTGTTTTGCTCACTTGAGCTTTATGTCCACATCTGAGACAATCATTTGAAAACCCCAGTTCTGTTCTGCAAGGTAGTAAGAGAATTTCTGACAAGTGACCTTTGGGTCTGAAATTAAAATTGGCTATAGTCATGAATTGGGGTTTGATATGAGATATGAAATAGAAAATCCAGTTATTAAAATACAATAGAAAATCAAGTTTCAGTTATATTTGATACACATAGGATACTTTTATTAACAAGAAAAACATATGAAATGAGGTGTCTTCTCCCAGCTGTCTGCTACAAAAATATGTGTTTAAGAAAGAATTCCCAGGCCGGGGAGTTAGCTCAGTGGTTCTGGCGCCTGTCTTGCAAGCGCAAGGACTCGGGTTCGATTCCCCGGTAACCACATAACAATACTGGGTGTGGAGACCCTCACCCAGCAGCAACCAGTACCACATACCACAGTGCCGGGCGTGGTGGCTCACGCCTGTAATCCCAGCACTGGGGAGGCAGAGGCAGGAGGATTGCTGTGATGTGAGTTGGAGGCTGAGCTCAGGGCCAGCCTGAACCACAAAAAGCGAGACCCTGTCTCAAAAAACCTAAAAAAAAAGAAAGAAAGAAAGAAAGAATTCCCTAGGGCCAGAGATGTAGCTCAGTGGTTCCAGCACCTGTCTTGCAGCGCAAGGGCCTGGCTTCAATCCTCGGTAACCACATAACAATACTGGGCGTGGAGATTCACCCCAGCAACAATCAGCACCACATACCACAGTGCTGGGCATGGTGGCTCACACCTGTAATCCCAGCACTCGGGAGGCAGAGGCAGGAGGATTGCTGTGATGTGAGTTTGAGGCTGAGCTCAGGGCCAGCCTGAACCACAAAGTGAGACCCTGTCTCAAAAAACCTTAAAGAAAAAGAAAGAAAGAATTCCCTAGGCTGATGAAGACTTTTTTTTTTCTCTCCTTGTTAATGTCTCACTAAAAGCAGTGAAAGCTTTTTTTGTTTTATCCCTTTGAATTCTTTTTTGGCACATAATAACTGTACATATTTTATACTTATCAATGTCACACTAACACCAGGGTAATTGGTGTTCAGTATCATTGCTCAAACATTTATCACTTCTTTTGAGGAGCATCCATTTGATGTTCTTTTAAATGCATGCTTTGGCACAGATTTGAATGTATAACTGAAAAAAATCTTAGTGCTTGAGAGCACTATTTATCTAACAATGTTAGTTGATCTTCTTGCCACTCAGAAATCTTGCTTGGCATATCACTTTCAGCATCTTAAGATATGGAGCCATATGTTTTTGAAAATGAATATATATAAATCCTATATGCTGCTTTTAAATATTAGTAAACAATGTGGTCAATTTAAAATTACACACAAAAAATAAAAAGGATCAAGATGCAACATGTATATGCATCAATTTTCCATGATGAACATACTTATTGTGCATCACAAACATACACTAATAAAAATTACAGAGAAATAAATAATAGAAATACTTTAGTACTTTTCTCTACAAACACTTTATATAGTACATTGATAATAAAATGTACTTCCCTATAGCATCACAAGTTTTAAGTGTTACACACGTGTGAAAAAGTAACAAATGTCAAGTAGCCTGCTGTGGCATGTGTGCCAGGGGTTTGCCACCAGTGATTTGTAGGAGCGCTAGTATACTGCTCAGCTAATATTGATCCAAGAGTGAAACGAGTCACATAGTACACGCACATGGAAAGAATAAAGGCATGCATGTTTGGGGAGAGAGGGACCCAGAAGCTCTGCTCACCCAGCGGATCAACTGATTGCTCTCTGGACTCACTAGGCCAGGTGGTGCTAATTACAGGGTAATCTCGGGTTGCGTTTATCCCTTAGGGAGGCGTGTCAGCCTGGCCATAGCATCTTTATCTTGAGGCTGGCTTTCTTACCATGCACCTCCAGATGTGTGTATTTTTGCGCTGACTTCCTTGAGAGCCTAGTTCCTCTCTTACTGTATGTTAATTTCTAACAGCTGCCCATTGTGTTCCCCCCTCTGAAGAGCTACCTGTAACTGTGTTTAGGGGAGGATGGGCTAAATTTCAATCTAGCTCTTTGAGCTGAGAAAGGTCAGTGTAGGGGAGATTGCAGTTAGGGGGCCTTCTCCAGAAAGCTAATCCCGTAGGCCTTGGATAGAAGTCATAATGCAGTTCAGCTGTTACAAACTACCCTTACAAGGTTGATCTAGTGGATCTCAGTAAAAGAAGTCTGGCACATTCTTCATTGGTCCCATCTGCATAATCACTGGAATCTGGCAGTCTCCAAACCGGAATAAACCAAATGTAAAAAGAGAGTAAAGCACATATGACCAAAGCATGAGAGCTAGAATGAAAACACAGACTGAGGGGAAAAACCACATCCAGACTATGCTTTTAAGGGCTAGAATAGTGATTGTATCCAGCCGGTCCTAGACCTGTCTACTGACGGGAATTATCTCTAAGTTTGATATTTCTTTTTTCAAGTCTCTCTAGTTTTAACTGTAAGAAGATGGACAGTTTCATGGTTTTGAAGGACAATTTTATCTAAGGAATAGAAAAACTCTTGCTGAGCTTTTGTAGCTTCTATAACTTTCTAGTCTGAGAGAACTGTAACAGGGTCAGCTACAAGGGTATTGTCAACAGGGGTCAATGATTGGGTCCCCCCTTTTAAAAAGATCTATCCTTTATTACTACAGCATTATTTTTATATGTCTATGATTATACATTTCTGCTGGGTATTTAAGACCAAGTTAAATTAAGACCTGTATTAATTAAAATTAACCTCTTGCTATAAGTCAAGGTCAGTTAAGGCTCTTTAGGGATTACCTTCTCAGCTCCTCTGTCAGGGTCAGCCACCAGGATGAGTCATGGCAGTGCCTGAATATGGAAGCATAGGAGATGTTTCTCTTTAGTGGTCTTCTTTAGCCAACTACATTGGTTGATTCCTGTCCTCTGGAGACCAACAGTCTACCTCCCTAGAAGGCTGAGTGATTCATCAAAGTTGTAGGATCCTGTAGGAAAGGTCTCCTCATGTCCTGAGTCCCTGTTGACCATGGACGGCCAGAGTCAAAACATTGGCTATTCTGTGAACCCAGTTACCTTTCTAACTCTGGTCTACAAATTTGTGGTTGAACATCCAAGTGATCAACTGGATGAATACCATAGTGGCAGCAATAGGTTTATTTGTATGATTATATGTAAATTTTTTTTTTTTTTTTTTGAGACAGGGTTTCACTTTTGTAGTTCAGGTTGGCCTGGAACACACTTTATAGCCCAGGCTGGCCTTGAACTCACAGGGATCCTCCTGCCTCTGCCTCTCGAGTACTGGGGTTACAGGTGAGAGCCACCATGCCTGGTACTATTGAATGTGATACTGAGGATTGAACTCAGGACCTTGCCAGGCAGATGCTGGAACCACTGAACTAAATCTCTGACCCCATGATCTTATGTAGATATTGAGCATCTTGAAATATATAGTAAGAACAAGTAAATACTAATCATGATTGTCATAGAAGTTGAATAGAGCTGCAGGACATTTATAGATAATGATTACAAAGTATTACAGAGAAAATGAGATTAAGAACAATGTAACATTTTAGCATAATAATCATAGCAACATTATAGTAGAACAATTGTTTTGTTTTTATCTTTGAAACACATTTAATAGTCCTTAGTATAGAATATCTTTTTATAAGATACTAAATGACATAAAGAAACTTTTACTTAAATTCATTATTTTTCAATAGAGTGCCATTTAACAAGAATATACTTGTCTATAGATATACTTTATCTATTATTAATGTCTAAACTTTATTCCTAGAGTGAAACTGCCTAGACTTCCTAGTGTTAAGTATCTCTGTTATAATACATTTCTAATGTACATATACAACCACATAAATAAAAGCCTTAAAGAAGTATCTATATCGTCTGGACTATTTCATGTTGGATTGGCATGGACATTTCATCACAAATAGCTGGAACACAGGTACGGGAAAGCCAGATGCTTGAGCCTAAAAGTTTATCACCATAAACAACATTAGCTATAAATTGCCAGTGTGAGTAGTTTTTTTCAGTTTTGTATCTTTGAAGGCCTGTACACTTGGGAAAAAGCCACATCCAGACACTGCAACATCAGATTAGTAATAATTGATATCACAGCTATGTAGAAATCTGTATATAGTTTTTACTTCTAAAACAAATTTTAGACTCCTTATCAGGTTTTATAATGTGTAAATATATTGATAAGAATTAAGGACAAGCTTTCTAGCTCTGATAAAACTAGAAAATGGTATTAATGACTGCAAATCAAATTATTGCCTGTCATGGTTTGTGTCTAGATGTCCTTTGTCCTCCCCCATAACCTCATGCAATCACAGGTGTGGCTTTTCAGAGGTGGCTGAATCTAAACATTTGATCTAGAGTTCATTCACAGTGCTAGGTTAGTCTCAAGGGCATTAGGATTAAGGGTGTGAGTGCTACCCACCCAAACAGTCCAGATAAAATGAAGGAAGTGTTAAGATACTGCTTAAGACTCTCTTGCTTTTGCTGTATTCTGGCGCTACATGTCACTTTGCTTTGGAATCAGTCCATAATGAACTGTTCTATACTGTTGGTTGTTGTCTATGTGAGACTTTCCCAGACGGCCAGAGAGGGTGAGGTGCAGAGTTGATCACAGACCCTGGGGAAGGTTTCTGGAACTCTCCGATTTATTCACTATATATATATATATATTTATTCACTATATATATATATATATAGCTTCAGTGTCATATATAGCGAAAGGTCACAGGGCGGGGTGAAGGCTGAGAGGAAGGGGGGGTCTATAGGTTTGACCTAAGGTTTTGCTCAATAAGAGAACTTTGTGAGTGGGTGGTCTATATGGCCTGAGCTATGGGTAAGGTGAGGCCATGGGTGAGAGACAAAAGGGGGGGGGCTGTCAAGACGGCCGCTGACAAGGCTCACCGCACGGGAGGGTGTGCTCAAGCCCCTGAGGGTCTCCGAGTCTGCAGGGAGACGGAGTCTCCACTGACAAGGCTCACCGCACGGGAGGGTGTGCTCAAGCCTCTGAGGGTCTCCGAGTCTGCAGGGAGACGGAGTCTCAACCTTTAGGCTCAGGAGACAGGTGCACAGTTCACTTGCCCTAGCCAGACTTAAAGCTCTCCCTTACTATACCTCTGTGAAGTGTGAGCTAAACAAACCCTTCCCTCTTTAACTTGTATTTTGCTTTAGCAATGAGAAAAGTGGGATAGAACTTGGTACCACAGAAGTGGGGTTATTGCTGTGACTATTCCTGATCATGCGGTTTGGGAGACTTTGGGAATGGCTTGGCTTATAGGAAGAGTTTGGAAAGGTTCAGAGATGCTGGTTGAAAATGAGAGCTGGAATGTGTCAGGCTGTACTATTTGGGAGAGATTCTCTCTCTTCTGGTACCAGGGATTGAACTCAGGACCTTGCACTTTCCAGCCAGGCACTGTGCCACTAAGCTGCATTCCTGACCCCTGTATGGAAGATTCTGGTCAGAGCTCAGAAGACCAGGATGCTGAGAGAAGTCCTGCTGGTGAAGACCAGGCTGAGGAGGTTTCTGCTGGGAAGAAGAACTGCATTGGCTGCTGGACTCCAGACAATGTGTGTTATTCCCTAGCAGAAAGTTTGTCTGCATTTTGCTCCCATCCAGAGACTTTGCATGAGACTAAGAGCAACAGACTAATTAATCTTGCAGAAGAAATTTCAAGGCAGTCTAATGTTGAAGTCATGGCATGGCTACGATTGAGGATTTAGCTAGATTTATGTTGATAATCAAGAGCAAAGAGCCCAGCAGAATGATTTAAAATATTTTGAGTCCTGCCAGAAAGGAAACTAGACTGTGAGGATAGAGTGGAAAAGATACTGATTGCTGAAAAAGAACAGGAGAATAGGAAAACCCTGAGAGCATCACAAGTACCCACCTGCAGGACTCCACTCCGCGGCCTGAGAGTTGACAGACTTTGTTTTGAGAAGAAAGCCCTAGAGCACCATGTTCCAGGATGGTGGTGGCTCAGAGAATTTGCTTCTTGGAATTGGTTTTGGATATTCAGTGTTCTAGATACTCAACCCTACAGCCAAAAGAGAAGGAAGCCTGGCTTCTGCTCCAGCTGCAGCAGACCTTGGCATCATACACATAGTGCTGGTTTTAGGGACATGTGGAATCCAAGAGTAGTGGGGGTCAAGAAGGCTTCCACTCAGACTTCAGAAGAAGGCCTGGGAGACCAAGCAGTGTGGCCCTGAGAGGGCACGTGAAAAGTGGTGAGCGTGAGGCCAAGGTGCAGGAGAGACCCTAGAAGTCTGGAATAGCCCAGAGTGTGGGTCATCTAAGGAAAACTGCAAGGAAGGAGCAGGGCCAGCTCGAGAGAAGCCACAGAAGCTACAGCAGCAGCAGTGCCATAGGAATAGCACCACTCAAGTCCTTTGGAGTTCACAGCTTGCTGCAGATTGCCGGGGGGTGCTGGAAGTGGAACTGAGGTATTTAACATCCGCCCTGCTGGATTTGAGTCTTGCTTTGTTCCCATTCCTTGATATCCCACTGTTTGTAACTTTTTGAATGGAAATGTCAATCTTGTACTATTGAATGTTGGACATGTTCAATTTTCTTTTCATTTCTACAGGGGCTTGCAAGTAAGAGTTTACCTTAAATCTCAGAGGAGACATTGGAGTTGGACTTCCCAGTATGTTGAAACTTTAGGACTTTGGCAACTCTTGGGGGTGGACTAAATGCCTTTTGTGAGTCTTTTAGGCCCAGGGGCCGAGTGTTATAGTTTGTGTCTAGATGTCCCCAAAGCCTCATGTCGTCCTGGGTGGGGCTTTTCAAAGGGGGCTGAATCTAGAGTGTATTAATTGATTCATGTTGCAATGCTTGGCTCAATGGCCCTGACATTAAAGGTGGGAGTGCTACATTCTCTAAGTAGTCTGGATATGATAAAAGGGGCAGGAAAATGATATTTAAATCTCTTGTAGCTTTTGTTGTCTTCTGCCACCATGAACTGTTGATGCTCTGCCATGTACAGTCTCGCCTTGGAGCCAGCTGGGGATAGACTGAAATTTATATGAATTGTAAACTAAATCAACCTTTCCTCTTAACTTGGGGCATCAGATATTTTGTCTCAGCAATGAGAAAACTAAGATATTACTCAATATAAGTGTATCTCATTTATACAATAACCAAAAATGGTCATTTATAAATATATAATAAAAGTCAGAAATATAGATCAAGTATAAATGTCAGGACCAAATTTAGAGAGATGTTAAATTTTGAGAAGTTTATATATTTAAGGTCTAAACATAACATTATATAATATTATATAAACGCATCTATTAGCAATTTTGCATGTATTAAATTTATGTAGTCTTAATTCTATAAATTTAACTTTAAAGCTTAGATTCAGAGCATAGCTTGTTTTTACATACATACATACATACAAGTTATGTCATAAACTAAAATAATAGTTATCTAACTAATGATGAATTTATAATTTAAAACATTTTAGCTTACCATTGAAATATTCTTTAACTCTTAAAGCCTACTTTATATTAAGAAATATATATATTTATTAACCAAAAGTGTGTGCTATATTTAAGTATAGTATATTTGTTTTTAAATCTAATTTTGTAAATTTAACCAAGAGCATCTCAGTATTTTAAGAAAATCATATTATTTTAGATATAGAAAACTTAACATTTTAATTTTAGTCAAAATAATTATTTTATAAGAGTCATCATAACAATATTTTAAAAGTTATATATATATTCTAAAGCAGTAGCCACGTTTATTTGAGAAAATGTAAGTGAAAAATAGGGGAGAAACTGCCTCTTTAGAGTAATGTTGGCTGAAAAAAAAGGAAGGAGCAAGATCGAAGAACACAGTGGAGAAAGCAGAGTGCGCTGTCATGAAGAAAGCCCTGACAGTTTGTATATATCATCTCTAAACAAGGAAAACTCTTAAGTTATGGTATTCAGACAATAATAGACATTATTATTACAAAACTGATTTTTATATCATCTTGATTACCCAAGAAGCTGAATGGAAATATGTTATCAACTTTAAAGACATCTTACTCTTACTAATGATTTAAATTAGCTTATTGTTAAGCTATGTGAACGACACCATTTGAGATGATGTCTTGACTGTTTATCCACAAGCCCAATTTAAGTTGAACTTTTGGAGGATAATTTATACCTAAAAATTAACACATAGAAACATACATATACCTAAATCATATATAACCTTTATGTTCTCAACTTTAGGATTTTTATTTTAAGTCCTGCATCTTTTTTTTTTTTTTTTTAAACAGGGTCTCATTTTGTAGTTCAGGCTGGCCCTAAACTCATTATGTAGCCCAGGCCAGCCTCAAACTCACAGCAATATGCCTCCTTAGTGCTAGGATTACAAGAATAAGCCATCACACCCAGAATTGTGGTAATGTGGATATTGGGATCAAACTCATGACTTTGTGCTTGCCAGGCAGATGCCAGAACCACTGAGCTAAATTCCCATCCCAGACCTGTATAAGTCTTAAGACTATCAGTTCTTATCTGTTCATATTTTAAATAAGTTTGGCTATCCTGAAAAGCTACAGTTTTTCCATGAACAGTTTTCCATGGAAATCTCAATAAAAACTAGAATTAGAGGTCCCATTTGACCCTGCTCTTTCTCTACTAGGTATGTTCATGAAAGAATTAGAAGCTTCACATCACAGCAAGATATGTGCACCCATGTTTATAGCAGCTCGGTGTGTGATAGTTAAATCTTGGAAACAGCCCAAATGCCCATTAACAGGAGGCTGGATAAAGAAGATATCATTTTTTAAACATAAAATAGAGTATTACTGTGCCATAAAGAATGATAAGCTTGAGTCCTTTATGCTCAAATAGACATATTTTAAGGATGTGCTCATAAGGGAAATAAATAGGACATGGATTTGTAAATACCATTCCATTCTCTGGTATGTGGAACTAAAGGTATGAAGTCCTAGAATGCACGGTAGCTATTGTGAAATAATAAAAAATTTTAAAGGGTAAGGAGGGTAGGGGTAAGTAAAGAAAGGAAAGAAAAAATTTAATGATAAAAGAAGGAAACAAAGTTTATATATATATGGGGTGGGGGACCTAGTGGGTAAGGGGATAGGAAAAAATGAGAATTAGGTCATGTATCAGGTACTGGTACACATTCTCAGGAGGTTAGAAGCCACCCCCCCCCCCAACACATACACAAAGATGAACTAAAGATGGCTGGAAGTAATACAGTCAGATGTCAAGATCTCCATCCTCTTTGTTGCCTCTTCAGCTCAGTTCCTCACTATAAAAGACCCTTACCTACCTGTGCACAGTGAGATGGAGATTTGTGGCAGATGCGCCCCCTACCACCTCCTGGGAATTAGTTTTGAATAAATCCTTTTTGCTTCTTACCCAAATATATGGCCTCCTTTGATTTTGTCAACAGGAAGCAGACAAACCTGAGCTTATGAGCCTCAGCATCTTGTAATAATTTCTCTGGGATACTGTGCATTGAAATTCTTTTACATTACACAGTCACTGTTGTGGGCTAGTATCTCATATTCCCTGTCTTCTTTCAGACTATCAAAGGGTGATATTTTACAAACAGCAAAACCTGATATACCTGTGCCTCCTTCACATCAATTTGGATGGCCTTTCTATCCCTCATGAAGCAAGGTTAATGCTTCTTAACATGAAGAAGAGGGCCAACGACTTAGCTCAGTGGCACAGCACCTGCCTCAAAAGTGCAAGGTCTTGAGTTCAATCCCTAGTACCAAAAAAACCAAGCAAACATGAAGAAGTTATATGAAGTTGGATCATCAGGTTGTCTGTATCCTCTTTAAGAGTAAGAGATCAGGCCAAGGATTTAGCTCAGTGGTTCAACACCTTCCTAATGAGCACAAAGTCCCAAGTTCGATCCCTGGTATCACATACCACAATGCTGGCTGTGGTGGCTCACGCCTGTAATCCCAGCACGAGGGAAGCAAAAGCAGGAGGATTGCTGTGAGTTTGAGGCTCTTCTTAGCTACATAGTGAGTTAAGGGCCCATCTGAACTACAAAGCAAAACCCTGTCTCAAAAAACTAAAAAAAAAAAAAAAAAAAAAAAGCTCCTGCACAACAAGAAAAACCACCAGCAGAGTGAAAAGACAATCTAAAATATGGGAAAGAATGCTTACCAGCTATTCCTCAGAGAAAGGGCTACTATCTAAGCTTTATATAGAACATAAAAAATATCTGACTCCCCCTAAATTTAAAGGCTCAACTGAAAAATGGGCATCTGAAATTACCAGACACTTTTCAGGTGAATAAAGGCAGGTAAGATACATATGAAGAACATTTGACATCACTGGCCAGTCGGGAAATGTGGATAAAAACAATACTGAGATTCCAGCTTACTCCACAAAGAATGGCTGCTATCATGAAATCAACCAACAACAGATGGTAGCTGAGGCTGTGGGGGAAAGGAACCCTTCTCCACTGTTGGTGGGAATGTGGACTGGTGCGACCGCAGTGCAGATCAGTGTGCAGATTCCTCTAGGATTAGAGGTCCCATTTGACCCTACTATTCCCCTGCTAGATGTACACATGAAAGAATTAAAAGCTTCATTTCACAGCAACACATGTGCACCCATGTTAATAGCAGCTTAGTTTGTGATATCTAAATCTTGGAAATAGCTCAAATGCCCAATAACAGGAGACTGGATAGAGAAGATGTGTTTTTTTTTTTTTTTTAAATAAAACAGAGCATTACTATTCCATAAAGAATGATAAGTTTGAGTCATTCATATTCAAATGAATATACCTTAAGGGCATAATCACAAGTGAAATAAATAAGTCACAGAAGTGTAAATACCATATCTTTTCTCTGATATGAGAAACTGAAAATGTAAATGAGTCCTAGAATGTATGATAGGTATTATAAAATATAAAATATTCTATGGGAAATGGGGCTAAGGGTAAGTAGCAAGGGGAAAGAAATAATTGTGATGGTTAAAAAAAGGGAAACAAAGCTTATGTATATAGGGGGTGGGGAGTTGTAGGGTGAGTAGGGGAATGGGGAAAAATGAGAATCAAGTCATATACACTGGTACAAACTGTCAGTGCTGAGTGTGATCATGATGTGTACATAAAATGTACCTACTTCACAATTTTTAAAATGACTTTTCTAATAAAATGCAGTATTACTCTGCCATAAAGAATGATAAATTTGACTCACTTATACTCAAATAGATGTACCTTGAGGATACACTCATAAGTAAAATAAATACAACACAGATGTGTAGACACCGTATCATTTCTCTGATATGAGAAACTGAAGGTGCAAATGAGGTCCAAAATGTATGATGAGCATCATAAAATAAGAAGAAAATATTCAAAAGGAAAATTGGTGTAGGGGTAAGAAGGGAAAGAAAAATTAGTGGTTAAAAAAAGAAAACAAAGCCTATTCATAGGAGCAGGGGTGGTAGGGAGGCAGGGGAATGGGGAAAAGTGAGAATTAAGATGTGCCATCTAATGGTACAAATGTTCAATGTTGAATGTGATCATAATGTATATATAAAATGTACCAACCAAATCAATTTTAAAAAGAATAAGAGATCAAAGTCTGAGGAACAGGGAACAACGTAAGACAGGAAAAATAAAAGATAGAAAGAAGACAAGGAAATCATAGCTAAAAATTGTATTCTGCAATTTTCAGGACTTAGGGCCAGAAATTAGCTCCTGTGGTACTGCGCCTACCCCTGGCACAGGACTTAGCTGAAGTCACCCGGCAGCCCCTCAACAGTGATCCTTGGCTAAATGTACACATCTTCCCTACTCACCTCGCACTAGACCATGAGGTAGCCCATTGAAGAGATTAGGCTGTGTGAATCCAAAGAATGTTTAAAGCACCTCTTTTAGAAAGAAAAGCCATACCTGCTGATGGGCTGGTACACTCTTGAAGGAGTGCGGATGAGTGGGCACTTTTCCCCATAGCTTTTCACTCTTCAAGAAAAGTATAAATGCATTCAGATCAAAACTGCAATGTATCTCATTTCTCTGAGTGCCACACTACCCCACCCTCCTGGTGTTAAACTCTGCCTCTGCCTAGTAAACCTACCTGTGCCCCTTCTTGGCATGTAGGGAAAAAGGGGACAGTATATAACTAGAACCTTTGCATTAAGTTCTAGTCTCTTGTGAGTCCAACAGCACAAGGCAAATTAATTAATAAATAGAAATAAGACTGAAGAAGAAGCTGAGCTTGGGCCTGATCCATATTACTCTTGGTAGCAGAGACTGCAGACCCGAGATTGCCACACCTTTTATTTAGTCTGTTGGTAGCAAGCAATGTAACTGGTCACTCAGAAGGCAGTAGTTTCAGTAAATCAGGAACAACAAATGTACCCGGTCACTCAGCGGGCACCATGTTTGTTCATCCCAGAACGATGAGGAATTATGTAGATGAAAGTCCTGGGGTAGCTCCGCCCTGGAGCATCACAGCACACGTTACCACTGGGGTCTTTGTTGTTCCTAGAGGTGAAGATAGTCAAGTCCTCAGGTCCGCATGCGTCATAGCTGGTCTGCAGGCAGGAATGCTCCGCCCAGTCATATTCCCAATTGTCCAATTAATTTTCCCAAATAGAATTGCTCCCGTTATTGGCACACCCTGGAAACTCTTTTTCTGTGAGGGGTGTTAGCAAACTTGCTAGTGTAGAGGGGGTTGTTTGGGAAATTCTCAGACCCAGCCCAGTAACAAGGGAAAAAAATTTTTTTCTTTCGCAGACTGTAATTATCAAGCTTTTCCTGCCACCTAGTGGCAGTTGGTTGAAATAAAACAATGTTCTAAAGGCAAGAAGTACAAAGACCATCACCAGAGATGTAGAGAAATGCTAATTAAAACATCACTGAGATTCCACCTTTCTCCAGAAAGAATGGCTATCATCAAGAAATCAAATAACAAATGTTGGTAAGGTCATGGAGAAAAGGAACCTTCGACACTGCTGGTGGGAATGTAAACTAGTACAACCACATGGAAATAAGTATGGAGAGTCTTCAAAAAGCTAAAAATAGAAATTCCATGCAAGCCAGCTATTCCCCTTCCAAGTATCTTCCTCAGAGGTAAAGAATCTTAAGATAGTGACATATGTGTGTGCATGTTTATAGTAAGACAATTCATGACAGCTAAATCATAGAAACATTCTATATGTACATCAACAGATGAATGTGATATTTATAGACAATGGAATACTACTGTTCCAGGAAGGATAAACTTCAGTAATTTGTAGGTAAATGAATGTACCTTGAAACAGTAATATTAAGTGAAATAAATCAGACATACAAACTTAAATATTACATAACGAGAAACTCAAAATACAAATAAAGAGCAAAATAAAAGAGGTAATAGAAAATAGGGATGTAGAGGGCCGGGGAGTTAGCTCAATGGTTCCGGCGCCTGTCTTGCAAGCGCAAGGGCCCGGGTTCGATTCCCCGGTAACCACATAACAATACTGGGTGTGGAGACCCACACCCAGCAGCAACCAGTACCACATACCACAGTGCCGGGCGTGGTGGCTCACACCTGTAATCCCAGCACTCGGGAGGCAGAGGCAGGAGGATTGTGATGTGAGTTAGAGGCTGAGCTCAGGGCCAGCCTGAACCACAAAGCGAGACCCTGTCTCAAAAAACCTAAAAAAAAAAAAAAAAAAAAAAAAAAAAAAAAAAAAAAAGAAAATAGGGATGTAGATCTCTTGCTGATGGGAAGGGACAAAGAGGTGGAAGAGAAGGGAGGTAAAGGGGGAAGAGGGTGAGAAAAGAACTAAGAGGAATATAATCATTATGCACTATGAATGTATACTAATAAAAAGTTAAAAAGATATTAGTGGGAAATTACTGAAGTCTGCATAAATCTGTAGTCTGGTCCACAGTTTAAAAAAAAGAAGAGAGAGAGAAAGAGAAGATTACCACCAATATCAAAGTGCATACCATATAGCTTAAGAAATCAAATGCTACTGATATAAAAGTTGAGTCTATAAGATCTACATTTCTTTATAATTTTTCTACATTGTAAATCACTAAAAATACTAGCATTGTGTTGCATATTTTTAGAAGTTTATGTCCATTAGAGCATATCTTATGAGATTTTTTGTACCTTTTTTTTTTTTTTTTTAGACAGGGTTTCACTTTTTGTAGTTCAGGCTGGCCCTGACCTGAGCCTTCAACTGTGTTGGGATTACAGATGTGAGCCACCATGCCTGGCATTGTGGTATGTGGTTATGATTGCTGGTAGGCATGAGTCTCAATGCCCAGTACTGGTGTATGTGGTTACCGGGGATTGAACCCAGGCCCTTGCACTTGCAAGGAAGGTGCCGAAACCACTAATCTAAATCCCCTGCCCCTGTTTATTACCTTTCAAATCAACATTTTTTTATGATATTCACTCACATTTACCAGTATTGTCATTTTCATTGCCATCTAGGGTTTTATTTAACAAATGTGCCAACATTTATTTGTCATATTCCTTTTTATGCGCATTTAAATAGCTTCTATATTTTTTACTGATATAAAAACTGCTTCTCTGCATCCTAGAGAAGGTAGAACTGTTGGATTTCTCAGGAGCAATGAGAATCTCATAATGTTCACACCTTTTTAGTGCTTCTTGTCACTACCAAGATGTGTGCTAAAATGGGTTCCGCCATTTCTCAGACAAAGGATTACTATCTAGAATATATAAAGGGCTTTAAAAAAATCAGTCCACCCAAATTTAAAGACCTAATTCAAAAATGGGCATCTGAAATGGACACTTTTCAGAGGAAGAAATAAAAGCAGCTAAGAAGCACATGAAGAAATGTTCAACATCACTAGTTATTTGAGAGATGCAAATGAAAACAACATTAAAATTTCATCATATTCCACAAAGAATGGCCACTATCTCAGAATTAGCCAGCAACAAATGTTGGTGAGGCTGCAGAGAAGATGGAACCCTTCTCCACTGTTAGTGGGAATGTAGACTCGTAAAGCCCCTGTGGAGATCAGTTTGGAGATTCCTCAAAAAACTACAAGTAGAGGGGCCATTTAACCCTGCTATTCCTCTGCTAGGTATATACACAAAAGAATTATAAGATTCATATCACAGTGACATATGTGCACCCATGTTTATAGCAGCTCAGTTTGTGATTGCTAAATCTTGGAAACAACCAAAATATCCATCAACTGGAGGCTGGATAGAAAGTTGTGGTTATTACTTCTAATAATAACGTTTAATAATAACTTTTACTTTTAACCCATTTTAGCACACACCTTAGTAGTGACAAGAAGCACTGAAAAGGTGTGAACATTATGAGATTCTCATTGCTCCTGAGAAATCCAACAGTTCTACCTTCTCTAGGATACAGAGAAGCAGTTTTTATATCAGTAAAAAATATGGAAGCTATTTAAATGCACATGAAAAGTATTACTCTGCCATAAAAAAATGATAAATTTGAATCATTTATACTTAAATGGACGTACCTTGAGGACATCCTCATAAGTGAAATAAATAGGTCACGGATGTGTAAATATCATATCCTTTCTCTGGTATGAGAAAATGAAGATGTAAATGAGTTCTAGAATGTATGTTATATATTGTGAAATTGAAAATACTCAAAGCAAAATAGGTGAAGGGGAAAAAACAATGAGATTATAACAAAAAAGAAAGGAAATAAAGTTTATGTATATAGGGGGTGGGAGTGGTATCGTGGGGTGGGTAGGGGTATTGGAAAAAATGAGAATTAAGTTGTGTCATATACTGGTACAAATTCCCATTGTTGAGTGTAATCATGATGTGTATATGTAATGTGCCAATAAAGATTTTAATTAAATTTAAAAGATAAATAAATAATCCAAAACCCTCCCAAAAAAAGTGGGTTCTACTACCCTCATCCGGACCTGATGTTTCCAGCTTTCTGAATGTGTGCAGTTCTGATGGGGAAACAATGAAGCCTCTTGTGACTCTACGTCCTTGGTGGACTTCTGCATGAAATCTCTGAGTCTGCTTAAGGAAAATTCTTGTTAATGAAGTTTTCTATGCACAAATATGTTTAGGTCTTAAATAAAGTTGTGCGATTTTCTCTGTGATTATCTTACATATTTTTTGTTACTTTTTTTTTAGTTTTTTGAGACAAGGTCTCACTTTGTAGTTCAGGTTAGTCTTGCACTCAGCCTCAAACTCAGCAATCCTCCTGCCTCTGCCTCCTGAGTGCTGGAATTATAGGCATGAGCCACCACACTCAGTCTTGTGGTGTAAGGTACTGATTGCTGGTGGGTGTAAGTCTCCACATTCTGCATTGTTGTGTGTGGTTACTGGGGATCAAACCCAGGACCTTGCTCTTGCAAGGCAGATGCCAGAATCACTGAGCTAAATCCCTGGCCCTGCAGTTATCTCTTTAACCAGAAAAATCTTGTGCATCAATAGCATAAAAAATCTGTAAGTTATCATGCAGGTTCAAAAAGTTTTAAGTCCTGACTGACAGTGATCAAGCAAAAGGCAGATTCTTAGAGAACTAAATAGTCTTTCAGTGAGTCTGACAGATAATACTCTCTTAGGACACTAAAGGACTCATAGTTAACCTTCACCTTGTGCCCAGGTTTTGGAGAATTTTTCTTAACAAATCATCTGACTGCTATGTGCTTGTCACCCTGAGGGGCTAAGAAGGATGAGACTCAGCCTTTGAGACATCTAGCTGAACAACCAATCTAGTTTTATATCATACTACAAGGGCTGTGATAAAAAAAATTTTTTCCACAGAGCATAGACTATAAGGGAGACTCTAAGAAAAAGAAAATAGATCTATTAGAATAATAGGTAACACAGGCCAAGGATATAGCTCAGTGGTTCCGGCGCCTGTCTTGCAAGCGCAAGGACCCAGGTTCAATTCTCCAGTAACCACATAACAATACTGGATGTGGAGACTCACACCCAGCAGCAACCAGTACCACATACCACAGTGCTGGGCGTGGTGGCTCACGCCTGTAATCCCAGCACTCGGGAGGCAGAGGCAGGAGGATTGCTGTGAAGTGAGTTTGAGGCTGAGGTCAGGGCCAGCCTGAACTACAAAAAAGCGAGACCCTGACTCAAAAAAAAAAAAAAAAAAAAAAAAAAAAAAAAAAAAAAAAAAAAAAAAAAAAAAAAAAAAGAATAGGTAACACAATTAAGATGGAGACTCCACTCTCTCTCCAGGTACCTGAATGTGGGCAGCACCTCAGGACCAATTCTTCTCCCATTGTCCTAAGAGAAGCAGAAATAAAAGTAACAAGGATCTAGGAAATCTCTAAAGCTTCAGGCTGGACTACATGTATATTAGATCTCAGGACCCGACCTTCAGTTACCCCTCAGTCAAACCTCGTTAGAGATCCCTACATGAAATTAAGTCAGAGTAAATTCTGGGGCGGGCAAGTGTTAACAGAACCCCTGAGTGACTCGGCACCTTCTACAATCTCATGCAGAGATCCAGGAAAGGGATCCAGGGTGGAGCGCACATCTAAAGTCCAAAGGCCTGATTTGTGTCCTTTGTATCTCCCTGGTGTCCTGGCACCACTTTTCCCTGTTCCCCTTTTAATTTTTGCTGGCACAGACCTTCCCTGAGCACACCTTCCTGTGGCCATCAGTAAATGCAGCTGCCTTTTCTTTTGCCACTAAGTGTATCTGTTTTCTCACTGTCCATATGAACCTGAAATCTATGTGTCAGATCCATCACAGTGCAACTAAGAGGCCAAAAGGGACCAAGGCACTTCCCTGGCATGGGCAAAAGGTCATTCCCATCTAAAGAACAACCCATCAAAGGCAAGAAGCTGTAAAACACCCTATGATTTTGCTTGTTAGAACCATCAACAAGAGTCTAAGTACAAACAGCCCCGAACTGTCCCTTAAGTGCTTTTGTAACATCGACATCGTCTGCTCAGAGTGGGGAAAATATTGAGCAGAGATTTTCTTTTACTTTCTTGCAAAATGGAAGAGGTTGTGGCCAACTAATGAGACTTGTGAAGATCAGAAAAACTGACATCTGGAACCCAGATTCAGATCTCCTCTGTCAGTGGCTAGCAGTTGGAACTTGGATAAGATGATGAAACTCTCTCAGTAAATCCTCAAACAAAAACGTCACAAATCCATTCATCACCAGTGTCATGAAGTAAGAGGAAAAAACAATAAAGAATAGTGTTCACTGTTCTCTAGGATTATAGCCTGGTAAAGAATACATTTGTCAGAAAGAGGCTCTATGTTATGAGCAAAACAAAAGTTTATTCCAGTTGAGAGACTAAAAATCAGAAGATTCTGGTAGCTAGCTGGGAGAGAACTCAACCTTGAGTAGGGAGCTAACACAAGGGGAGGCAGATATTAGCAACTGACTGGGGAAGGAATTAGGCATATGTGTAATGGAAGGGTGAGGAAGCTTCAGTGGAATATCCATGACTTAGATACCAGGTGCAGCCTTCTCTGGTGTGCATATGCTTTTAGGACTTTTTGGCACCATGGGGCTTGTAACCACCTTTGGAAGGTTATCAGTCATATCTACTGGGAAGCTGTAAATATCAGTTAAAAGCAACAAGTCCTTCTTGTGGGTTTAGGGCTGGCCTGATAGTAAGTGCAGAATTGGATGGAAGAGATGTCAGAGCACAGCACGAACATAGTCCGGAAAGAACATGGCCAGGAAAGGTGACCCGCTGTGGTCACCAGCTGTAGGGAAGAGGCCTTAGGTATGAAAAGAACAGAGCGAGGGCCCCATCAGGTTCCCTGGCCCACTCTGACTAGGAGTTAAAACTATCACAGGAATTCCTTTGGGAGCAATTAAATGGGCAGGGGGAGAGAGAGAGAGAAATCAGATAGAAGAAATGGCATGAGAACTTACATCCAAGGACCAGAGGGAGAGCTGACAGGCAGAGCAATGAGGGAGTCATGCTGGAAACCAAGACGGCTGCCCCCAGACCTTCAATAAAGTCCAAACTTAGGCATATATATTCATATATATTTTTTCACTCTAATATCACTGTATTACTGTACTAGATACACACATTCCCTTACTTAAATCGCTAACTCTAAGCTGACTCCTCCTAATCAACCTCTAAATCCCAGAAATAAGGTAGAAAGAACTAAAAAAAGAAAAAAAGGCTTGTGCACATAGGCAAGGGTGTTCAGTGTTGGGTCTTATGGCTCTGGACTCATCCAAAGACAGCCAGGAAGCCAATCAGATGGTAGCAAATTCTAGGAACCCACATAGGAGAAAGGGCCCTTAAAACCTAGTCAAAGAAGCAGAGACACAGGGGCCTCCCTTCAGATGCCCCACCTTCTGTCTGGTGAACTTAGTCTCTGCCTGCTTTTTCATTACAAATAAAACACCTTTGTTTAAACTCCACCTCCAGTTCACTACTGTTATGCCACATGTGTAATACTCACCCGAGACTTGGCACAATCACAAAGTTCCAAACAAGTTTTATTTTACCAGCAGCCAGGACCCAGCACCCGGACAGCGCTCTGGGAAGCTGAGCCCAGGACATCTACATTTTATGACTTTTATAGCCCAAACCCACCTCCCCTCCCCCCAAATCATTAAGGCAAGCTAGCTACTGAAGTGAGAAATCTTGCAGTTAAAACATCTGGTGTCTTTCAGTTAGAGCAGGACATCTGGTAAGGTGACATAAGACACCTTTCATTTTCTGGTCAGAATAAACATTTCCACTTTTCCTGTTATCTTACAACTCAATGTAATGGGGTATGTGTTTTTCTCAAAAGAGGGAGGGAGGGAGAGCCTAGGGTTCAACTGTCAGTTGGCAAGATGAAGTGCTTTATGCCCACTGAGCCAGGGTTCAACTATTGGTCAGCTGTCGATCAGTAATCTGGGTGCCTTACGCCAACCTGGGTCTCTCAATTACTGGTGGTGAGTTTTCAGTCTTCGCTAGATGCTCACCCAGGACGTGACACATCTGTGGTCACAGGTGTTCCGGACTCTCCTCCCTCAGCTGTGATGTCAGTGCAACAACCTGAGGACCTGTCTGTGCACTCGGGCTGAGGCCCAGGAAATCTTGATGAGATGCTCTCCCAGCCACTCTTCCGAGCAGAACAGGCTGCCTGACCCATGTCCACGCCCTGGGCTGCCTTGAAATAATCCCAGTAGCTGATCCCACAGGGCACGGCAGACATCCTTAAATCTGAGTAAGGAATTCGAGTAAGTTGTCTGCAGTACCCGACATATTTCCCTTTCTTTTTATTTTACGTATGTGTGTTTTGAGGAAAAGCAAGTGCACTCAACAATGATTTCACCTAAAATTAATAATAAATAAAAAATTTTTGCTTAAACTTTTCTACTGGATGTTTAAGACCAAGTTATAGTGAGAGCTATATTAAATAAAGTTAATTTCCTACTATCTAACAAGGTCAAACATGTCTCCTCAGGCAGCATCTTGGGCATGCAGACTCTCAGCTCTTCTGTCAATGTCAGCCATCGGAATACGTTACAGCCTTGCTTGACCATTATGCTTTCTGCAAAAGTATGGGAGATTTTTTTTTTCTCCAGGTAAAATTCTTTTGGCACACTTTTATAGAATCATAGGATCTTGTAGAGAGGATTCCCTCACGTCCTGGATCTTCAGTAGTAGTAGTTGACCTCGGAGGGCTAGGGTCAAAATATTGGCTAACTTTTTATTCCAGTTACCTAATTCTGTCTGTAAACTTCAGTTGTTAAACATTCAGAGCTGGGGATTTAGCTCAGTGGTTCTGATGCCTGCTTTGAAAGCACAAGGTCCTGAGTTTGATCCCCAGTAACCACATATAATAATGCCAGCTGTGGTGACTCACACCACCAGCAATCAGTACCATATACCACAATGCTGGGCGTGGTGGCTCACAGCTATAATCCCAGCACTTGGGAGGCAGAGGCAGGAGGATTGCTGTGAGTTCGAGGCTCCCCTGGGCTACATAGTTAGCTCAGGGCCAGCCTGAAATACAAAGTGAGATCCTGTTTAAAAAAAAAAAAAAAAAAAAAAAAAAAAATATATATATATATATATATATCTCCAGGAGAGAAGATCAGTAACATTAGCATATACAACAGGAGTATTGAACTCAACCTTTATAAATCTATCTGCATCTAAAGCATTCAGGATAAAAATACAGTTAGAAGGCTAATACAGTTGGCAATCATAGTTGCTCTGGTGGCTGAGTCACTGTCTAATGTTAACAGTGCTTAAGTAGGGCCAGGGATATAGCTCAGTGGTTCCAGCACCTGTCTTGCAAGCGCGAGGGCCCGGGTTTGATCCCCGGTAACCACATACAATACTGGGTGTGGAGACTGACGTCCAGCAGCAATCAGTACCACATACCACAGTGCCGGGTGTGGTGATTTACGCCTGTAATCCCAGCACCTGGAAGGCAGAGGCAGGAGGATTGCAGTGATGTGAGTTTGAGGCTGAGCTCAGGGCCAGCCTGAACCACAAAGTGAGACACTGTCTCAAAAAACCTTAAAAAAAAAATAATGTTTAACTAAAGAACTTCAATATTTTAGTATAACAAATGTATTTTTAATGTAGAACAGCCATTGTTAGACATACATACTCCCCAAAATGTAAGGCGGATACCATATGAAATTCAGATACCTCTGAATCAAAGGGCAAATACCATATAACTACAGATCATAAATACATTTTGCATGCCAAAAAAGTGACAAATTATATAGCTTGGCACCAAAAGCATCTTTCACAATCACATCTTATAAACATATCATAATATTTACAATTTATATAAATATTTCACCACATGGACCATGGATTTAGCTCAGTGGTTCCACTGTCTGCCTTGCAAGCACAGGTCCTGAGTTTGATCCCAGGTAACCACATGCACAACGTGTGGAGACCCACACCCAGTAGCAACCAGTACCACATACCACAATCCTTGGTGTAGTGGCTCATGCCTCCAATCCCAGCACTTGGGAGGCAGAGGCAGGAGGATTGTTGTGATTTTGAGGCTTGCCTGGGCTACATAGTGAGCTCAGGGTTAGTCTGAACTACAAAAGCAAGACCCTGTCTCAAAAAATTTTTTTACCACAACATTCTTAGAGCTAATATCTTTGATTATGGCCAATACACCTAATTTGCAATAACACTGAGAAATTTGTTGGGTGTGTCTCCCATAAGGTCATGAAAATATTGGTGGTCCTTTAGTGAACAAAGACCAGAATAATTATGTGCTGGGCAGCTACTCCCTTGTTCACCAAGGGGAGTTTTATTTAGTAATCTCCCCAACTCCAAGGGTTTTTATTCATATAGCAATAAAGGAAAAACACATAGTATTTTTGAAAATAAATCTGAACATCACTTTGATTAGCTAACATACAAAAGCAAGTATATTCTTCTTTCCAACAATGTTCATTCTGTGTCAACCCAACTATAGGTAGATATCCTCTAGGAAAAATTTTCAAAAGATGAAAATGAAAAGAAGAAGAAAAAAATTATTTTGAGTTCAAACAAAACAGACAAATCATACGATCAGACAGACAAACAGAAGACAATCTGTACAATTAGAGTGCACTCAAACATATTTGGCCAAACTGAATCACAACATTTCCTGTACATTCTGTAGGGTTTTAATTGTACTCAAAACTGGTCAAAAACTTTCTATAGGTCAATGAACAGAGACCTCTTACAATTAGAACCAGGAAGAATAAAAATACCTTACACCGCAAAAGGGACAAACAATTTTAACTCATGAACCTGTGCTGGTTCTCCCTCTTGGGGTGATACCTTAGTCCTGGACCTACCTTGTAGTTATCGGTCATCATGGGGGAGGTAAGCTGCCCAGGTGTGGCTGACCCATCATTCTCAGCAGGGGTGCTATCCTCTGTCCTCAGAGATGTCGTTGCTTCCACCAGTGTAACCATGGTCACATGTTCTGATAGAATTTTTTAGAAATCTCTTGGATGAAATAAGCTTATTCTTGAGGAATTTCTGGCTGAGGGTTATCTCAAGAATCTTTAAGGTTAATACCATTTAATTGTGTCTTAGGCAAGAGCAATAATTATGCAATAGTCTCCTTGTTCAATTACCCAAAGTCCTGTGGAACTAACAGGAACACACAAGTCAGAGTTATAATCAGAATCAATATAATCAATAATAATGATAATAATAATAATAATCAGCCTGAATTACAAGGTGAGACCCTGTCTCAAAAATTAAAAAAAAGAGGGCTGGGGATTTAGCTCAGCGGTTCCAGCTCCTGTCTTGCAAGCGCAAGGACCCAGGTTCGATCCCCGGTAACCACATACCTATACTGGGTGTGGAGACTAACGCCCAGCAGTAACCAGTACCACATACCACAGTGCCGGGCGTGGTGGCTCACGCCTGTCATCCCAGCACTCGGGAGGCAGAGGCAGGAGGATTGCTGTGATGTGAGTTTGAGGCTGAGATCAGGGCCAGCCTGAGCTACAAAGTGAGACCCTGTCTTGAAAAAAAAAAAAAAGAAAAACATACTCTTAATCCCAGCATCACATATTCCATATTCAGACACATCTGAAAAAGAAAGCCCCACCTCATTCACATGAGACGTTGGAGGGGACATTGAAATAAACCTTAACAGAGACTTATTAAAATAATTACTTTTGAAATTAGAAGCGATCAGATCCTTTTATTAGTATATTGTAGAAAATGGAATATCCCTAAGTATGGGCAGAATTAAGCTCACTGTCAATATAGTTTAAGGATGTGATTTAACCACAAGCCCAAAGCCCCTGAAATAGAAATTCTGGAGTTTGATCCTGGTTCTGATAATAATCTTCCTTTTATCAAAAAGAGTGCTCTGGGGCTGGGGATTTAGCGCAATGGTTCAAGTGCCTGTCTTGCAAGCGCAAGGGCCTGGGTTCGATCCACGGTAACCACATACCTATACTGGGTGTGGAGACTCACCCCAGCAGCAACCAGTACCACATACCACAGTGCCGGGCGTGGTGGCTCATGCCTGTAACCCCAGCACTCGGGAGGCAGAGGCAGGAGGATTGCTGTGATGTGAGTTGGAGGCTGAGCTCAGGGCCAGCCTGAACCACAAAGCGAGACTCTATCTCAAAAAACCTAAAATAAATAAATAAATAAAAAGAGTGCTCTGTGCTTTTCAGAATAAGCCAAGTCCCTGCTGTGCACCACATATTTCAGTGTTAGTTTCCGGCCACTTTCTCTGGAGCAAATTTCACTGCTAAATTAGTTATCACTTTGTTGATAGGTGATGCAAAGTGTTTTTTCTTATGCCTCTATTCTGAAATTAATACAACACATGAATATACTATATAGATGCAGAATTCCAGATACCTGACTGTGGTACGTGGTTACTGAGCAGTAAAAGCACTGCCATACTGGCAATGAAAGGCAGAATAGGTCAAAGGAAAGCAGAACAGGTAAAAGGAAAAAAGAAAAACATTAGCACTGTAAGGAAAAACAGAGGCAACAACATAGATATCTAGACAAAATCACTCTTAAGCATTTGAGAGACTGTATTTGGTTTTTGAATTTGACAAGTCTTTAGTTTTTCCCTGCTACTGACAACTTCATCATTTCTGCTGACTGGTATAAATAACACAGTAGAGTGTGCTTGCTCACACTTTTCACTGTATCTGTTTGCTCAGGATACCACCTCAGAAGTGGGACTACTGAGCCAAAAGGTCAACAGTATAAATATTACGCACAAAGGGAAATTACGCCAAATTGCTTGGCTAAGGTAGCCACACGACTGTATGCAAGGATGAGAAGGTTCATTCTATCCAGGTAAGCAAGAGGCAGCTGCAGAGCACGGAAGTAAACTGCTTACTCAAACAGTGAAGGAAATAATGGGGAAAGGATCAGGAAAGAAGACAGAAGGAGCGAACCAGGCTCCAGAAACGCTTCTGAAAAGACGCTGCAAAGGCCACATGGAGGGTCACTCCTAGATACTGGCAGAAAGCTGGGACCAATCCTAACAGGAAGAAATGTCTCTGTGAGAGCATGAGTCTGGACGGGACCTGAGGGGGTCTGAGGGGGGCCAGTGCCCAGGATGTGGATGGCTAACCAGCCTGATGCACTAAGAGGAAGCAGGAGTCACAGAAGGGGCTCCTGAAAGGGGATTTCAGGCTGAGATGACAACCAAAACGAAGGCAGTGGAAGAGGGAGGCACTGGAACAACAGAGACATGAGAAGCATCTGGGCAACCGAGGGCCTGGGGCTGTTTCTGTGAAAAATCCGAGTTATGTCTGACCCGTAGGATCATCCCCAGTGGGCGTGGTGTGCAGTTCTCCTGGGAAAGAGACGCGTGAGGAGAGGGCTGGAAACCGGAAGGGTGGGCGCAGGAGCTTCCCCTGGACACTCTTGCCCCCGGTGCTTCCTCACCCTCCCAGCCCCAAGGTGCAGCCAGTGCACTGCCCCTCTCTCTCCCAAATCCCTCTCCCCCCAGTGCAGCGTGGTTCCTCTGCTACAAACCCACAGGTTCCACCCTGACTGGAGCCAAGTAGCAATGACCATGTAATTAAGGGAATTTGACTTTTCAACCATGTGAAATATCTCAGTGTATTCTGAATTGTCTCTAAGAATGACTGGCACATGAAGGCCACCATCCTGACTGGACTAGAAGCAAAAGTCCATATTCCCACGGACAGGCAGAGAGAAGCCACAGAGACCTCACTGACCCCACATACCGCGGTGCACTCAGCTACCTCATGCAAGTTTCTCACTGGAACATTCTTGCTTCAACTGTACCCTCCCCTACATGCTACACTGTATTATAGGCAGATAAATCAGGTAGAAATAAGTACACAGTCAGAGAGGGACTGGGCTCTCAAGGAAGTCAAAAGAAAAATAAGGACATCAAAGTTGTGGGTGGAGGCGCATCTGAAAAGGTCAAGCCTCAAGTCAGAGATGCAATGACTGGTGTGAATGCCTCCCAGAGATATAAACAGCACTTTGGAATTAGTCTGTACTTAGTCCAGACGAGCACCTGTTGCCCAGGGGCCGGCTTGGGGGTCTGGACCCGCCTCACAGACATGTCTTTGTCCCTTCCATGCGTCCTTGATACATGACTTGTTTCCCTAGTAGATCAATATTAGCTAAGCAACTATGACTGTACCCACCCTATGGATGGATACAGCTTGACCCATGATGCCCCCACACTGTGATTCTGCTATGTAAACTACCCCTGCCAAGGAGCCTCAGAGACCACCCACTGGAGACTCCTATCCTCAATAAACCTTTCCAATGTATCAACCACCATTGTTTCTTGGAATTTACTCCTCAGTTTTGGGGATACAAACTCAGGACATCTGACATTTAGCAAGTTGATTCTATTTCTATGTCACCTACAACTCGTGTTGTTTTTCTTTGAGATCACTATATCTTTAGTATAGACTAGGTTGGCCTAGAACTCACAATCCTCCTTACTTAGCCTACCAAGCAGTGAGATCATAGATGTGAGCTCCTCATGGCTGTGTCCCTACTATTTTCTCCTTAAATTTTCACATCAGAAGACTTCTGTCTCCAAAGTTAGTCCTGCTACCAGCCTAGTCTATCTTCATATTATCTGGTTTTCCTGCTGCATGCATACTCTAGACTCTACCAGACACTTGATTTATGTCTCCTCAACAAGGCTGTGAATTCCCTAAGGACACAGATCATGTTAGACTCCACAATGACAGAGGGAAGTGACCTGCATGGCATTCATGCTCCTGCCAACAAAAGAAGTGCTCTTTAGCCTGAATGGAATGCTGTATAGCATACATTAGAGTAAAGTGTAAAACCCTGTAGTCCCTTGCCCCTCTTCCCTGTCGTCTGTTACGACTTGGTTCTGATACTGCCACGGCAATCACCAGTCATGGACTGCAGACTCATGTTGACTCTTGGCCATAGAGACTCAAACTCTGAAGGACTTCACTCGTTTTCTCGGCAGGAATTAACTTGAGCTTATCTTTCAGGTGAACAGCCAATAGGCCAGGGCACTGCAGGCTGGGAACATGTGTATGTATATGTGGGTGTGTGTGTGACCACGTAGTCTCCTTTTATACTTAAGTTCATGGCTCTGTTCTTCCCCCCAACATCTTTTTTTCATTTTCTTCTTCTGAAGCCTCAGGTCTTCACAGAGAGTAAAGACAACCGGATAAGTGCAGTGGCAACTCCAAATCCCAGTGATGACTGCTCAGACTCGGAGCAGTCCAATTTGAAAGCAAATTCACAGATAGCCTCACAAGGGTTGATCTCCCTCCTTCTCATACCTTCCACAGAGAGGCCAAAGCCTCCTTCAATGGTTACATGGAAAAAGGGAAACAACAGTCTTCCTTGAAGGATGTGTTTTAGGTTCTTAAGCCAACAACCTTGCTACTATCAAAGAACCAGAGGACACACAAACTCTAGGAAGATGCATGGACAACAAATCTTGACACTGAGCACAACCCAGACCTGGTATGTATACCTCGCACTGGCGTGAAGAGGGTAAGGGTAGGACTCAAGACATTGAAGGTGCAAGAGCTGATCCGCTGTCCCTGCCAACAACCAACAGATGAAGAAGAATTCAACATGCAGAAAGCAACACACTGACCTCAGGGATGGCTGGTCATATTCACCTTGCGAACCCTGAACCCCTGGAAAAACAAGAAAGATGGCAATAATGAGGAGAAAATGGAGGAAAACAAAAGCAGCAAAGAGGAGTATTAGAAAGCTGATAAACAAACTGAAAACCAAGATAAAAGCATGCTAATGGCATCAACTGAAGGAATAAAAAAGAGCATGGAGCTTCTTAAGAACAACAAACTCAGAGCAAGAAAAAAAAAGAGTACACAGAAGTTTATGAACAAATCCAAGTATATGAAAGATTTGATGGCACCGCACTCCCCGATTCTAATGAGGACGATGGAAAACAGCACAGTGAGACCCACGAAGAGAAGGAAGAAATGCAAAATGAAAAACATCAGGACTCTGATAAAAAAGTAGTAACTATGACAAAGATGACACCACCCTCCAGCTCCAAGGACCACCTGAGGGGACATTTCCTGCTGGGTAGCAGCTTCCTTCCTCATGCAGCACAGGTCCCATGTGAAGAACACCACACATGTGCAGACCTGTCCACATGCAAACCAAGAAACACAGAAGCCGTGCAAACCCCAGAGCATCTCAGCACCCTAGTGACGCTCCTAGAAGATGAACTGCTGAGAGGAGCAGAGTTGCCTCCCAGGATCAGAGGGGACAGGCGCAGTGCAGGTGCCAGGTGGACAGCGTGAGGCCTCACTGTCTTCGGGGCAACAAGGCTGGACCCCGGGTGTCTGGCAGTATGCGCGGGGGAGGAGGACAGGAAGGAGCCAGGAAGGGAACACCAAGGAGCCCTGGGAGAGAGACAGGGTGGGTAAAACAGGGTGAGCCCTTATGCAAAAAAAAAAAAATAGAGGATTTCAGTATGACTCGAAACTGGCCATTCACAGTTGGGCTGTTTCTTATAAAAGGCGCCAAGTTCCACACATGAGTGAACATGGGCTGCATGGCTGGGAGGCCAAACTTGTCTAACTCATCCTCCTTTTCTCAGCAGATGCTAAAGACCAGCACCAAAGAGACCTCCTTGATCTCCCCAAGGGAGTGAAGAGGACACACAATCTGACACAGAGAGAAAGGCAGGCCTTCCCGTGGTTCCAGAAGAGTCCTCACATATCTGGAGAGGAGAATGAAGGACAGCAGCTCACCAGCAAATCCAACCAAGAAAATCTTCACGGGCCAGGGATTTAACTCAGTGGTTCCAGAATCCGCCTGGCAAGCGCAAGGTTCAGAGTTCAATCCCCAGTAATCACATACCATAGTGCCAGGCATGGGAGTTCACGCCTGTAATCAAAGCACTCGGGAGGCAGAGGCAGGAGGATTGCTGTGAGGTCAAGGCTAGCCTGGGCTACATAATGAGTTCAGAGGCCAGTCTGAACTACAAAGTGAAACCTTGTCTCAAAAAAAAAAAAAAAAAATTTCACATCTCCAGGAAACTCCACCTAGAAGAAACCCTCAGTGATTAACACGACCTAAATCTCCAGTTTTTTAAATAATTTGATTCCCCCAATTCTACAGTTATATGGTTTTATAGTTCTTAATAAAATAAACACTATTCTTTCTTGCTTTCCTTGTCTGCTTCCTCCAGCACGGTTTCTCCATGCAGGCTGGAAGGAGCCATGTGGTGTAGAGGATGGAAAAGCATTCTCAGCAACTTGCAGGTAACACGGTGCTTACTGAGGAGAAGGTGTGCTGCTGCTCACCTTTCTTCCTTGCTGCCCAGGTTTTCTTCAATCTCACTGACTTTAACCATCTCAGAGATTTCATCCTGTTTTGTCCCTGACTCTCATCCCCATGTCTAGTCAGCAGCAGTGCAATCATCCGACCCCGACAGGGAGGCGCACTCGGGGCTGACCTTCCAAGGTCTGAGCAGGCAGCGGTGCAGATCCGGTCAGCCAGGAAGCTGACTCCAGCTGACAGCTTTGGGCTGCAGAAGACAATTCTCATGGGCCTGGGGCACCAACTTCTTCTGACATCTGGTGATCCCTGTAAACAACAGAGATCTGTATCCCTTTCTCCTTAAAATGAAGAGGGAGAAAGTCCTGCGGGAAGGGGGTGGTGCTGGCACGAGACACTCAGTTACCACAGACAAAGAGGATGAACACAATCCTGGACTCTTAATTCACTGCTCAGGATTTGTGTCTACTCTCAGGCAGAGGGACTCAGCAGCTGCTTTGGCTCAAAATAATCAGAGTAAGGCCGCTCTGGGTCTACAGATGTCAAAGTGTATACTTCTTACATAAAAATGTTAATGCTTCCTCCCCGATCTTTGTAAGTTCTCATAAATAAACGAACTACAAAAATACTACCCAGACCTATTACTAATGCAAGCTCAGCCGTGTCCAAGAGCATACTCCTAAAATCATAGCTACTCTGGAGGATAAGGCCTAGGAAGACCCAAAGTTCCAGAACAACGTAGGGCTAAGTAATAGCGATCACTCCCTCTGATTAAAATAGAAGAGGGGCTGGGGATAGAACTCAGCGGCAGGGGAACGCCTTCCACCCAATTCCAGGACTCAAACCAAACAATCAAAACCTTAACCCCACTCTGTAGCCTAAAGCCAGGCTTAAGATTCATTTTCCTAATGCCAGGTGGGCCAGGGTCTTAATTGTTTGGGCCATAAACACTAGGTAGCTTAAATAAGCACTTATATTTACAGTTTTACAGGTTGGAAGTTCACAATTTGGGTGCAAAAAACTTTCAGGATCAGAGTTTACATCGGACCTGCAATAATCCTAGAAGGAAACTCGGGGATTTGCTTTAAAACTATAACTACACATAGTTTCTTCTGAGGCCATGTGCTCATTTGAACATGCCAGAGATGTACTTCACCTTTAAAAACACACAGGGTTACCCTTGAACAAATACTGTCCTGAAAAGGCACTGATGCCTTTTCCATAGATATAGACAAATATACAGATACAGATGTATTTCCGAGGTTCAGGGCCCCACCTCATGCATGCTAAGCAATTGCTTTATCATTGAGCTATCTCTGTAAAAAAAAAAAAATGTGTGCTTCAAAATATGTAAGTTGTTTCCAACCTTAATATTTTACTTTTTTAAAAAATTATGAAACTGCCAAAAATGTGACTAATGAAGATAAAATATTGCTTTTCTCAATTTTTTTGCAATGCCTGAGAATTCAAATTTGCTTTGCTATCCTATGGCTCTCTGTATGATTACACAAAATAACACAAGGAATGATTTTCTAGTCCTCATCTGATTATGTGATCTCCAGGAACAGAAAACCTACTAGTCTCTCAGCATCTCACCCTCCTTGGCCACCTACACATTTTAGAAAAAAAGCTTCTAATTCTCTAGGGAAAACTATTTGCTTCCTTGGGGAAAGACGTGAAGTGCACATGAGAACTCAGAGAGCCTCACCACTCTCACCTGCATGGGGTGGATGCTCCAAGGGAGGGGACTCCAGAGTGCTTGAGTGGAAGTGATTTGCAGAGGGAGCAGGAAGTGTCCAGGGAGGAGGCTTCTAATGACATGCGTGGAGACTGCATGTGGCTCTCTCTGTCTGGCTAATCCTCAGGTATGTATGGGAGCTAAACACTAGAGAAAGTGGTCCTGACTTTTCTGGGCCAATCACTTCAGAGATTGTGAGAGAATTCTTATATTAGATCGGCCAGTCATGGTCTGTTTCTATGTTCAGTCTCTCAAATGCTTTTTTATTTATTTATTTATTTATTTATTTATTTATTTATTTTGAGACAGGGTCTCACTTTGTAGTTCAGGCTGGAAGTTCTGAACTCAACCTCAAACTCAGCAATCCTCTGGCCTCTGCCTCAATTCTGGGATTACAGGCATGAGCCACCACGCCCAGCACTGTGGTGTGTGGTACTGATTGCTGGTGGGCGTGAGTCACCACACCTGGCATTGCTGTATGTGGTTACCAGGGATCGAACCCAGGACCTTGCACTTGCAAGGCAGGCAATGGAACCACTGAAATAAATCCCCAGCCCTCAAATGCTTTTTTAATTTGTTAAGTTTGCATGAGAATTTCTGCAGGGCATAATGATCACAATATTGTGGAGAAATGATATATGTATATAACAGAACTTACCTCTTTTTCTTTCTCATTCCGTTCTCCTCCCTCTCCTCTCCTTCCATCTCTTGGTCCCCTTGCCACTGGCAAAAGATCAGTCTCCTTGTTTCCTAGTCAGTCCTTCATAGTTCACTTGGAAAAAGATGAAGACTGACAAAAGCTCTTCTTCTATCATAGGCCACATTGAAGGCCAACTCTGAAGCAGAGGTGGCAAATTCAAAAGCCAGTTTATCTAAGGTAACTTCTGCTTCAAGGACACAGGAATTCACTTGTTTTGAACACTAATATTTGCTTGTCTATTATCTCAGTTGTATAAGAAGAGGTAACACACTTTTAAGCTTGTGTTTTTTCTGTCTTAATAAAGTGAATTTGGCAACTATCCCCATAAGAAACTCCTACAACCCCATTCCAGTGAAATGACATTTGTGTCAAAAACTATAAAAGGGGAGGTGACAAAGAAGCAGCAAGAACTTTCCAATAACCTAGACCCTTTACACAGGAAACAAGGTTATGAAGAGAAAAGCAATGATATGGAACAGTGGTACACTCATACCATGAATGAGCTAACAGTTTCTAGTGGGCATATCTGCAGCGACCATTGGACAGGGACATGAGTAAACCAAAATAAATACTAGGGAAGTCAGAGCAAAACAGGAAAGAGCCCTTTGTACCCCAGGAAGTTAGAAGGCAGAAAAGCAAGGGAATAGGGAAAGTCTGTTTGCCTCACAGCAGAAGCCTAGCTAAAAACTAACAAGTGCAGTTTCATTTTTGCACACACAAATAGCTCCCTAAACCATGCAAACAAATCTTTAACCCTGGGGCCCCTGCAATGACCTTCCTTGGAGTCTCTCTCCTTAGAGAGAGCTTCTCTTTGTTGTAATAAACTATACTCAGGTCATTTCTCAAACTTGTGTCCCTGAACATCATTCTTCATCACCCTCAGGACAAGTGCCCACAGGAAGAACTGGTTACACTACCTCTGCCTAAGAGCAACCTTGCTGGCCCCAACAATATGCTAAATTATTTACCAACAGAGTTGCTACTAAAAAGAATATCTTGGGGCCAGGGATTTAGCTCAGTGATTTTAGCATCTACTTTGCAAGTGCAAGGGCCTGGGTTCAATCTCCGTAACCACATACAACAGTGCTAGGCATTGAGACTCACACCTGTAATCCCAAAACTTGGGAGATAAAGGCAGGAGAACTGCTGTGAGTTCAAGGCTGAGCTCAGGACCAGCCTGAACTACAGAAGAGAGACCCTGTCTCAAAAAAAAAAAAAAAAATCTTGTCCATTTTACCAGGTAAAATTAAATTTGCCATGTTAATAAAAACACAAACATACACACTAGGGCCAGGGATTTAACTTGGTGGTTCTGGCATCTGCCTTGGAAGCTCAGGGTCCCAAGTTCAATCCTCAGTAACCACATACAACAATGCCGGGCATAAAGACTCACATCCACCAGCAATCAGTACCACATACCACAGTGCCAGGCATGTGGCTCATGCTTGTAAATCCAGCACTCGGGAAGCAGAGACTGGAGGATTGCTGTGAGTTTGAGGCTTTCCTAGACTACATATTGAGCTTAGGGTCAGCCTAAACTAAAGTGTGAGACCCTGTCCCAAAAAAAAGAAAAGAAAATTAAGCTTGAGATATAAGTACCATTTAAAAGGAAAGATGATAGGGCTGGGGATTTAGCCCTGTGGTTCCAGCATCTGCTTGGCAAGTGCAAGGTCCCAAATTTGATCCCTAGCACCATATACTAATATTGTCGGCTAGGTGGTTCATGCTTGTAATCCCAGCACTCAGGAGGCAGACAAGAGAATTACTGTGAGTTTAAGGCTACCAGGGGCTACAGAGAGAGTTCAAGGCCAGCCTGAACTACAAAGTAAGACCTTGTCTCAAAAAACTTAAAAACAAACAAACAAATGAAAAAGTTAATTTTAATGTAGCATATATTTAACAATAATTAACTAGAAAGTATAAATACTTCATAGATAGAAAAAAACCAGCTTTTATAAATCAGCTATTTATTAACTGAGAAAATGACCTTGTCCTGACTTATCTTACACTACTACAATGAGAGGAGGCAAAAAGACTCCATAAGCTATTAACTGTCCCTCTATTAAAATTCCTCCCAAATGCTGTCTATCACAATCTTAAGATAGGCATTATTGATTAGAACTGTACAGCCTGGGTTTCAGGTCAGTGTTTGATCAGCTGACTCTTCAAGTATGTACAGGAAGAAGGATGATGTGCACCAAAACAAATCTGACTAAAACTCAGTCCTAACTTTCTCATTAACTCAATTATCTTTCAAATACTATCCCTTAAAATCACCATGTTTTACTATACCACAATTGCCCTCATAAACATAAGTATGCACCGTGCAGGGTGTGATGATACATACCTGTAACCCCAGAGCTCTGTAAGACTGAAGCAGGAGACTCTGAAGCTCAAGACCAGAGTGGGCAGCTTAGCAGCAACTTAAGGAAACCCTGTCCCAGTACAAAAGGAAGAAGGAAGAGGCTGAGCTCAGTGAGAAGGCTCTGGTTTTAGTCCCCAGTGCCTCAAAAATATAGAAGAAAAAAAATGTTCAAAAGAAACAGACATAATTATTCAAATTATTCACTTAAAATGACCATTATTACCTCAAATGTGAATCAAATTTACACTTTTGGTATATTCAAGTGGCTAAGATATAACTAGTTTCTTGGAGAAAGTGTAAGTGTGAATTCAGCAAATCAAGATAACAGCCTAACAACATTGTTTGGTGCATAGGTTTTGCAGCTCTGTCAATTGGTATTGCAAGCTACGGGTTGATATTTAATCAGCTACTTCCCGTTACATATCCAATGAAAAGCCTTGTGCACCATTACTGCAGAACCATTAGCAATTTCTGTGCCTTTATTCTAAATACAAGTGTGACCTCATACACACACACACACGAGTTTTCTCTCTCCAATACAGTAATGTTCCTTTTCAAACTGTCTGCTCTTCATTCACCCTGCACTATTTAATCTTTTTACAAGTTAAGAATGATGAAAATCCAAGTGATTATACAAACAACAGCAAAGCAAAACATAAGACTGTTCCCCAGCCCTGCATGGCAGGTGTCAGCTGGCTGGAAAGTAGGAGAACATCTACGAGGCCCACTTCATACTTCCCGAGTTGGATTTCCTACACTTACTGTGGTTTTTGTTCTCCATCCCTTTTTGTCAGAGGCTTGGGACACATTTTTCACTCATTGAAGTCCACCTGCAGAGCTGGCCACAGAACGATCCTCACTCGGAGCTGCGGGAAAAGAACTGGAGAAGCTTCGCTCAGGACTCTACGCTCACTTCTTTTCCCCTTTTCATTGCCTGCTCAAAAGAGAAGCCAGGGTTTTATTCAGTGAGCGGGAAAGTTTACTCCCCATGAAGTCAACCGGAGCCAGTCCGGGACTTGTGCATACAAAGCGCTAAGCAAAACAAAGAATGGGAAACACGAAATGAGAGCAGAATCACACCTCCCACTTCTCTGATTATACCACTCTCCAAACCGGCAGCTGCTCAGCGCCCATCCATTCTCGGGCTCTTGAGCCAAGTTGTGTGCGCTTCCTTTCCAGTTATCACTGAAAAAAACCTCTTGGGCCCTGCATCACTGGGTCTGCACAGCACACTTCCGCCAGGCGTCGCCATTCATTCCCCCTTTTTTTTTTTTTTTTTTTTTTTTTTGTTTTGTTTTGTTTTGTTTTGTTTTGAGACAGGCTCTCACTTTGTAGTTCAGGCTGGCCACGAGCTCAGCCTCAGGGATCACAGAAATCCTCCTGCCTCTGCTTCCCTAATGTTGAGATTACAGGCGTGAGCCACCATGCCTGGCACTGCGGTGTGTGGTACTGACTGCTGGTGGGCGTGAGTCTCTACGCCTGGCATTGCTGTATGTGGGTACCGGGGATGGAACTCAGGACCTTGCGCTTGCCAGGCAGATGCCTCAACTGCTGAGCTACATACCCGGTCATTCCTCTTAAAAGGAGGCAAGCCAGACTTGAGCGCGTCGCCTCCCCCCAGGCAGCCGGGGAAGGTGGCAGCATCTGGCTCTCCCTCAGCAGCACTGAGCTGGCGTCTGTGGGGACCCTCGTTAGACCCAGGGTTGAGCGCAGGCGGGCAGAAGTGCCCCCGAGGGCCAGTGTCTGGCAGCTCACCCGAAATCCGCCACAGGACGCTTCCCCTGACACGAAGGCGCGCCCAGCGCCTTTCGCTTGACATCACAGGCCAAGGGGACTGAATGAAGGACCCCGAGCTTGTCCCTCCTCCCACACACGAGTTCAGAGCCCACGGAAACCTCGGATTTGCGTGCAAACTCCCTGAGATCTGCTAGACACCGCATGCACTTGTCTGAGGCCTGGCCGGGCCGCTGGGGCCCGGGGTGAGGAGCCGCGGACGCGGGAGACCGGGCTGCCCCTGCCGCGACGACAGTCACATAGCGCGAGCAGGAGGCCAGGAGTTCAGCGCGGGCCCCCCCGCCTACCCTGAAAATGCGCATTCCCGCAGCGCAGCAGGGTGAGCAGGCCAAAGGCCGCAACGACGCAGGACCCAGTGGGGCCCAACGGGTCTCTCCTCTGGCCGTTGGGGCCACAGAGCATGCGCAAGGGCGCGGGATGCCCGAACAAACCCGCGCGCTGATTGGTTGGGCCTGCGCAGAGTAGTTCGGGGTGTCCGCGGACTGTTAGCTTTCCTGAGCCAGGGCACCGGGCTACCCGTGGGTGTGCGAGGACCTCGCTGCCTTTCCTGGTGTCTCCGAGGGAAGGAGACCGCTGGAGCGGAGGAAGCCGGAGGGTGGAGTTTTAAACTCTCTGTGGGGTATAAATGATAGAGCAATACGATGCTGTAAAACAGTCCCTTGCCTTGCCTCCATATCCTACCCCAGGCACACGGAATGCTTTGTTTCAGAAATGTAACAGTTTGTGCTTCTGGACTCCCGCCCAGTATATTAAAAGGTTTTGTAACTAAACTGCCTAACCTCTCAGGAAGGTTCTGTTAGCTCTGCCCCTCTCAGGAGCTGTTAGCTCTACCCCCTTGCAAAAAAAATGTTCTGTAATTCCGCCTTTCACAGGGGACGTGTTTCAGGAACTTGGTCCCTGTGACACCCCTTTAGCGAACATGCTGCCTATCCCTAGACCCTGTTTCTACTCAAGCCCTCAGACTTCAGAGTACAACTCCTCTGAGTTTGCTGGCATAACAAAAGTTTTCTATTAGATTCTTGAGTCTTCAAATTAAGATAACCGGGCCCCAGAGCAGTAACACTCAGCTGTACCTCAGAGGTGTGGCATTTGGCGATGGCACTGAGCTATCTGACTTTGCCACAACATTTCCAAGAACCAAAAACGAAACCAACCACGCAAAGCCGCCCTTCCTGGCAAAACACTTGGTTCTGTGCCAAAGACCAGTAGGGTTCTAGCTGAAGAATATGGACTGCATTTAATGCATATATACAAAGGAAGAAAATAAACTATTAAAATTTGATCTTTCTTTGAATAATAACACCCCAGTTTTTCCTCCATATATTTCCTAGCTCTTTCTTCTTTCTCTCTTTTAAAGCAATGATTTAATAACTACAAGTTCAGATACCTGACCAATCACTGTGATGCAAGCATATAGTACTTACCTTTACAAATTATAATACCAACCCTTTCTAAATTCTTGGCCCACAAGATTATGGGTCAGGTAAATACTTGTAGTATGTAACTAAGGTTAGGAGTCATTTTTAGACCAGCCTTCTGCAATGCGCGCCCACAGTCCTGATGAGAACCGCTGAGACGCCTTCCTGACATCATGGTTGAAGACGCTAACCATTGCTGGTGGCTCAGAAACGTTTATCTCTCCGCTCTCCTAAGCTGTGGGCCAAGCACTCAGGAAGATGCCCCCTCCAGATTTCAACACAATACAGACAACAGTGAATACAACACCCCCTCTTTTAAAACTTCTTTCCCCTTTAGTAATTCACTATTCTAGTGTCTTTCAACTCACCTTTGGAATAATTTTTTACTTCTCTTTCTTTTTTGAAATTTTTTTTAATTTTTTTATTTTTATTTATTTATTTATTTATTTTTTGAGACAGGGTCTCACTTTGTAGTTCAGGCTGGCACTCAGCTCAGCCTCAAACTCACATCACAATCCTCCTGCCTCTGCCTCCCGAGTGCTGGGATGACAGGCGTGAGCCACCACGCCCGGCACTGTGGTATGTGGTACTGGTTGCTGCTGGGCATGAGTCTCCATGCCCAATATTGTATGTGGTTACCGGGGAAACAAACCCCGGTCCTCGTGCTTGCAAGACAGGCATCGGAACCACTGAGCTAACTCCCCGGCCCCCCTTACTTCTCTTTCTTATGTAGAACAGCCAATAGGTCACATTAAAAAAAAATTAACATGTAGTATTTAATTATCCTATTATTATGTGCTTTACGAGTTTTTAAAAATTTGCGTACATTGCACGCATAATAAATACACTTATTCTGGTGAATGGGCACATATGCATAGGACCTTTCCATCATTTTTTCTCCCTCTCTCCTCCCCCATCTCCTTCATTCCCAAATCCTCTTCTCAAGTGGCCACTCCACAAAGATTATAAAATGTCTGTCATTAGTCAATCTATGTAGATCTTAAAGCACAACTTGGCCAAGGTCGTAGCATTTGTAGCAGGCCTTCCCCTTCATAAAGTGAAGGCAAATATTTAAATCTGCCCAATGGAAAACCATATTATTTTTACTAAGGGAAGCCATTATGAGTCAACAGGATAAAGCATGATGCTTTTATCTTCCACTAACGGATTTTCTTTCCTAATTATCTTTCAGCCAAAGGCAAGAGTTGTGATTGTGTTTTTAAAGCAAAGACAGATGGGCAAACGAAAGTGAACTAGAAGTAAGCTGAATGACTAGAATGTAACTTTTTAGTAGTTAATACCTATCTTTCCCTCCTCATTCTTTTCTACTCCTCTGATACCAATGTGCCTTCTATTTTCTTGAGATTTTGCTTGTTTGCTTGGGATTTTTTTTTTTTTTTTTTTTTAGGTTTTTTTGAGACAGGGTCTCGCTTTGTGGTTTAGGCTGGCCCTGAGCTCAGCCTCCAACTCACATCACAATCCTCCTGCCTCTGCCTCCCGAGTGCTGGGATTACAGGCATGAGCCACCACGCCCGGCACTGTGGTATGTGGTACTGGTTGCTGCTGGGTGTGGGTCTCCACACCCAGTATTGTTATGTGGTTACCGGG
>PVIR01000139.1:114083-154199 GCA_004026965.1 Petromus typicus | reverse complement strand
TCGGCCCCCTTGCTTGGGTTTTTTTGGACACAGAATCCTGCTACATAGTTCAGGCTGGCCTTTAACCTACCATGTAGCCCAAGCTGGCCACAAACTCATAGCAACCATTCTGCCTCAGCTGCCCAAGTGTTGGAGCTACGGACATGTGCTGCCATGCTGGTCTCCCTAGGTCCTTTTGTCCTCTTCTGTTCACTTGGCCACTGTCCTAGTTAGGTTTACTATCTCCCAGAAGCATTCTAGGCATGCTGTCTCCAGGAGTCTCTGCTTTTCACCTCTTCAAGCCATCTTCCACGGAGAGCCAAAGTGGACCCCAGGGTGAGAGTGCCAGGCAGAGAGAATGGACACCAAGCTGCTGGAGACCAGGCTCAGCCATGACCTCACCAAGCTAGGCAGTGAATGGTGGGCAATCCAGTGCAAGTAGCTGGAGAATACCAGGCCATGAGACCCAGGCCTTTGCAGCACAGGCAACACCAGCAGGCCTACATGTGGCCTGGGGATGCTTGATCCCAGTTGGGGGACCTGCTTACCCCATGCCAGCCAGGTCCAGGTTGCCATGGACTTAGAACACAGGAAGCATCAAACCCTCTGGAGCCTCTGGCAGACAGCAGCCCAGGGCCAACTGCCAGAGGAGCAGTGCTGGCTCCTTGTGGAACTGGAATCAGCTCCTGGGGGCTGCAGTCTCTGTGCCTGATCCCCTCCAAGTCCTGGTGCCCCTGAAGAGGGACCGTCTGGGGACCCTAGCTCACTCATACCTATGACAGATGTTCTTGATTGATCACAGAAAAGCATGAGGATGGGTAGGTTATTTAACAGAATTACAGAAGTCCATGCACAAAAGGAGTACAGGCTCAGGAAGATCTGCCCACCACAGACCACAGCCATCTGGGTGAATGAGCCCAGAAAGAGGACCTGGCTACTAAGCAGAAGAAAGCGAAGTGTCAGGTAGTGAGTCAAGATGTCGCTATGCTCTCTACGCAGGATGAGTGGTGCATGCTTTGCAGAGAAGCTTGTAGTGATCCTGGAGAACTCCTGCAACCCAGCTTCAATGGTCCCCTTTACCAAAACAAAGAGGATTCCACCTCTGCTGAGAAAGGAAACCACCCCTCTGTATGGAATTAGGCAGCTGTGGGTTAACTGTGGCACTGGGAAACTGGGTTAGCTGGGTGACTATGCCTTTTGGAAAATGCACATGCGTAACCATGACCACTTCTGTGATTTGTCACCAAAGGAGCTTAAGGAACTCAGAAAATCTTGCCAGATATCGCATCCACCTTGTGTAAATCATGCTTGCTATATTCCCCGGAGAAGTTCCAATGAAATTAAGCCTTGTCGATATCAAAAGAGATATATAAAGAAGCACCAGCTTCTATACACTGCTCTCAGGACTGACAGGAGTCACTTGTTGAGCCACCAGTATTTTTTTTTTTTGAGACAATGTCTCCGTTTTTTGTAGTTCAGGCTGGCCCTGAGCTCAGCTTGAACTCACAGCAATCCTCCTGCCTCTGCTTGCCAAGTGCTGGGATTACAGGCATGAGCCGCCACGTCCAGGTGCCATAACCACTGAGCTAAATCCCCAGCCCATCCACCAGCATTATTAAATCACCTTTTACTCCTCATTCTGTGTTTGAATTCTCCATCTGGGATTCCCCTGAAGTCTCCTGCTGCATAGCATTAAGACAGATGGAATATTAAGAAAGAAAACCCTGGTGGTCCCTCAGATATAAGACCCATCTTCAAACAACAAAATCAACTCAAGGTAAATATTCACCATTTCAGGGGCTAGGGAAAGAAGATACTAAAACAGAATGAACCTTGGGACTTCATACTAGAAAAACCCTGCCTATCTGAAGACATATATTTCTGTTTTGATTTTTTAAAATGAAGTTTGGCTTTGTGGTTTAGGCTGGTCTCAAACTTGCCACAATCCTGCTACCCTAGCCTCCCACATGCTGGGGTTATAGTCATATACCACCACACCTGGCTTGAAGAGAAATTTTAAAATGCAGGAAACCACAGAAGGGAAAGAAAAAATTTGATAGTAAAAACAAAAAACCAGAAACAATATAATGGATGGAGATTTAGGGAAGGCAGAGGAATGAGAAAAAATGAGAATCAAGATACATCATGTGAAGGCACACATTCTCAATGGTGAATGTGACTGTAATGTACCCCCAAAATGTACCAGTAAACTCAATAAAAGGAAAAAATAGCAGGAAAAAATGAAAGTTCGCAAATGACTTGACTAAAATTTGATGAAAGCCCTTGGTTTAGATGGCTATCATGACAACTTTGAATTTGGCCAAAATATTAGGCTGAAATTGGTTGTTGTTAAGACACAAAGAATTGGGAGAGATAAAAAATACCCTTGAAATAGGAAGTACAATGAGATAACTTTAAGCAGAATTCAAATTCATTTAACCAACCAAAATTCAAGACAGCAGAAAAACATTATAAATGTTAATACATGTGAGAAAGCATTCATTCACAATTCATCCCCTCATAAACATGAGTGAAACCATAATGGAGAGAAATTATTTCACTGGAAAGAATGTTTAAAAGTCTTTAGCCAAAGTCCAGGTCTTATTCATCATCAAAGAACTCGTACAGGAGAGAAGCCCTACAAGTGTAAAGAACGTTCTAATGCCTTCATCCATAGTTTATCCCTTGTGAGCACCTTAGAATCCACACTGTGGATACTTTTTTGTTGTTAAGTTTTTGAGACGTGGTCTTGCTATGTGTAGTCCAGGCTGGCCTTGAACTCACTACATGGCTTGAGGAGACCTCAAACCTGAAGTAATCCTCCTGCCTTAGACTCCTGAAGGCTGGTATTACAGGCACATGCCGCCACATCTGGCATAATCTGATCGCTTTATACATCAAGAAAAAAATCATGCTTCAGGAACTCTCCAAAAATAGAATCTGAGTAGGAACCCATCTAGTTGCACCTCTTCCCTACTAGGAGATGAGACTCAGAAGTCCTTCTTATGTAATGAATGTGGTGGTAACACCTTTAAGTCCAGCTCATTCCTTTATTATCATCAGAGAATTTATACCAGAGAAAAGCCCCACAGGGGTAATTACTGTGGAAAAGGCTTCACTTCTGTTTCACAACTCAATGAACACAGAATAATTCATATTAGAGAGAAATTGTATAACTGTAATGATGTAACAAGGCCTTAAGTTTCCATTCAACCCTTATTTATGAGAGAATTCATATTGGAAAGAAGCCATGTAAGTGTCAAGTGTATGGGAAAGCCTTTGCACAAAGTTCAGCTCTCATTTGACCTCAGAGATTGCATACCAGTGAAAGACCTTACAAAATGGTAGCCAGTGTGTGAAAACATTCAGGTGTAACTCATCCCTCAGTAATCATCAAATGTGGGGTGTCATTTCACCGGAGTGTTGCTCTTACTCAGCATCAGAGAATATATAATGTAATTCATGTAAGAAAATGTTTAGACAGAGCTCCTCACTTATTTCACAGCAGAGAATTCATACTGTTGAGAAGCCCTACGAATATATTGCAGGTGGAGAACTTTTCAGCATCCGTTACTGATCACCCTAAAATTCATATTGAGGAAGACTCCCTAAAAACAAATTTGCATGTACGAAAGCCTGAAACCAAAGCTTATCAGAGAATAGATTCTGAGATTGATTTATTAAATGTGATGAATATGAAGAAAATTTTTAATTTAGTTTTTCTTCATTAGACACTAATTTCCAAGAAGAAATCTTGTTTATGTAATAATTGTGGTGAAAACTTTAATGGCTATTAGTCATGTTTTAAAACATTGTAAGACATATAACTCAGTTGCAGATACTGGTATTTGTCATTTGTAAGATGAAAAATGAGTTTTTCATGTCTTTATAAGCATTATATGTATTATGTAAACATGAGAAAAATTGGGGTTGAGGGATGCTACAATTCTCAGAAAACATCTGTATGAGTCTCTAACACATTTATTAGAGCTAATAATTTAATCTCAAAAGAATTGATCTTAAAAATTAATACAGTTGGGGGGCCCGGGAGTTAGCTCAGTGGTTCCGGCGCCTGTCTTGTAAGCGCAAGGGCCCGGGTTCGATTCCCCGGTAACCACATAACAATACTGGGTGTGGAGACCCACACCCAGCAGCAACCAGTACCACATACCACAGTGCCGGGCGTGGTGGCTCACGCCTGTGGTCCCAGCACTCGGGAGACAGAAGCAGGAGGATTGTGATGTGAGTTTGAGGCTGAGCTCAGGGCCAGCCTGAACCACAAAGCGAGACCCTGTCTCAAAAAACCTTAAAAAAAAAAAATTAATACAGTTGGCTCCAGATTTAGCTCAGTGGTTCAGGCATCTGCCTGAAATGTGAAAGAACCTGCGTTCGATCCCCCGTACCACATGCCACAGTGCCAGACATGGTGACTCACACGTCTAATCCCAGCACTTGGGAGGCAGAGGCAGGAGGATTGCTGTGAGTCTGAGACCAGCCTGGGCTACATAATGAGTTTAGGGCCAGCCTGAACTACAAAGCAAGACCTTGTCTCAAAAACAAATGAACAAACAAACTAACAAAAAACAGTTTTAGAGCAAAGAACAAAATAAGAGAAAATCAAACTTAAGTAAAACAAAAAATGAAGCCTAAAGAAAGTGTCTTAGAGAAGGAATGCTGTGTGCAGCTGTGCAGATTTTTTTTTTCTAAACAGGGTCTCACTATGTAATTCAGGCTGGCCTTGAACTCAGCAATCCTCCTGCCTCTGCCTCCCAAGTGCCAGGATTACAGGCGTGAGCCCCCACACCAGGCACTGTGGTATCTGCTCTAGAGTCACTAAGCATGTCTTTCATTCTGTTTGCCATCTTTATGTGATGTGGGAAATTATTTCTGCTTCTAATTTTTTATTATTTTTATTTTTTGAGACAGGGTCTTGCTTTGTAGTTCGGGTTGGACCTGAGCTCACTATGTAGCCCAGGCAAGTCAAACTCACAGCAATCCTCCTGCCCTCTTCCTCCTGAGTGCTGGGATTACAAGCATGAGCCACTATGCCCAGCCTTGTGGTATTTGGTACTGATTACTGGTGGGCATGAGTCACAACACCTGACACCGTGATGTGTGGTTACCAGGGATCGAACTCGGGACCTTGTGCTTGCCAGGCAGACACCAAAATCACTGAGCTAAATCCCCAGCCCCTTTGGTTTTAATTTTTTCTAGAGCCTCCTTTGTGTGCTTTGCTACTTCTGCTGTTATCACTTCAGAGTCCACGTGGGTGGCGTTCAGATTTTTCCACTTAGTTGCCTCCAGGCTTGCCTTTGATGAGCTAGAAGTCTGGGAGTGAGGTGAATCTTGTTCTAAGTGTGTTCTCATTTTCTATTTTTTAAAAAAAGTTTGATTCCTGGTTTGATATTTTAAAATTCCAGATAGTGAGCAGCTTTATTGCCAGTATCCAGAACCCTTGGAAAATGACTACTTTTCAGAAGCACCTTCCAGGTGAAACTGGCTTTTGTGTTTGAGTCTGTTGTAGGATCCACCTCTTCAGTTTGCTGGGACGAGAAGTTTCTACCTACTTAGCCCAGCTTCCTGTTCTTTGGTACTAGCCTATAAGTTGGTTTTTTTTTTTTTTTTTTTTTGAGACAGGGTCTCGCTTTGTGGTTCAGGCTGGCCCTGAGCTCAGCCTCAAACTCACATCACAGCAATCCTCCTGCCTCTGCCTCCCGAGTGCTGGGATTACAGGCGTGAGCCACCACGCCCGGCACTGTGGTATGTGGTGCTGGTTGCTGCTGGGTGTGGGTCACTACACCCAGTATTGTTATGTGGTAACCGGGGAATCGAACCCGGGTCCTTACGCTTGCGGTACAGGCGCCAGAACCACTGAGCTAACTCCCCGGCCCTTTGTTTTTGTTTTTAAGATCCTTAGGCAATCTCAGTCTTGACGTACCAGGAGAAACAACTGATTAGCAGAATTATGTCACTTTGGCTAAAATAGTACAATCAACAGTAACAATAGCATCAAATACAGTGTAGCAAATGACAAACTGTTGCCCTTAACGTGGCAATTTACTCTTAGGGGAGAAGATTTAAATGGAGTTAGACAAAAAAGAGAAATACAAGAGGAAGAGATCAGAAGCAAGTCTGGGAGACTAGTGAAGAGGACTGGTAGGAAAGAGAAAGAAAAAACAAAAACAGAACAGAACAAAAACAATACCAAAACTAGAAACTGTTCAAATAAAAAAGGAAAAACAAAACAAGAACAGAAAGGAGGGAAAAAAACAAAGGAAAAATAAAGAGAAAAAAATCCATAAAACATCAAATTCAAGGTATATCTCTGCTGTCATTGTTAGGCAATGTGGACAAACAGTCCAGAGCCAAACTGACTAATCCCAGCATTAGCTGCAGCTTCACAGTGTGGCGGTGGATAATCCCAGACAGCCCACCTGCTCCTTTAGTTGCAGTAAAGCTCAGGTTGGTTTCTGGCTATGAGCCTGGAACCGGACTCCTTGAACCTACAAGTCTATATGACTTCTGCCAGCTTGAGCTCTGCGCCCTGACTTCTTGTTGGCTTGCGCTTGGCACCCACACTGAGGCACCAGGAGTACTAGATGGAGTCTGCCCACAGTTATTCTGAGTTGCAAGCTCCAATGGTCTCTCTTCAAGATCGCAACTGGTCAGTCTCCCTCCCTGGATGAGGCCTGAGCCCAGATGGCTCACCAGCCTCGGCAGGCTGTTGTGTCCACTGCTGTTTCATTAGTGTTTCTCCACAGAAGACTATGGGGTCGGCAGAAGTCACCATGTATCTCCAAGTCTGGCCGACCATGACCTTGCTGAGAGTCTGGGGTCCGAGAGAGAGCGCTCCTTGTTACTTCCCCTCCTTTTCATTAAGGTATCTCTCTTCACTGTCCTGTAAACTTCAGTTTTCTCCTCAGATCCTTCCTGGGTCCCTGGGAGACACTTCCCTTGTTCTTTCCTCATGCTGCTATTTTCCAGAGAGCCTCTTTCTGTGCTACTCACTACTCCACCATCTTCCTGGAAGTCTTGCATATTCCTTCTATGTAGAATTCTAATTATTGAGCTGTACATTTAATAAGAGAAAACTCTATACTGTCCAACACAAGCTTGCTGTTGATTCTGGTGCATTGAGGTGTTAATCATCTTAAGTCTACACACTGCAGATACCTAAAGATCACAAGTTCAGTCATTATGATGGTGACACTGATTGTGAAAACTTCTCTTATACATCTTGCCTGTCATTTCACCATCCAGTCCTGGCATCAAGTCACAGATGACAGTGTTCAATGGGTCCAGACAGATGGCTGAGGTCCCAGGATGGCCAATTTTACTAGACTGAATACACAGACTTTCTTTCACAAGCAGACCTGTGTTAGTGTTGACCATTGAAAACTCTAAAGATAGGAAGTGGGCCTAAAAGCCAACATTATTTAGACCCCAACCCCTACCATTTTAAGTAGAGGACAAATGAACATGAGTTTCAAAGATTTCTTTTCTTTCCTTTTTATTTAATTTATTATCTATTTGCAATACCAGGGATCAAACTTGGGTCCTTGTGCTTCCAAGGCAGGCACGGTACCACTTAAGCTAAATCCTCAGCTCCATTTCTTCCCTTTAAGAAAACAATGAAAATTATCTTTTGAGCCTATGAAAATTGTTAAGTTCTAACAATTTTATACCCTGCTTTTTTATTTTTCTAAGATATTGTGGTTGTAATGTGCTTCCTAAATTGCAAGAGAGTGAGATGGTCAATAGATGAACAGATAAAAACAATAGGGTATTTATACAAAATGTAGTACTAATCTGCTATACAGAATAAACTTGAAGCACTTGTAGGTAACTGGATATACCTTGACACTATAATGTTCAAAGAAATCAGACAGTTTAAATATCACATGACTTCTCTTGAAAAACTCAAAATATAAAGAGCAAAATAAAGCACAAATAATAGGACGTAGGCAGATATTTTTCAAGTGGGAAGGGGAACAAGACTTACAGGGGAAGGAAAAGGAAAAATATATATTTTTTGAGACAGTGTCTCAATTTGTAGGTTAAACTGGACCCGAACTCACTATGTAACCCAGGCTAGCCTCGAACTCATAGTAATCCTCCTGCATCTGCCTCCCGAGTTCTGGGGTTACAGGCATGAGTCATCAGGCCCAGCATTGTGCTATGTGGTACCAGGGGTTGAACTCAGGACTTTGCACTTGCCAGATAGATGCTGGAACTACTGAGCTAATTGTTAGGCCCCTGAGCTCTCTTTTCAAATCTGTAGAACACAAATGGGAGTTTTGTTCTCATACATCACAGGGATTTTTAAATCTATTGCTTATTATGGACTTAATAAATGCCATATGTCTTGGTTATGTGTGTGATTTTTAAAAAAAATAATTTGATGATCTGAGAATATTAAGACCAAAAAGAATCCACATTGTGTTACTTTCATTTGCCTTTGCTGCTATTTATACATCTAAGTAAAAGTATCAAATTATAGAAAAAGTCCCCTCACATACTTGGTTTTCCAAATATAAAATTTTGCTAATATGTTCTTACTGCTATGACAGAATTGTTTTTAGTACACATACACATAAGAAAAAATTTACTATAATAATGTTGGTACACAACATTTTTAGTAAACGTGTTTACCGGAAACCTTTTTTTTTTTTTTTCTTTTTTTTAGGTTTTTTGAGACAGGGTCTCACTTTGTAGTTCAGGCTGGCCCTGAGCTCAGCCTCAAACTCACGTCACAATCCTCCTGCCTCTGCCTCCCGAGTGCTGGGATGACAGGCGTGAGCCACCACGCCCGGCACTGTCGTATGTGGTGCTGGTTGCTGCTGGGTGTGGGTCTCCACACCCAGTATAGTATGTGGTTACCAGGGGATCGAACCTGGGTCCTTGCACTTGCAAGACAGGCGCCGGAACCACTGGGCTAAGTCTCCGGCCCAGAAACATTTATTTTTTAATAAAACAATTTGTAGGTGATAGGTCAAGCTAAGCAGTAATTCAAAGTGAAAATTATATTTTCATTAAAAGAAGTATGAAAAGAAGGGTAACTGATTCTATTTTAATTTACAAAATTATTTTGAAGAACCTAAGTGAAATATTTGCTTAAATGGAAATAATAAACAGAATGGATGACCACTTTATCAAAAATGCTGTAGAAGGGAGTTTTATAGGACATGGAGCTTAGACTAGTGTCCAACAATAAACTCCTTCTACCTCTAGAATCTTACATGTCTACAGTTCTCCCAGCAATTCTGTGAAGAAAATTAGTTCAGGTTATTACCCCCAGATTATGTCATAAAGAAATTAAAATTTTAGCATCTGTTTATGCTTAAAGTAATTTCCACTTTCAGAATATGCTGCAATTCATGCCTTTTTTTTTTTTTTGAGACAGGGTCTCACTTTGTTGTTCAGGCTGACCCTAACCTATGTGGCCCAGGCTGGCTTTGAAATGAAGCAATCTTCCTGCCTCTGCCTCCAGAGTGCCAGCACATTTATGGTGAGCCACCACGCCCAGCATGGCTTTCTTCCCATTTGTTCCAGACTCAGACTTTGTCCTATTTCTTCCAGGCTAAGTTTCACCATACTTGCATAAGACCTATTTTAGCCTCTGTGCTCTACTTTATTGGCAATGTTACCAACAATACATAAAATAAAATTTAAAACAATGTTACCTCTCAGATTCAGAAAAAAGCACTTGTACTTCATGTTTCCCTGTTAAACTACAGTTCATTTATTTAACTTATTTAACTGCAAGTGGCTGGTGTGAACACTGCTTGCTTAGTTCTTTCCAAATGAGGATTTATATCTGTCATGAAAACAAAGCATGTTCAGATTAAATCATAATGTTAAGAAGATGCTGTATAATTATGATTGTATTTGTAGCCTGGATTCTTGGTTGTGGATATACACAAATAGAGTAACTATTTTTATGTAGAAGACAGTTTAGGCTAAAGATATGTATATATTTTACAAAATAGTTCTTCACATATTTTCCTGGGATTGCTGGAAAGATAAACTATAAAAAAACTTCAAAATTTTGAAGTTTCTAAAAATAGCTGAGTTTCAAGAATAACCAGTAAAAGTGCTCTCATTTATTACAATTAGTTTTAAATGATGTCATCAGACTATGTAAGTAATCTAATCATTATTTCCTACTTTTGAGATAATAGTTCATAAAGTTAAATCTCCATGAATCAAAGTGCTACCTATTGGCTGCATGGCAGTGAACTGTAGTAATAATCGGGTCTACAAAAGACACTTTTGAACATAATTGTTTTACATCTTTAATACTGTCTTCAAAGGTCTGTTACTCTTCAACTAGCTCCGGTGTAGTTCAAAATAGAAAACTAATAATTGTAGTTGGAACAATTATTCTAAATCCAAACAGATAACTCCTATACCAATATTTCACTCAGAACATATTTTCATTTCAAATATATGTAAAATTTCTTACAAAGTCAAAATACAACAAACATTCTGAACAGAAATTATAGTTAAGTCTCAACATTCAGTAAACCACTACATATTAGTTTGCTTTTGAGTATGTCATTTAAGTGAACAAGATATCATTTCCAACTTGTTAAAAGTGAAAAAATAATTTTTATGTGAAGTCTGAACCAAAATCAACCAGTTAAAAGCAAAATACTCCAGTATGATGCAAATAAAACTCCACGACACATTTATTGGATATGAGTGCAGATACAACTTCAACTGAGAACCAGAGGTAATGAGAATAAAGGTGACCATGGGTTAAGTCCTAATTTTTACTTCAATAATGATAAATGCTTATTTTATTGAAAAATGTTTCTTTCACTGAATATACACATCTGACTGTTTTAATGTTGAGGAGAATGTAGGGGCTCATGTCTTAAAACTCGCTTTTTTTGGAGACAGAGTCTTGCTTCATAGTTCAGGCTGGCCCTGAGCTCACTATGTAGCCCAGGTGAACCTCGAACTCACAGCAGAAATCCTCCTGCCTCCGTCTCCTGAGTACTGGGACTACAGGTGTGAGCCACCGCACCTGGCACTGTGGTGTGTGGTACTGATTGATGATGGGTATTAGTCTCCACGCCCAGCATTTGGTACGTGGTTACCAGGGATCGAACTTGGGACCTTACACTTGTAAGGCAGGTGCCGGAACCACTAAAACTCAGTTTTATACAGTCATGTAATGATTAAATATGATATGAATTTTCATTTTCTTCTCTGAAAACAGCCAAATCGTATTTTTCAAATAAATGCTAACTTATCAATTTTTTGACAAATGATTCTCAAAAAGATAAACAACCTTCTAACTTTACAGAAAAGAGTGTGTGTACATTACATATTTAGAGGATATATCCTTTCATCTGACCCATAGTTCTGATTTAAAATGTAACTAAGTTTTCAATAAAGAGCATTAATTTTATAACAAATTCTTTACTAAACTGTTCTCATTCTACTTTTATTTTTACATTATTTCTATAAATACACAAACAAAAATCTCTAATCTTGAAATCAACTTACAGTGGCAGTCTGAGGCTTATTTAAACAATTTTTAAAATATTTTGTTAAAATGTAAAAACTCTGAAAATTACAAACAAAAAATTACAATTTTACAGTATATAGCTAATTTATTTTTCTAAAAAAATATTCTGAATTGTTTTTATGCAAGTAATCAAGTGTTATTTTCCAAATGAAAACTCCCACATAGGCTAAAAGAGGATATGCAGTCTTGCCTGCATTTTAATGACACATTTTATTTATTATGCTGGTACTTCAACAATTTCAAAGATGTCATTGGGCAGAATCACATAGCCTCTCTCTGGCACATCATCCTTCTCCTTCTGGAAGTGCACCACCCCTTTTAACTTTTCAAGCTGCCGCTCCTGTCTTCTGCATCGCTGCTGGGCAGTCTTGAGCTTCTTCCTAAGCTTTTCGACCTGCTGTTCAAGCTGATGAATCCTTTTCCTCTGGTGCATTGTATCCTCCACGGTGTAGTTATGGTCACAGAAAACTGAGAGATTATCAGGGGTCTGAAGAGGAGGCATCAATAATCCAATGGCAGCATCGACCTGGGCAATGGGAGGGGTTAAAGGAGGTGGCGGAAGCTGTTCTTGGGGCTCCAGAAGATCTTCTTTCTAGAACACGATATCAAAGCATGTGTGAAGTTATTAACTAAACAACAGCTTGAAAGAATCCTGTGGAATATTAGAAATACTAGGAACATTCCAAAGTAAGAAAATAGTTTGTGTTTTCCACTTAAAGTGAGATGCAATCAGGAGATTAAATAATTTTATTTAATTAAATACTAAGCACTTAAAATGGAAGAGAAAAAATAACTTGAAATTAAACTGTCATTGAGAAAAAGCAAAATTTGTCAATATAGAAGTGGGATTATAGAGTGCTCTTTAAACACAATACAAAATAAATCTGAGTTTCTTAGTGTGCAAATGTTTAATACACTACACTTTACATTTTAAAACCATGTAGCGCTGTTCCTGGGCACTGTGGCACATGCTGGCAATACCAGCTACCCAGGCCATTGAGGCAGGAAGATTGCGAGTTTGAGGCTAGTCTGAACAATGGCAAGACACTGACTAAATAAAGAAATAAAGTGGGGCCAGGGATTTAGCTCAGTGGTTCCGGCGCCTGTCTTGCAAGCACAAGGACCCAGGTTTGATCCCCAGTAACCACATACCATACTGGGGCATGGAGACTCACGCCCAGCAGCAATCAGTACCACACACCACAGTGCCGGGCGTGGTGGCTCACGCCTGTCATCCCAGCACTCGGGAGGCAGAGGCAGGAGGATTGCTGTGATGTGAGTTTGAGGCTAAGCTCAGGGCCAGCCTGAACCACAAAGTGAGACCCTGTCTCAAAAAACAAAACAAAACAAAACAACAAACAAACAAAAACATAAAAAAAAAAAAAGAAAAGAAATAAAGCATAGTTAGGGTCAGGGAGGTAGCCCAGTAGTAGATCAGTTCAATCCCCAATATCAGGAAAAAAAAAAAAAATCACTATTAAAAGTGATGGGTGATGGGTTCCAGATGCTCTTGTTTTTATACCCTTTCCCTGAGTTTTAAAAATTTTCAAAAAAGTAAAAATGAAAATTTTCTCCAATGAACACATCAGCTTTATAAACAGAAAAGATTTTAAAACCTGTATCACCTTGTCATGTGGCTCCGTACAAAGAAATATGGTGGGCACGGCATTCTCTTTGAGGAGCTTGTTGTTGCACTCCCTCTTAAAGCAGTCTGGAGTGAAGTGCTCCGAACAAATGCTGCTGTACTTGGTGGGCTTAAAGTTTTTTCTTCTGACAGCTGCTTCCCATTGTTTACAAAGACTTGGTCGAGTAAGAGGAAATCTAAGGAAATATAATACAGCTCTGTGACATCGTTAAAAATAAATAAAAACACCTGCATTTTCTAATTAAAGAACTACCGTCCACTGACGTCAGCATATGATGGAGTACTAACGACCAGCTCTGGTTATCTCTCTCCTTCATGAATGCTTAACTTTTTTTTTGAGACAAGGTCTCACTTTTGGTAGTTCAGGCTGGCCCTGAGCTCAGCCTCAAATTCACAGCAATCCTCCAGCCTGTCTCCCAAGTGCTGGGATTACAGGTGTGAGCTACCACACCTGGCACTGTGGTATATAGTTCTGATTGCTGCTGAGCGTGAGTCCTCATGCTCCAAATCGTTTTATGTGGTTACTGGGGATCGAACCCCAGGACCTTTCATTTGCAAAGCAGGCGCCAGAATCACTGAATTAAATCCCTGACCCTGAATGCTTAAATTTTTATTTTGATGACACTAAAAGGTTCAAACAAAATACACACTACAGGATGAAACTGTATTTGTGGTTTTTTTTAAACCAGTAATTGTGTGCTACACAGATAAATAAATACGGTACATATACATGCTCAGAAAATGTAAATAGGCTAAATCTGAATTGATAGGGCCTCTCCAGAACCCCCCAGAAATCCAGGAGCTGTTCTCATTTCCAGTAAAAACTCTCCTAACCTCGTCTTTTGGTTTGTGACTACATTTCTCAGTGTTTGCTGAACAAGTCCTGTGCACGTAGTATGATTTAAGGACCTAGCTGGAATATGAGATTAATAGGAGGGAAGCCTCAAATGGGGAGTTATTATTATCCTTTTTGCAGCATGTTCTTGTTTACTACGACTCCATTCATGAGACAGAGATGTGTGCTGTTTTTTACAGGAGACCCTGACCATGGACCAAACTGTTCCATTTACTCACTCCCAGCACTTGAAAGAAAAAATCTCCTAACCCTGACTTCCTCCGGCCACATTTTTCCTTTTGGAGGCACCGAACCACCTTAAACAGTTTTAAATCCCAGTTTATTTCTTCCTGCCCTTAGGGGAAGACGGCGAAGTAGGAAATATCTTCACCCAACCTTCCATTCTCCCCTTCAGGGTTACAGTCTCAGGCAGTGTGGACTGAAGGTTTTTAAGGTCAGGCTACCAGGGCATAGGTGATCAGGTGAGCAGGTTTGAAAACAGCTGTTTAGAGATCTACACAGGCAGATGGCATCCTTAGTCAGAACAGATTTTCTGGGAGCCAAGATCTGCTTCTCCCTGGCCATGATTCCTCTCTGCAACATGGTGCAGGCTGATAGATTCTAAACACGGACTGGAAATCCCTTTTCAATTGTGCAGTATAGGCCAAAGGACTTGTCTCTGCAGCAGTGATAGTGTTCTGGCCCTGGCACTTCCTTTGGGCAATTTCAGCAGCTGCCACTGGCCATGAAGGGGTAAGACTGAAGCTAGAAGATGCCTCATGCTACCCACTGAAACAGGCAGTGAAAGAGACACCTCTCTGCTTGGCTTTCAGAGTAGAAAACACAAACTCCAGGGCTCCCCATATGCTTTTGGAACTCAGCAGAAGTCATTATATTAGTTTTGTAAGAGAGAAGGAAAATGGTCAGATGTTTCCCATACCCGTGTAGTTTTTACTTTAAGAGAAAATCCCAAACTGCTCCAACCATGCAGGGTGGAGCCGAGCTTACTGCAGACTTCCGGGCCACCGCCTGAACCTAAGCAGCTGCCCAAGCCACGAGAAGCCTGCACAGGGACCATATCCTCTTTAGAAAATGAGTACAGAAGAATAAGGTATGCTTCAGTCCGTGTGCCCTTTTTCTTGACAAATGTAAGACAGAACATGATTTAGGAAGGTTTTCTCATAATACTGATAGATCTATAGAGACAATTTCGAAGTTTAGCTCAGTCTTTCAACCTAGTATGAAAAGATACTACATTTCTTTTAAATCAAACATCAACCTTTAATGAAAGTAAGTGGTCTTAATATGATAGACAGCTAAGTTAGGCAAAAATGTTATAGGCCGTCAGACAGGCCCTCAAAGGAGCCAGTGCACAAGGACACGTTAAAACTGTGGAATGAGTAGGCCTACACACCACCTGGAGGGATAAATAATATACTATCACTGATTTACCTGGTCCAATAAAGTCCAGATAGGCATTAGTCACCCTCGTGGGTGGGCAAAATGGTGGCGTGGCACACGTCTGTAATCCCAGCACGTGGGAGTCTGAGGCGGGAGGATCACTGTGAGTTTGAGGCAAGCCTGGGCTACATAGTGAATTAAGGCCCAGCCTGAACTTCAGAATGAGATCTGTCTCAACAACAACAACAGAATCTCTGGCCAAACTGGCCAATGAGGTCTTTTATAACTGATACTAAGAGGAGGCCAAGGAGAAGGAAAGGGGAGATCAGAGAAAGGCAGCTGCACATCCAGATTATGAAACTGTAAAGTCCTCAAATAAAGGATTGTCTTAGTCAAACATTAGTAGCCTCTCCTTATATCCTTTATTCTGTAAAATTGCTTGTTCTGCTTTGCAAAACTGTTTCCCGACTGCTTTATTTTGCTAATATTATTAAGTCAACTTTCCCTTTTAGCCTTTCTGCCTTACTCCCACACATAGCATCTGTAAATGGTGACCTTCCTGCTGCTTGCTCTCCTGCATAAATCTTCCCACTAGAATTACCACTTTCCCCAATTTCAAAGGTAAACGATTTATAACCATGGTAACTAACTACGCCCTGGTAAAGTCCAGCAAGCCCACTTGCAGAAGTGCAAGTGAAATGTGTGATCTCGAGTCAACTGTTACACCTCTGTTATCTATAAAACTGGCTGGAAAACTGAAAAGGGAGGTCAGTCCATCTGAAAGGGACTCGTTTCTCTCATGGCCGATCCTTGCTAGTGAATAAAGTTTCTTTCTTCACGTGAGTTCTAAGTCTCTCAAGTTCTCTCAAATTCCCTTTGGCTGTAACAGCACCAGTATTGACCTCATTTTGGGAGTTGCTATTTCTGTTCTCTCCAGTCCTGGTCTGCCTTCCTTAGTAAGTATAAGCATCAAAAGTGCAACTGGAAAACCTATAGTCAAATATTTCTCACAGCCTCTTTACTGTACTCGGAATATATTTTTTCTCTTTGCCCTTATGATTCTTCTTAGTATTAACTTACTAACAAAGCCTCTGTTAATTGATGACCTACAGGAACAGTTTTGACCAGTCTGTTTATAATTACAAATCTAAAACAATAAAAGGTATGTATTTTTTTCTTTGCAGTACTAGGTATTGAACTCAGGACCTTGTACTTTCCAGGTAGATGCACTACCAATAAAAAGGTTACTGTAGTTCAGCTTGGCCAAAATATTTCAAAGTCCACTCCAATTTAATTGTTTCATATATATATATGTCTTATCTGTTTAGTCTATTACTAACTGGTTAAAGAACATATTGTGCTTTTAAAAACATTTTATTGGGCCAGAGATTTAGCTCAGTGGTTCTGGTGCCTGCCTTAGAAGCAAAGGGCCCAGGTTTGAACCCTAGTAACCACACACAACAATGCCAGGTGAAGAGAATCACCCTCACGAGAAATCAGTACCACATACCACCGTGCCAGGCGTGGTGGCTCATACCAGTAATCCCAACACTTGGGAGGCACAGGCAGGAGGATTGCTCAGTTCAGGGCTAGCCAGAACTACAAAGTGGGACCCTGTCTCAAAAAACTAAGAAAAAAATTTTTTTATTAAACTCAACAATTTCCTATTTTTGCCTTTTTATGCATCTCTTTTGGGCTCTCTTTGGAAAGATGGTTATTTGGGATAGCTAAACTCAAAACAATACCAAACATGGGCTGTTTGTTCTTAAAACTTGATAACAAAAAGGTTATGTGTGCTTTAGGTCTATATGTATGTTTCTGTGTGTTAACTTGAAGATACAATCCTCCAAAGGTAATAATCCCTGGCCCAAGAATAAAGATATTTGAAAGCTGGTGACATGTTTCTAGGCAAGTTGTTAGATAACTAAGATAATGAAAAACTAGTTTATAAGTATAATATCTATTACTGTCTGTGTTCAATAATGTAAGAGTTCTTCCTTGGTCAAAGATAATAAAGAAATAGCATAAAAGGTTAACTGTTATGGTGAGTCAGCTATGTCACTAAAAATAAGAGGGGATCCCTTGGACTTGGGGAACTCTTCAACAAAACTCTTTTATGATTGAAAAAGACAGCTGCCTAGATCAAATTTGTTCAGTTTCTTCCACTGATCAGTCAAGTGAAAAAGTTTTTCCACTGTCCAGTTTTTCCTACAGCCTAATTATGCCATAACCCAAGAACTATTAAGTAAAGTATTACAATATGCTTAAGTTGATTATAATTAAAAGGTTAAGCTTTGTATGTCTAAATCAAGTTTTATTAAGAGACACTCAGTTAAATTTATAAAGTACATTAAAGGGCAAACTTCCTACATTCCACTAAGATAGTGCTGAGTCTAAGCTTTAAAGTTAAATTTATAAAATTAAAACTGCACAAAGTTAATATAGTGAAAGTAACCAACAGGTGCCCTCTTTTATACATTATACATCTAGCCCTAGTTATTTATGGTGTCAAATTTTTTTAGCCTCAAACAACTGGCTTTCTTTTACTTGTTTTCCAGCTACTTGTGATGAAATGTGCATGGCAATCCAATAAGAGACAGCCTGCCGGATGACACAGACATGTGTCCGGGCTTGTGCTTATGTGATTATTATGTGATTGTGTTGTAACAGGTAGAGGTACCCAAACAGTGTGAGTCTACAATGTCATTCTAATGATTAGGGATAAGGCAAAAGAACATGCAAAGCCCATCTATAAAAGTATATCCTACTTGTATGTCATTCTGGTAAAAAAGGATGGTTAAGGGCTGGTGATTTAGCTCAGTGGTTCTGGCGCCTGCCTGGCAAGCGCAAATGGTTCCAACCCCTGTAACCACATACAACAATGACGGGCATGGTGACACACACCTACCAGCAATTAGTACAAGACAGACAGACAGACAGACAGACACACACACACACACACACACACACACAGAGTTGGTTAAAAGATACCAAATTAAGGTAAAAGTTTCTTTTTTTTTTTTATTTCTAGTGGTTTGAGACAGTGTCTTGCTTTGTAGTTAAGGCTGGCCCTGAACTCATTATGTAGCCTAAGATAGCCTCGGACTCACAGCAATCCTCCTGCCTCTGCATGCCAAGTGCTGGGATCACAGGCGTGAGCCACCATGCTTGGCACTGTGATATGTGGTACTGAGGATCAAAATGAGGACCTTCAGCTTGCCAGGCAGATGCCAGAAACACTGAGCTAAATCCCTAGCCCCTGGGTAAAAGGTTTTTTTAATGTCATTTAATATTTTATAATCAGATAAAAGTAAATAAAAAGGTATTTTATACAAAAATAGAAATTTGAATGTGTGTAACTGTGTTCCAAAGTAATAACAAAATCTGATGGTACCAACGTAATAATATCATCATGATTGTCATGCCAAAATGCTATGTTGCCCTTCATCTCAAATCTTCTTTATAGAGGCTGGGGATTTGGCTCCGTGGTTCCGGTGGCTGTCTTGTAAGCAGAAGGACTCGGGTTTGATCCCCAGTTAACCACATACAATACGGGCGTGGAGACTCATGCCCAGCAGCAATCAGTACCACATACCACAGGGCTGGACATGGTGGCTCACACCTGTAATCTCAGCACTCGGGATGCAGAGGCAGGAGGATTGCTGTGATGTGAGTTGGAGGCTGAGCTCAGGGCCAGCCTGAACTACAAAGCGAGACCCTGTCTCAAAAAAAATTTTTTTTAATACAACTTTATAATTATTATGTTAACATTTTATAGAAATTAAACTTTTAAAATGACTATGATTGATAAAAAATAACGGTCAGTTCTCTGTCATTCTTTATGTTTCTAGGTGTTTGTTATCTAGATAAAATAGTTAAAACTACTGCTCCTACAACAATACTGGTGCAATTGATCTTTTAGGTGTTCAACAACTAAGGTTTGAAGATCAAAGCTAAGAATGGATAACTGAGTAACAGGACAGCCAATACTTTGGCCCAGGCTCTCCAAGGTCAATAAAAACCAGGACATGAAGGGATATTTCCATGAGATTCTACAACTCCAGGGAATCCTCTAACCTGAGCAAGGACGTCATTGGATCTAAAGAATAGGAGTTAAACACTGTACACTGTGCTCAAGTAGGGTCACGAAAAAAAAAGACTGTATCCCAAGCTTCCTCAAGAATCACTATGGTCAAGCTAGTCCATGCCCCATTCTCATGACTGACAATGACAGAAAAGCCAAGAGGTTCTGTACTTGGTTTCAAAATTAACCCCCAAAGAGCCTTAAGTGACCTTGATATGTGTAGCAAGAGGTTAATTTTGTTTAACACAGGTCTCACTTTAACTTGGTCTTAAACATGAATGGTTCAATGAGGCTAGAAAGCTACAGTAACAGCTGTAGAAGCTCAAGAAGAGTCTTTAAATTCTTTAGCTAAAACTGTCTTTCAAAACCATACAGCTGCCTGTCTTCTTACACTTAGAGGGACTTATGCACTAATAAATAAAACTTGTTTTTAGATAAGCAATTTGCATCAGGTGAAAAAGATCTTAGGACAATAAATGTCAGACTTACTGATAACCTCCATAAATAGACAGATATAAGACCCAGCTAGTTAAAATCCCTATCCCAATTCCTGAGATATAATGTGTAATCTTGGCTCCTTTCCCAATTTGTCTTCTCACCTGGTTCATATGTTTGGGGCATACATTCTGATTTCTCAGTAAAATTTGTTTATTCTTACCTAGAGACTGTCAAACTCCAAATGGTCACAAGGCAGAGGCACTGATGAATGTGCCAGAATCCTTCCACTGGAGTCAACTATACTGATCCTCTAAAGAGAGTTGATAACTGTTAAACTCCAACATCATTTCTATCCAAGCCCCCAACACCTCCCAGCTCTCTAGGCCGTCTTACTGCCATCTCTCCTAGAACAATGTCTTTCAGCAGGAAGTAGCTAGATTCTATCTTCATTATTCTCCCTTAACAGCAGTTAAGGATATTTCATATGGGGAAATGTAGAAAATAGTTTATTTGGTTACCTTATGAGTAAGGCAGCTAGCTAGCAGACCAGACAGAGATAGAACGGGGTGGCCATAAGTGAAATAAATAGGACACAGATGTGTAAGTACCATATTGTTTCTCTAGTATGAGAAACTGAAGGTGTAAATGAGGCCCAGATTGTAAATAGGAAGAAAATGTTCAAAGGAAAAAGGGGAAAAAGGGGCAGGGGAAAGTAAAAGGAAAGAAAAATTTGATGGTAAAAACAAAGAAAGCTTATGTGTAAAGTAAGGATGAGGGCTGTAGGGAGGGCAAGAGAATGGGAAAAAATGACAATCAAGACATGTTATGGGCCTGGGAATTTAGCTCAGTGGTTCTGGCGCCTGCCTCGCAAATGCAAGGTCCCTTGTTCAGTCCCCAGGAACCACATACAACAATGCTGGGCGTGGTGGCTCACACCTGTAATCCTAGCATTTGGGAGGCAGAGGCAGGACGATTGCTGAGTTCAAGGCAAGTTCAGGACCTGAACCACAGTGAGACCCTGTCTCAAAAAACTAAAAACCCAAAAAACTTTTTTAAAAAGATGTGTTATGTACAGATACAAATTCTCAATGCTGAATGTGATCATAATGTATATATTTAAAAGTACTAATAACTCATTTTTAAAACTTCAGAGTAGGTTGAAAAGAAAGAAAAAATTAAGAATAGACAGTGAACTAGGACTTTTTCTTTTCGCAGTACCAGGGATTGGAACCACTGAGCTATTTCCTCAGGCAGCAGGGAAGGCAGCTCACCACCTAATAAAAAGGAGATACAGCCACTCCTCATTAAATTCCTGAATTTCAAATAAATTACAATGGAAAGTAACCAGTTCCTTCTGAGATCCCAGTTTCCATGAAACCTGAGAAGTTGGAGAACTGGGTTAAAAGCCTGAGTCCCAAATGGTCATTTTAAATTCACAAAGCCACTCACGAAAGGTGACCACTAAATAACTGCACAACTCCTTTGCTGTTTATCTATAATTAGCTAGCTATAGATCCGGCAGTGATGTGACCACCCCATTTGGGAACAGTCCTGAAAATCCAGAAGTTACTCTTTCTTTCCAATAAAAACTCTAAATCTCCAAAACATTTCCGATTAATAAAATCGTAGGCAAACAACAATAAAGAAATAAATTTTCTCTCTTAAGTGAATCATGTCTTTTAGGGCCAAATCCATTAGTTAGTTTAAATTCATTATCATTCTACCTTTCCAGGTCAGTGACTTGGTGATAAACGGGAGACATCAGAAAGCAAGTAAAAAAGGGTGCTTCAGATCTGTTCTCCAGTTTCTCTTTCTTGTATGCTTGAGCTTGATTCTGTTGTGCAAATCTAGCGAATTCTTTACCAGAGTCCCTTCTCTTTGAAGCACAGCAAGCTCTCCATTTGGAAGCTGAGCGAAAGAAGTACTAGTAGGAAATCCTGGTTGGAGATGGCCTTCAAAGTACAAAATAAGGTAGCATTCTTTTGTTAAAATTCATTATTCAGGGAGCCTTATGGCCCAAGGACAACAAATTCCCTTTTTTTGTAAGGTTCTGTTGTGATTTTCCTACCTACCTGCTCTAAAACTGTTCTTTTAGGTAAAGGATAACGGAGGTTGAACCTTCTTTTGATTTAATCAGCTTTTTAACATTCAGCTGAAACACAGTATTCTGATACACACAATATCAATAAGCAGCAACACTCTCTATACTCCGTGCACTTTTATTTCCGTAGACCCATCTCACATTATATGAAATATACAAAAACGCATCTACATTCCCTATTAAACATAAACAGTTTTCCACCACAAACACTTAAGGAATCTTTTAAAATTTGCTTTTGTAATTATTCCCTTATGAATAACTTGTAAAATTTACTACTGGTCAGACTACGTTAGTATTCTTAGCTGTCAGTCACCAAATTCTTGCAAAGAAAAGCTTATGTAAAATTCGTAAAAAACGAAACTGGCTTAATGAGAATGTCACATTGTGCAGATCACCTGTCATTAAGTAATTTCAATTTGTAATTTACTTTTCCTATTTTCAAGAGTTTCTTTTTTCACCCTATGACTCTATAATCTACAGTAGCTACTGGATAAAAGAAGGACAAGTCTGTAATAGTTCACATCGAACCTTATCATATCCTACTATGATCCCTGTTCACGTTATCAATGTACGCGGAGACGCAGAGATTCACTTTAACGACAACAGAAACTTCCTCAAACTGAAGGAATCTTGACGGGTTCCTAGAAAGTGGATCCAAACATCAATTCTAAATCTTATCACGCCTCCCATCCGCAACAAGGAAGGAGGAAAACAGCGCCTTCCACCTGTTTATCCTTTGTTTCTATTCCAGCTGGATTCGCATCGTAGGAAACCCCGCACCGGGGCGGAGGACCAGGCAAGCAGGATACAAGCGGGGAAACTCGACCGCACCGGGCCCGAGGGCACGCCCACCACGCAGCCCCGCCCAGCCCCTCGCATCAGCGGCCGCGCGGACACGCGCCTGGCTCCGCCCCGGCCCGGCCGGCCGCGCGCGCTCTCTCAGCCTTAGCGGAGTTCGCCCTGTTAAGCCGCGAGGTTTACTCACTTGTGGAAAGAGACAGGCTTATCTTTATCATATCGGTTCTTGCAGCCGTAGGCAGAACAAGACTGCACCATCTTTGTGGGTCTCAGTCACTTCGCTTCTGCCGCCCTAGAAGGCAAGTAAAGGGGCTTTCAGTATCGCTGCGCTCGACTTTGAAATTCTTGCTTCTTCTGTAGCTTTTCATAAACTGTTACAGGGATGATAGCCACACTTAGGAGTGACTACTTTGCTTGTTTTGTTGTTTGCATTAGCGGAAGGACCACAGCCATCACCCGTCTCCCATCTCCAAGATGGCGGAGTCAGCTTCAACCTCACTTCTCGCGATGAGTTGCTCACCGACTCTGATTAGCCCAGAGGTCAGAGGTTACGTTTCTTGCGAATCACACCATTGGGTGAGGCAAGTCGTGACCTTCGGCTTAGCGACACGGAAGTGGGCAGGACTTCCCGGGTATTGGCCGCGGAAAGGGCGTATTTGTACGAGGAGGCAAGGTAGAGGACTGAAGTTCCGGGGCGGTACTTCCGCCGTAATGCGGCTTATCGTGATAAACAAGAACGGTTGGGTTTGGTGACTCTGAGGAAGCCGATGTACAGCTGAAGTGGTTGTGTTGATATCACTGCTTTCAAATGGCGCCCGCAGATAATGTATGATTACAAACGTTGTGGCTCCGTGGGCCGGGGAGTTAGCTCAGTGGTTCCGGCGCCTGTCTTGCAAAGCACAAGGGCCTGGGTTCCATCCTCGGTAACCACACGCCGTACTGGGCATGGAGACTCACCCCAGCAGCAACCAGTACCACATACCACAATGCCGGGCGTGGTGGCTCACGCCTGTGATCCCAGCACTCGGGAGGCAGAGGCAGGAGGATTGCTGTGATGTGAGTTGGGGGCTGAGCTCAGAACGTTGTGGCTCCGTTCTCAGAGTGCTAAACTTTTTCTTATTACTCGTATCTTCAGGTACTCTTAGGGCGAAGATGTTAGCAAAGAAAGAAGACAGTTATGTGCTGCCAAAGCAGAAGCGCTTCTGAAGGCTTTTCGTGGACATGAAATTGCGAGCCATTTTCTGTGAATCTGATGTGTACAAAAAGAAAGAAACTGCCATGTACGACATACTTCCCTGCCCCTCGCGTAGATCCGAGCCTGGACAGTGATCCTTGCAGTGTACAGTTTCTGCCCCCTTAAACGTTGACGTTTCCCCTAGGATTCTAACTTTTGCCCTGTAAGTACCTTGTCGCTTCAACTGAACCAAGTGCCATGACTTATTAAATGTTTTATTTCCTACGTAAATGTGTTCTGACTTCTGAATTTTCATCTGGGTTAACTGTAAACAGCCACCTAGACCAGATACGTTGGAATCATCTAGGACTACTTTTTCTCACCCTTGAAACCCCTTTATGACTAGGTTACTTTTTTAGAAAAAAGAAAAAAAACTTAACTCTGCCCCTTTTCATCAGTATTCAAATCAGGCCGTCATGGTTAGCTGGAGAGCAAAAATGAGATAGTGAGGAAGCATGGAGACAGGACTGTGAAAGGCCCTGCAGGGCTTTGAATTTATGCTTTGACTAAAATGGAGAATAGGCTTTTGGTTTGTATATGCGATGCTAGAGATCAAACCCAGATACTTTTATGTGGTAAGCAGGCACTGTACCATTGAGCTGCATCCTCAGAACATGCTCCTGAGAGAGTCAGCACAAGTTTTAAAATGAGCATTCTCAGCAAGATGTGATAACAGGTGTGTAATTCTAGCATTCCGGAAGCTGAGGAGTTCAAGGCCAGCCTGGAATACACACGGAGACCCTGTCTCAGAACAGAAAAGGAAAACTTATTTGTTGCCTGTAGATAGCCTGGGGCGGTTCAAGGGCTGGGCTCTGGCATCTGTGGTAGTATACTACAGTGAAAGAGAATTATCTTGCGTCATCTTAGTTTTCCTTTTTAATTAAGACACTACCATAGGCATTAAACTGTCTCTAAGAATATGTTATACAGTTGATTTTGCATAAATTTGAGTTCTTTGCTTTCAAAAATTGAAAAATAAATTTAACGATGAAAGGATGAATTCAGAGTATTTATTACAAATAAAAAAGCTGGGGCGGAGGATTTAGCTGAGTGGTTGTGTGGTTTGCCTTGCAAGTGCAAAGTCCCAAGTTCGATCCCTGGTACCATATACCACAGTACTGGCATGGTGGCTCACCCCTATAATCCCAGTGCTCAAGAGGCAGAGGCGGGAGGATTGCTGTGAGTTCAAGGCTGGCCAAGGTGACATAGTGAACTCAGGGCCGGCCTGAACTATGGAGATCCTGTCTCAAAATAAAAAGCTTTTGGTGCAAAGAAGTATAATGGGCTTTTTTTGTCATGATCTGTAGATGGGGTGGCTTCAAAGTTAATGAGTTCAGAGAGTTAAAAAAGAAACTGGTTATCATGTAATGTCTGGAGGTAGAGAAGAGCTGCTAACAGCATACTCTGTCTAGTAAGTTCCTTTCCTGGGAGGAAAAATGGCCTCTATTCTATTTTTGTAACCTTTAATCCTTAGTTCATGTGAATTCTTTTTAAGTTTCCAATCCTAACTGGCTGCTAGATTAATCAGCTGTTACCTGACCCTATGGTTAGGCTGCTCTAAGTACCTACTCATAATAACTAAACTGCTACAATAGCAGGCTAATTTTCAATTTTAATAAGGTATATATTCTAGTGAGGAGAAGACACCAAAAGAAAAAAAAAGAAAGTAAAATAACATGGTGTGAAGGAGCCCAAATACATCAGAAATACTCAGGCTGCGCAGGAAAATGAGAAGTATTTTAACTACACTACTTCATATGAGGAGTAAACTGAGGAAGAGAAAAAGGAAAAGGAAATTTAACTTTGTTTTGTTTCAGAGTTTGAGTTAGATCCTCCCTCAACACTTCATATAGCCATGTCTACTGCAACAATCTGTTAGCCCTAAATTACTTATCCTGTCTCATTCCCTTGCACGACAGAGGACACAAAGATAAAGCATACTAGAAGTGATTTTCAGGATTTGTAAGCCGTAGCTTTCGCAGCATCAATTTTTAGCCCTCAAAGGGGCAAATCCCATACATGGAAACCAGGGTCTCCTCCTTCCAAGAACAATCTTCTCATGGGGACTAACTGTCTTTCTAGGTGGAAGGATCCTTCCTGAGCTGCAAAGCCAGAACTGAGACAATGATCGACCCAGACCCTGGGCCACACCATAAGTGTAGTAACAGTAATAGTAGTGGTAGTAGTAGTGGTGGTAGTAATCATTTTGCTGAAGCAAAGTGATAATGGCTGGCCTCTGTTCTTTGTGAGGTATGATTTTTTTTTTCTTTTAGTTTTTTGAGACTGTCACTTTGTAGTTCAGGTTGGTCGTGAACCCAGCTTCAAACTCACAGCAATCCTCCTGCCTCTGCCTTCTGAGTGCTGGGATGACAGGCATGAGCTATCACACCCAGTATGGTAGTATGTGGTACTGACTGCTGGTGGGTGTGAGTCACCACACCTGGCACTGTACATGGTTACCAGAGACTTTGCGTTTGCAAAGCAGGCACTGGAACCACTGAGCTAAATGGTACCCTTGAGGTACCATTTTTAACTTAATCAGTGAGTCCCTTCGAGTTGTTCAAGCTAGAATTCTTTATTTGTTCACCTAACTGCATAGTAAAACTGGGTGTGCCTCTAACAAGTTCTGAAATTCTATGGTAAGACCTCACAAACCTACTCCATGGAATTGACAGAAACTTTAACCTGCGAGTCAAAATGAATGAAGGTATGAAGGGCTTGCCAAAATATAAGAGAAAAACCACATTCTGTGAATGCCTATTAAAAAAAAAAAACAATCACAGAGGAGGCCAAGGATTTTGCTCAGTGGTTCCAGCACCTGCCTTGCAAGTGCAAAGTCCCTGGTAACCATGTACAACAGTGCCAGGTGTGGAGATTCACACCCACCGGCAATCAGTACCACTTACCATAGTGCTAGGCATGGTGGCCCATGCCTGTAATCTCAGCACTTGGGGGAGAGAGGCAGGAGGATTGCTGTGACTTCCAGGATTGATGGGCTACATAGTGAGCTCAGGGCCAGCCTGAACTACAAAGTGAGACCCTGTCTCAAAAAAGAAAAAAAAAATCACAGAAAAGAAACATCTTCAAGAGGTACCTTGGACCAATGGTAGTTTGGACCAGTGCGGTGGCACAGGGAATGGTGGAATTTTAGATATACTTGGGTAACAGAAATGCTAGGGTTTGCTGACCAGTGGTTATAGGAGTTAGGAGACGGGAATAGCTGTCAAGACTGACTTGGGCTTGAATTTCTGCTTAAATGTCTGGCTTGGATGGATGGTGAGGCAAGGGATAATATTTGAGTTGGAAATGACCTAAAAGAAAAAAAAGAGCCACATCCCCCAACAAAATAAAAGATTTGGAAGGAGAAGACTGACTTAACTGTGATCCTTTACTACACTCCCAATCTTTTTATATCTTGAGACGGTCCTGATAAGTTGCCGAAGGTATCCTCAAACTTGTGATCTTCTCTCAGCCTCCCAGAGTACTAGGACTATAGATGTATTCACCATGCTCTTTGGACCAGGTGAACTTTCTTCACCTATAGAATAACCTATGGTACTAATTCTTAGTATTAGATCTACAAATCCACAGGTGTTTGATGAATTATTAATGCAAAATGAACAAGGTATGTTGTAGGGATCCAGTCTGACATAATCATAGCTATTTTGCCCATCAGGTAATTATAGGAGCAACAAAGTTGTTAAGATAGCTCAGCATGGGCCAGGGATATAGCTCAGTGGTTCCAGCGCCTGCCTTGCAAGCACAAGGGCCCAGGTTCGATCCCCCGGTAACCACATAACAATACTGGGCGTGGAGACTCACCCCAGCGGCAACCAATACCACATACCACAGTGCCGGGCGTGGTGGCTCACGCCTGTCATCCCAGCACTCGGGAGGCAGAGGCAGGAGGATTGTGATGTGAGTTTGAGGCTGAGCTCAGGGCCAGCCTGAACTACAAAGCGAGGCCCTGTCTCAAAAAAAAACCTTTAAAAAACAAAACAAAAGATAGCTCAGCATTCTGTACCAGCCGCTGGTGCCTGGACTGTTTCTTACCACATCTGACATGTTACTAGTTTTCAGAAAGCCTAGGTACATCCCTTTTGCTGAAGTTCACCTCTGTGAAGTTTAACTCCATTCCTCCTACCTTGGGGTGTGGAAATCTTATCTTTGGTTTTTTTTTTTTAAGCTTTTTGAGACAGGGTCTTGCTGTAGAGGGCCTGGGTTCAATTCTCAGTATTAAAAGGAAACCAACAGCTAGGAGGATAAGCGTGGAGGATACGTAGCAGAATGTTACGTAATGTTACGTAAATGTTAACGAGGGCAGAGATTCAAACTTCGTTTCTCAAATAGACTCTCTTAAGTATACAACTAAAATAGGGGGAAGAAATCAACTATAGAGAAATCTAGCATATTTAATTTAAACTCAATGTTTTCTGGCCAGAATTAATAAGTTGCCCAGTTAAATAATTTTCCTTAAACACAAAACTCATCTTTAAAATATTTAAAATTAATTTGGAATATCAGATGTTTGATGTTTATTAGTAAGAAAGCTATATTATGTGGGTACTGGAGGACCTGAGGGAGGAACAGTGATAGGGACTGTTTTTTTACACAGAAGTATGACTAAAGGTAACAGTATCGTATAATTCAGAATAGCTAGGAGTTACTTTGTTTTGTTTTTGAAACAGATCTCACTTTGTAGCTCAGGCTGGCCCTGAGCTCACTGTGTAGCCCAGGCAAGCCTTGAACTCACAGCAAATGTTCTGCCTCTGCCTCTCAAGAGCTGGGATTACAGGTGTGAACCACCATGCCTGGCATAGTTAGGAGATTTTCAGTGGTCTCATCACAAAGAGGTAACAGTTTCAGATGGATAACCTAAATAATGTATAAAAGTTCTGAATCATCATATTGCCCCATAGACACTACTGTCAGAAAAATGTTAAATACAATGAAGGATAAAATATTTTTCCCTGGGGGCCGGGGATTCAGACCAGTGGTTCTGACATCTGCCTTGCAAGCACAAGGTACCAAGTTCATCCCTGTAACCACATACCACAATGCCGGGCGTGGTGGCTCACACCTCTAATCCCAGCACTTGGGGAGGCAGAGACAGGAGGATTGCTGAGAGTTCAAGGCTAGCCTGGGCTACACAGTGAGCTGAGCCAGCCTGAACTACAAAAGCAAGACCCTGTCTCAAAAAAAAAAAAAAAAAAATTTTTTTGCCCTTTCTGCATTTCATTGTAAATATAAAGTTGCATTATAGCTTAAGACAGAACTGTTATAAAGTCAGTACTTAAAAAAAATAGAAAAAGCATGTATTGCCAAATTATGATTGAAAAAGTATTTCTAACTGCCACTATAATACACATGTAGTTTTGGATATAACCTGGTAGAGGAATGTATAGGTACAATAAAATATTCACAGTAATTATGAGATACAATAAAAAGTACATATGTAAACCATAAAAAAAAATCCATTGGAGTCAGGCATGGTGGCACACATTTGAAATCTCAGTATTGTGGGAGGCTGAAACAGGACAATCACTAGTTCAGGCCTAGCCTGGAAAATTTACAGACAGGGTATTACCAAGACCCTATCTTAAAATAAAAAATTTAGAAAGGGCATATAGCTCAGTGTGAAGGCCCTGGGTTCAATCCTCAGTACTGCAAAACGAGACAAATGAACAAAAACCACTGCAATCATAATTACTGCTCCAAGAGTTCTAAATTTTTTTTTTTTTTTTCTGGCACCAGGAATCCAACTCAGGACCTTGTGCTTGCCAGGTAGATGGGTTGCCACTGAGCTATACACCCAGCCCAACAGTTTTAAAATTTAAAGCATATAATGTTAAAGAAACACAGATATTATACCTTTAAAAATTTGTTTTAGATATGCTGCTTTTATTCAGAAGAATAAAATATTTTACAAACTTCAAATCACAAAATTCAAACCAAACAATTAATCCTCTACACCAACTCTGTGAGGTAGGTATCTGCAAAGCCACAGGGGTCAGCATGAGTCCTGTCCTTGCTCCTCTCAAATGCTGAGAAGTGTAGAAGTCAACACTACTGTTCAGTGGCTGTTAGTACAATTGTTTCTCTGTCTTTTTCCCCACAGAGCTGCCCAAGTTGTGCTCTGCTCCTGGGGTAGGACCATCTGTTTTTTAAACAGTAAAACATTTTTTTTTTAAAAGTCCAAATAGTTGCTTTGATTTAGATGATGTAATTCTGAATCATACAAGTATTACTGTGATGGTTAAAACACTGATTGACTGTACTTTAAATACTTTCAGATCTCTTCTGCATTTATCACCAATGATCAGTGAAGATGACCTTATAATCAGTTCTAAAATTCTGAGATGTCAGAATGTTTACTTTTCAACTTAAAGACCTTAGGTCATACAGTGCTTTTGTATGTTACAAAATTTGGTACAATACAACCCTACCAAGAAAGCAGTAATAATTCCAGACATTACAAAATTACTATAACCAGAAATCTAACAAACTGGAGCAGAACACATACACAGAAAATAAAGTCCCTTAAGAAAATGATGTTGCTGTTGTCCCACACCAAGTCTGTCTTGAGGAAGATGTGCATTTCCAGTCTGGTGTAATAATAATTTCCTATTTGTTGAACTTTTCAAACTGGTACTCGAGCTGAAATATTTTTCTGTAACACCACATCATTCTCAAGAGGGTTGGTTTGGAACTGTAGAATGAGGATTCATGAAGTTTCTGCTGTGTCATCTTTCTAGACCTTTGTCTCTTAGGAGCATCTAAGTGTCTTCTTATTCTAATGAAGGAATAACGCATTATGAAAGACTTCCAGAAGATTCCAGTTTCTCTCCTATTTTTCTGTAACATCTTGCATGTTTACCTACTAGTTCAATCACTTGTTTTATGAATTCAGGCAAAAAATAAACTTTTATCAATACCATGGGGATTTAATCTATGAATGAAAGGTAAATATTGTTCCTTCCTCACAAGATTTCTTCTCCAAGGATAAAATGAAATGTATGTGAGGAATTGCTGTAACTACAGTGGGCTCTATCTAAGCATTACTGTTTCTATGACAACCAATAGCTCTGTCCTAGGTCCAAATTAGAAAACATAAATTGACTATGCATTCAAAATCTCATTAGCTGAAGACCACGCTGATTCATGTGGAGAATTATGGCAGGTTTTCTCTTTTTATTCCTGTGTACACACAATTAGGCTCGGTCACAAATTGATGGATAATATTAGCATCAGTGACTGCAGATGACAAAGGCCACACTGACTCCTGTCAGCTTATATACATCCTACCATCTTCAGGCCACTATCAACAAGGCCGAAAGAATGAGAAAGAATTCTATAATACTTGTACTGACTAGTCTGAAACAAAATTGCCAAGAGGACATGAGATACTCCTGCCACGGTCATCAGAATACAAACACAAACATAACAGCTTCCCTGCACAATCAAATCACCTCAGACACATTTACTCATTTTTACAAGACAGGAATTAGGGTTATTTGCTACCATACAGGAAGTAATATGAAACTTTTCTGACAATGGACACCAAATTTTTCCACGGTGTTGCTACAGCTAACCACTAATTTTTCTTACCAAATCTAAATAGTGCTCCTATTACCTTCCTAAGGGCTTTGGTGCTAATAGACATAGTCCAGTTTCTTTAGAAATGCACTATAAGCTAGGCTTTTAAAACAATGTTCCCTCTATGAGTTATTTGTGTATGTATTTCTATAAAAGGACCAGAATTCTGTGCAGATGTCCTAAGTATGAACATCAAGTATGCTGATTGGAGATAAGTATTTTCAACTTGTGAATTCTTGATTAAAAAGTGTTCCATAGGGCTCGGGATTTAGCTCAGTGCACAGCGCCTTCCTGAAAGTACAAGGTCCTGAGTTTGATCCTCGGTACCAAAAAAAAAAAAGTGTTCAATTAACTAGAATATGAAGTCAAACTAGGAAGCTCCAATATCCTCATTCAGTTGCAGGTGGTAAGAAAGAATTATACCTGAATGGAAAAGCAGAACTGCTCCAAAAGCACGAAACTTAGCTAGTATTAAAATATTTAGATGAGTTTCATAGCTAATATATTACTGTATTAGGTAGCCACTAAGGAGGATAAACTACATTTTTCAATATTGTATTACACGTCCAATTAATCTAAGTAATTTTGGGGGAAAGATGACAAAATATCTCTTTTTGGTAATGTCATGTTTTTTCCTGAAATTTTATAGACAACACAGAATCAAGATACAAGTATAGGCTATTGTAATTCTGATCTTAATATTAGAACCTGCAACATATAAAAATTCCAGTTACACACCGCTAGGCATTTGTCAAATGATAATCTGTTGTATGTAATATAAGGGTTTTAACCTTAGAAGATAGTATTTAGATGACTTATATTGACATGAATTCTTCTGTTTGGTATTACACCTTGGTTCATATAGTCTCATTAAACTCATTTCTTTATCTGGCTAGCCTTTGGGTTATCACTTCTCGATACATAATAGAGATGTAAATAAGCAACAAAAAGATGACAAAGAAATCATCTAGAAAGCCTAGAATTCCAAACAAGGCTTCAGGTACAAAATCTAGAGGTGATATAAGATAGAAAAAAGCTCCCATTAAACAAAGTATTATCCTAATGCGAAACATCCAAAAAAGACCCCCAACTGAAAACATTTCCCTGAAAGCGTGTCTCAGTAAAGTGGGTAGATCCATGATTCGTTCCATAATCTGGTAGAGAGAAAAACAAATATTATAACATCTAATATATTAGATTAAAAACAACAATTTTCTTACAAAGTTTAAACTTAGTTGAGATGAATCCAAGCATTTCACATATTGATTGAATACCATATTTTCTCATACATTTTACTTAAAATAGTTCTTTAATTACTAGGTTCTAACAAAATAGGTCTTATTGCAGGTAATTTGAAAAAAAAAAGTACCAACACATTTAAAATATGAGCGATACAGGTTAAGTAACTCTTATCTTAAAAACCTCAAATTGGAAATGCTACAAAATCCAAAATGCTCTGAAATTTAAAATACTCCAAAACATTTGAAGCTCTTTGAGCATCACTCAAAAAGTTTTTTGTTTGTTTGATTGTTTGTTTTTGAGACAAGGGTCTCACCTTGTAGTTCAGGCTGGCCCTGAGCTCAGCCTCAAACTCACATCACAGCAATCCTCCTGCCTCTGCCTCCCGAGTGCTGGGATTACAGGCATGAGCCACCACACCCGGCACTGTGGTATGTGGTACTGGTTGCTGCTGGGCATGAATCTCCCCGCCCAGTATGGTATGTGGTTACCGGGGATCAAACCTGGGTCCTTGCGCTTGCAAGACAGGCCCCAGAACCACTGAGCTAACTCCCCGGCCCAAAAGCATTTGTGTTTTAAACATACTACAACTGTGGAAGAATATCAAAGAGCTAAATGCTATTTTTTTTTTTTTTTTTTAGACAGAGTCTCACTTTGTAGTTCAGGCTGGTCCTGAGCTCAGCCTTGAACTCACAGCAATCCTCCTGTCTCTGCCTCCCGAGTGCTGGGATCACAGGCGTGAGCCACCACGCCTGGCACTGTGGTATGTGGTACTGACTGCTGGTGGTCATCAGTCACCATGCCCAGCATTGTATGTGGTTGCCAAGGATCAAACCTGGGCCCTTACAGTTGCAAGGCAGGCCGGCACACCAGAACCACTGAGCTAAATCCCTGGTCCGAAATTTTTTATATTGTAATTTTATCAAATACCATAGAAATGCTGGATTAAAAATAACAGAAGAGGTTTCTAAATAACTGTAGAAGACAATAATAATAATTTTTATTTACATTTCTTCATTGCTTAAATACCCAGAAAATGATACATGACATCATATAACAAAGAATTAAGAAGCAGAAAAGCACATATTTGTTTAATTTTGAAGCATTTTAATAGCTTAGTATTTTAGGCTGATAGTCATAGAATCAATTCTCATCTTAAATATAACTCATTAATTTATCTAACAAACACTGAAGTCTAAACCCTAGGCATAAAATAAGCCACTGCGAATGTAGTAATAAATAAAACACAAATCTCTGCCCTCATGAAGATTTTAGTCCATTCATAGAGAAATGATATGCAAGACTGGAATACTGCCTGTGATAAAATGCTGTGAAGGAAATGTCCAGGAGGATTCTAGTCAGGGGAAGCCTCTCTGAGGAGAGTCTATTTAAGACAGTTCTCACTGAGGGATGAGAAATAGGAAGGGAACAGAGCGGGGAGACAAAGACAAGACAGTGTGTCACGCAAAGACCTGAATGAAGTAGGGCCCTGTAAGTGACAAGAAGGAACAGGAACATCAGGTCAAGTGTTCTAGTCTGTTATTATTTAAGACAGGGGCTCTTTGTAGTTCAGGGTAGCCCTGAACTCCCTATGTAGCCCAGGCTAGCCTCAAACTCACAGCAGTCCTCCTGCTGAAATTACAGAAATGAATCACCATGCCTGGCATTGTGGTATGTGGTACCGGATCAAACTCAAGCCCTTGTGCTTGCCAGGCAGACCCCAGAACCACTGAGCTAAATAAATCCCCAGCCCTGCAGTCTAATATTTTGTTTATTTTTTTCCGGAGAAAAGATCTCTGTAGTTCAGGCTGGCTGTGAACTCACAGCAGTTCTCCTGCCTCAGCCTCCTGAGTGAGTACTGGTCCTACAAGTGTGTGCCACTACATCTGGAAAAAACTTAGAAGTTTTAAAACACGACAGCATCAGTGTGAAAATACTACTCAGGCTGTTGAGTTGGAAACAAAATTAGAACTCGTGTGTGTGTGTGTGTGTGTGTGTGTGTGTGTGTGTGTGTGTGTTTAGGGTAGTTATCCAGGATATGACAATGGCCTAGGGTAGCACAACTGCTCTGATGATTGAGAGATATAGATTATCCAGGTATTTTTATGAAGCAAAAATAAGACACACCCAGAAAAAAAAAAGAAACGATAGGATTTATAGATCAGATGAGGGAAGTAAGAAGAGGAAATCATGACAGAAAAGAATGAGTCAAGAAGGGAATCAGTTCAGCATTCAACATGGTAAGTCTGAAGTGCCTGGCCAGGCAGAAATGTCAGTTAAGCATGAGACTCAGAGTTTGGGGCCCAGAAGAGGTTTTGTGGCTTTCTCAGTAAAGGTGCACTTAGTATAGTTTCAGTTCTGATATACAGATTCTGTTGCAGTCAGAGAATTATTTGTTAGAGCATGAGAAAACTAACATGATTCAATCAAACAGGAAAGTAAGTTAAATAAGATAAAATAAAACACAAAAATGGTAAAATCTCCAAAAGTTTTCTTATGAGACAGTAGTGATTTAGAATCATCTAAAAGTCAATAATTTTGTGTTTTCCTCCTATGTTGGTATGTTTTTATTTTTGCTTTCACAGACATTTATAGTGTTTTTTGTTTTTGAAAAAGGAAAACTGTTACTTGGCCCAACATATATAATGATATTTTTCATATGCAAATAATACTTGTTCACAAATCTTACTTTATAAAGAAATACAGTAACTTCTAATTTTGCACTCTTAAAATAATACTCACGGATCTGGGCTGCCCTGAGAATCTCCGATTATAATCATTAACATCTTGATATAATCTTACAACATCCTGAGATTGATCAGTGTCACCAAATACCGTTAGAAGTAAAGTTACCTATAATTGTAGGAAAAAGTTGTTAAATATTCTACATCATTAATTTTTTCAATTTATGTTTTGAATAGAATGAGAAGCTTTTAAATTCAATTTTACTCATCTCTTTTAATAAAGCAACATACAGGGAGACAAGAAGGTCACTGCTTTATAGTGAAATCCAGTATAAAGGGTTAGGGATAGCTCAGTGGTAGAGCACTTGTCTAGCCCTATGTTTGATTCCTAATACACACACACACACACACACACACACACACACACACACACGGTAAAATATATTTGAAGTCCTAAAAGCTAAAATGGGAATACAAACACTAATTCTTTTTTTTTTTTTGAGACAGGATCTTGCTTTATAGTTCAGCCTGGCCCTGAACTCACTATGTAGCCCAGGCTAACCTGGAACTCACAGCAGTCCTCCTGCCATCTGAGTGCTAGGATTACTGGTGTGAGTCACCACGCCTGGCATTGTGGTTTGTGGTACCAGTCAAACTTGGGATCTGGCTCTTGCAAGGCAGATGCCAGAATCACTGAGGTAAATCCCAGGCCCCTGAACACTAATTCTAATACTTTGCTCACACAAAGGTAAATTTAGTAGTTCTGTTTGGTCAAAAATATCCTAAAGATACAAGAATGATGAGAAAACTTTCAAGAGCAAAATGGCATTAGAAATATGTACTGTCTCTATCACTTTGAGAGAGAAAAAGTAGATTTTTCTGCTTTGGTATTAAAATAGTCATTCCTAGAGGCACATACCTATAATCCCCCCTACTAGGAGGCTAAGTTAAGGGGAACTCAGGATTGAGGCCAACTTGGCAATTCAGAACTTGTCCCCCCAAAATAAAAATGAGACACACAGGGGATGTAGCCCAGCACTCCCTGGGTTTACTATCAGTAAAAAAAAAAAGAAAAAGAAAAACAGACTGGGGATTTAGCTCAGTGTTTCCGGCGCCTGCCCTGCAAAGGCAAGGTCTGAGTTGCATCCATGGTAACCACATATGGGCATGGTGACTCACGCCCACCTGCAAACAGTAGCACACACCACAATGCTGGTTGTGGTGGCTCACGCCTGGAATCCCCGAAGGCAGAGGCAGGAGGATTGCTGAGTTCAGGACCAGCCTAAACTATAAAGCCAGACCCTGTCTCAAAACCAAACCAAACCAGGGGCCCAGGATTTAGCTCAGTGGTTCCAGTGCGTGTCTTGCAAGAGCAAGGACCTGGGTTCGATCCCTGGTTAACCACATACCATACTGGGTGCGGAGACTCACGCCCAGCAGCAATCAGCACCACATACCACAGTGCCGGGCGTGGTGGCTCACGCCTGTAATCCCAGCACTCGGGAGGCAGAGGCAGGAGGATTGCTGTGATGTGAGTTTGAGGCTCAGCTCAGGGCCAGCCTGAACCACAAAAAGCGAGACCCTGTCTCAAAAAAAAAAAACCAAACCAAAACATTCTTTATTCTCATTAATACTTGACATATTTTTTAATGCTACCATAATATGTATAGCATTTAGATTAATTATTAAAAAGACCAATTCTCAAACACTGAAATAAAATAAATACAAGCTATAATTCTTGATATAGTACTTGTAGAACATAATGTCTTTAGCTCTGCTTCATTCTTTGGAGTGAGAAGGATACATCAATGTTCTAGGTTGATGAATGTTCTAGGACTATATTAGGATACTAGTCCAATGTTCTAGGACTATATTAGGATAATTTACAGGTGACAGGATCTTGAAAAAGAATCATTTAAAACTACAACTTACAGAAAACAGTTAATGCTGGGTTATGAGATAAAAATGGGAAGGAGTCAACAATGCTGGTCTTTCGAGAGGTGCAGATGAAAACAATACTGAGGTTCCAGCTCACTCCACAAAGAATGGCTGCCATCAAGAAATTTACCAACAACAACTGCTGGCAAGGCTGTGGGGAGAAAGGAACCTTCCTCCATTGTTGGAATATAGATTGGTGCAACCACTGTGGAGATCAATGTGGAGATTCCTCAAAAAACTAGGATTAGATGTCCCATTTGACCCTGCTATTGCCCTGCTAGATATATACATGAAAGAATTAAGAGATTCATATCACAATGACATATATGCACCCATGTTTACAGCAGTTCAGTTTGTAATAGTTTGTAATCTTGGAAACAGCCCGAATGTCCAACAACTGGAGCCCAGATAAAGAAGACGTGGACTTTTAAAAAATAAAATGGACTATTAATCATAAAGAATGATAAATTAGTCATATTTACTTGGATGTACCTTGAGGACCTATTCATAAGTGAAATAAGTAGGACACAGATGTGTAGACACCATATCATTTCTCTAGTGTGAGAAACTGAAGGTGCAAATGAGGCCCAGAGCTTGTGATAGTTACTGTGAAATAGAAAGAAAATGTTCAGAGGGAAAAGGGAAAGGGGGTGCAGGGGACAATAAGCTGAAGAAAAAAATTTGATGGTAAACAAAGATGGATGTAGGGTGATGGAAAGTTGTAACGAGGGCAGAGGACGGGGCAAAAATGAGATGTGTCTTGTACAGGTACAAATTCTCAATGTTAAATGTGATCATATTGTATATATAAAATATACCAATAAAATAAATTTTTAAAAATAGACAGAACAAGACAGGTTGTATAAATCATTTAGCTGCTGTTCTTATCCTTCTTTAGTTCCAGTTATTACACCAGGGATTCCCACTGCTCAGATGCTTTCCAAACAGCTACACGAAGGAAGGACTAATCCCAGGAGGTAGGATCAGCTGGGGCAGCCATTTCTTCATTCATAGGTTTATTAATAAAAATTTATTGTCAATTAGCATTAACTGAGCATCTACTATAGGCCAGGCACTGTGTTAGTGCTACAAATACAAAAGAAACAAAGATGTGGCCCTGCCCTATGTAACCTCAATACTCAAACTCAAAGGGGAAGGAAGCAGGCCTGCCGTACAGTGGGTTGTATGGCACTAGGTGGTGTTAGTGCAGTGCTAGAGAAGAAGGATTTCTGCTGGGGAGTCAGAAACTTTGAAACTTAAAGCTAAGGCTTGAACGTGGAGAGGACTGGTGTTACTGTACAGAGAGGAGTGATGAGTGTGGTCCAGCCAGAGGCAACAGCTTGTGCATCATTATTCCTATGACCATTTACTAAAGGAGCTCAGTGAAACTGGTGGTAGAGTGTAAATATCTGTCTTGCCTTCAGGAGGAGTTACTCTGCAATTAGGGAACCAATAAACAACAAGATGACCTCATCTTTACTAGCCTCTAGTCAGTACTGGGCAGTGCAGAGGGTATCATCTGGAAAACATACAAATTTCCTGTGAAAATCCACGGGTAAAGAAGACTGACCACAGCCTAATTCTTCAGTGCAAGACCTACTATCTGTTCTCTGTGTCACTGAAGGTGGCAGGTGCCATGGGATACTGGTACATTAACTTCAGTGTTCTTGTTGATTGCTTAGTGTTAAAAATCAAATCAACAAAAGAAGCAAGACAAAATAATCTATTCTCTCTCTGACCTCATGAGAAAAAGTAAAGTATGTATGAGGTAGAATCTAGGATTATGGAAGCAAGGTGGAAGGAAAAGATGTGGATTTTCCTTTCTTCATTAAAAAAAAAAGGGCCAGTGATAAGCACCAGAGTAAAGAACAGAAGGCATATACAGAGTACACCAAAAGAGTGCACCCACACACCTCAGCAGTTCACCGTACTGATGTATGCCTAGAAGCTAATGGACAGCCCTTTGATGCACCTCTTGTAATTGTACAGGTGAAAGGTAACTTGCATTAATCTTGTGATATCTTGGAAAATTTAGTATTAAATATTTATATAGGTTTTTCTTTTCCTAATATATATATTTTTGGTGGACTCTGTGTATGCGTGTGTGTAGATATGTATAAGACAATACATACAATATGGTTTTATGTAAAGGTAAAAAATCGGATGCTCCCTCCCCTAAAAATCTTAAGAAATGCATGCTGAGGCAACATAACAATTTATACAATCAAGGAAATATCAGGTAAGAGCTAGCTCTGAGTGAGGAAGCAGAGGGAGTGATCTGAAGGGAGCCAGCCCGGGGATGCTTTTGGAGCAGGTGGCAGTTCATAGTTCTATATATGGTGATTACCACTGGTTTCTAATTCATTGAGCTGTACTTCCTGAAATTTAACAGCCATAGAGAAAATCACATTAAGAATATTAGGCCTTTACAAAATTCTCTGTTGTTTTAATAAAGTTTCGCCTTTAAAAGTTTTTTTTTAAAAAGGCAAAAAGTTTAGGAAGGAACAGAAGTATCAATTCAGTTGAACAGGGTGTGTGTGTGTGTGTGTGTGTGTGTATGGGTGTGTGTGTGTGTGGTGTGTGTGTGTGTGTGTGTGTGTGTGTG
>PVIR01000139.1:72966-113983 GCA_004026965.1 Petromus typicus | reverse complement strand
TTCTCAGAATTGTTCAGTGTATTATTTTGTTTCTCTAATATATCAGAGAAATGAAGAAAAACTAGCAAATCTCATCTCTGCTAATATTTGTCAAGTTTATACTTATAAAAACATTAGTCCTTAGTAATGTCTAATGTGTTCTAGACAATGTAATGTAGGTATATCTCTAAAAAATGAAATATTAAATAAATTATTCTACATCACTTAAAGATATCTGGACTGTTACTAAGAAAAGGCCAGAGATGGGGGCCAGGAATTTAGCTCAGTGGTTCCACGCAGGGATCCTCAGTATCAACAAAACCAAAACAAAAGAAAAGGCCAGGATTTGGGATGCAGCTCGGTGACATAGTGCTTGCCTAGCATGCATGAGGCCTGGGTATAATCCCCAGCACCCCTTCTTCCTGAAAGCAGACAAAGGCAGATTAGATATAAATAAAAAAAGAAAAACAGCCCTCTTCTGAAGAAATATATGTCAGAGATATATACGTGTAATTAGCTTGTTCAGTTATTTCTTTCCTGGTATTGTAACAGCCTTATAATTTGGGCAGGAAATTTAACAGTTCTTTTTTTTAGTATAACTATAGTATTTCAAATAGAATATCTTTTCTCTATGGTGTGTTAAACATGTTTTTGCCTTTTAAATAATTGAGTTTATACAAGCTTCAGATTGATGATGTTCTGTTAAAAAATTAATTCAAAATTAAAATTTACAAATGAGGGCAGGAAGTATAGCTCAGCAGTAAGGACTATAAACTCTAAACCTCCCCAGAAAACTCCAGCCAACCCAATAAACAAAATGCAAAAAGTATAAATGATGGTTTCTGGATATAAGACTTTACCGTTTGTCTACAGATTGGACAACTGATTGCACCAAGCCATGAACCATATCGCCAGTAAGCAATAATGCAGGCACCTAATGGAAAAAAGAAAATATCAATACTTTAAATGTTTTAAAGTCCATAATATTTTGAGAAAGTTTGAAATATTTACCATTATTTAAAAATAGTTTTTGCTTCATTCAACCAACCAACTCTTCAGGCAAATTCAAATCCAGTCATAATTTTCAGCCAGTACAATCTTTTAATTTAAATTATTAGTTAAATAATACATATTTTTACGCAGCCAAGAGCAAGTAACTACTTCAATGCAATGAAAATACCATATTTTCTGTGTAAATTAAATAACATCATTGTGAATATAACAAATCAACCAACAAATCACAGCATAAATTTTGTTACACATTTGTTATGTAAGGTAAAAATAAAATCAAAATTTTATTTTGTTAAGAGCTTAGAAATCCAAGTTGCATGCACTGATGTACTAACTAATGCAAGTAGAAAAAGCAAGGACTCAACACATTCAAAGATAATATATTCTCTATCCAAATAAAGTTTATGATTCAGTTTCATGCAAAATTAATTTATAGGATCACTGTATGCTACATTTTTTTTTTTTTTTTTTTTGGAGACAGGGTTTCGCTTTGCAGTTCAGGCTGGCCCTGAGCCCAGCCTCAAACTCACATCACAGCAATCCTACTGCCTCTGCCTCTCCCTAGTGCTGGGATGACAGGTGTGAGCCACCACACCCGGCACTGTGGTATGTGGTACTGGTTGCTGCTGGGCGTGAGTCTCCACGCCCAGTATTGTTATGTGGTTATTGGGGATCAAACTCAGGCCCTTGCGCTGGCAAGACAAGCGCCAGAACCACTGAGCTATAACCCCAGGCTGTATGCTACATTTTAAATTAGTCTTTATATGAAAATTTGGTGCATTTTGGAAATAATTAAGCCCCTATCCTCCTACGTCTGGGGTAACAGAATATGACTCCCAATATCCTGCTCAACATGTTAGCCACTTTTATTTAGTGCCTGACAGATTCAAAAGTTAACGAATAACTAGTAATTCAGCCTCTCAATAAGCAGAAAGAAACATTACTAATAAAAAAAGGTCTAATGACTGGACAATTATTAAGTAGGGAGCAATTCTTGCACTGATCACTATTGTCTAAGTCACCAATCACACAGTTAAACAGAACAGGTCTTGAAAGAAAAGTTTAAAAGCTCACTGTGTTGCTTAACAAGTGGATTATCCTTCATAAAATGTATAATGTCACCAAACATCAGCTTTCTTGTTTGTGGTTATACAAGATTAAGTCTGCTCAATGCCCAGCATGCAGTGGGCAGCTCCCATTCTTCAATGGCTATTATAAGCGACAATAATATGATATACCTTTTGGAGGGTGAGTAAGCCAAGTAAGAAATGCCCTTTACTGTAACAACAAGCTAATGTGAAATTAGTATTCATTCCCTTCTTGTTCTGCTACATGCTCTAGGTTTTTCACTCTCCCTCTCCAACTCTTGTAAGGTCACTAAGAAAGATAAATATAAGAATTTTTGTACTGACTCAGAGTAGATAGGTAGTAGAACTAAGGCAAGGTGTTAGGCGTGATTGTTGAGAGAAGAGCTTTCCTAAATGAAATCACCAAGAAGTGAAGAGCAAGAGGGATTCAGTGAATCTGTAATACCACTAATGTATGTGAACTATGATGCAAACAAACACATTTTTTTTCTCCCCAGTACTAGGGATCAAACTAGGGACCTTGTGCTTGCAAGGTAGGCATGGTGCCACAGAGCTAAATTCCCGGCCCTACAAACACATTGTTGATTGAGAATCTGAACGGGGTTTTTAAACTTTGAATTCACAAATGCTAAATAAAACACTGAATAAAAAGTATATATATATAAAATACATAAAGTGTATATGTAAAATATTTATGTAAACAATATGTTACTCAGATGATAAATATATTTAGTCCACAAGTAGAGTGGATAGAACCAATCTATGCTAGAACCAATGTCAATTCTAAGCTTTGAACTGTACTTCTAAAGGCATAGCATAGTGTGCTTACCACAAAAAAGATGTCCACAGTTTGTTTCAACAGGAAAGGAGGCTTGATGTAGGCAGATTGGACAGTACATGTCAGTGTAGAACTGCTGTCGGGCAGCAGCGGGTACATCCTGAAGAAACATGGATACATGTTTATACCTTACACACTGGGCTTTCATCACGGTCCTGTTAAATTACATCTGAGGGTACTTCTAAGTAATCCTCATCACATTTTGGACATGCAATAGTCTGAGGTCTTGAGACTTACTGATAATAGCAGCTCCAGAACAGATACTATTAATATGCCTACACTATTCTTCCATTAGTAAGTTCCATGGGGGTAGGAATGTTCAGTTCTGTCTGTTCAGTTCACAACTGAATTAGCAATGCCTAGAACAATGTCTGGCATGTAGTAAAATTTCAAAAAATACACGGCTAACAGCAAATTATAAAACTTTATTGGAAATAAAATTTTATTCTTTTTTATGTTTGTTTTTGAGACAGGATCTTGCTGTTTAGTTCAGGCTGGCTTTGAACTCACTATGTACGCCAGGCTAGCTTCAAACTCAGAGTGATTTGCTTGCCTCAACCCTCCCAAGTGCTGGGATTACAGGCATCTACCACCATGCCTGCTGGAATGATTTTGGAATGCTTTTTATTTTTTGCTCCCGCAAACTGGGGATTGAAGTCAGGGACACTCTTATCACTAAGCTATATCCCTAGCCCTTTTTCAGCTTTTTGAGACATGGTCTCAGTTAGTTGCTAAGTTGCATACACTGGTCTTGAATTCCAGCCTTCCAAGAATATTAACCAGCTTAACCTAGCCCTTATAAACTATGCTACATTTCTGGTTCTTAGAGCTTCTGTCTGGTTAAAAGTAAGAAAGAGGCACAGGCAAAACATTTTCTTCTTGTCCCTATAGTACTGTTGGCTATGAACATAAAGGAGTGTTAAAAAAGTTTTTCCTTTTAATCATTTCTTTGAAAGTCCTAGGGTGTATGTATTCTTATAATTTTTTTTCACTATATTTCAGGTAAGACCAATTATACTAGTTATTTCTGTGCAAAGAAGTAGTAGAACTGTTCTCTTTTAAAGCAGCAACAAAAACATGCACACTTTCAAGTAGATTAAGATTAGATAACTGGCCTAACCTGAAAATATACAATCTGTACAATAACTTAAAGTCATCAAGGAAGCCCATATTTCTTAAAAATAATTAATTAATGTTTCATCACAACTGCAAAATGCATGTCATATGGCAGTACCTGCTCTGCTTGAAGTTGTTCTCGAAGCACCCTTACTAGCTCTTGGTTTTCTGGATGAATGTTCTGATGGACATTTCTGTTAAGCAGAATATAATAAATGTTTAATATAAAATATCAGATTAATCCATTTGTTTTCTAGGTCTAATTTCATTTTAGAGCCACTAATACATTAAAAAATGTAACTGAAGACATTCAGTTGCACTCCCAAGTCAACTGGGAGTACAGCTGAACCTGCTTCCTGCAAAATGTAGGATACTCTGTGGTGAGTTCTTCCCAGATTACTGATCACCAGCTAATTCCAGATTTAACTGCTAAATGATAAAATCCACAGGCTGCTTAATTACTAAAATTTGTTTTATGCTATTTCCTCAAAATAAGCAGCTCTATCTTTCTACAGAGTATTTAAATACTTTCTCACATCTAATTAGCCCTAACTTTTCAGTTTAAGAGGAAGGGGAAAAAACAGAAACTAAAATTATATAAGTAGAAATGCCAAATCTTAATATACCATTAATATCTAAATACTGACCTGAAAATGGAGAGTCCAAAGAAAGAAGTGGTCAGGTAATATGAACAGATGGAGTAAGATGAGCAATGAAATTAGAAGTGGAAGTCAAACTGGAAGTAGGGGTGAAGATCTACATCTGAATCACAGTTCAATTTCACTTGACTATAGACTTCTCCCCCTAAATTTAAACAGCCTGAACAACAATATTCAAAGGAGCCTTAACATTCTGGGTACATCATATCAAACAAAAATAACCAGTCTCCTAATGGGATACAGAAAAAATAAAAGAAATCTATCCTACAAATATTGAGATTTGTGGTAAAAAGTAAAATTCACAAAGAAAGGTGACAAAATATAAACGTTAGTTTAGTAAGGATAAAAAGCCAGCTTAAAGTATCTAAGTAGAAGTATTATATCAGTGTAACGAAACGGTTGAACTCAGTTTAAACTTCCTGAATTTTAGTAAACTCTTTATTTCAAAACTAGTTATTCTTATAACTGAATAAATAATCCATAAAATCTATCTGTATAATGAAAGCAATCTATCAAATTATGTAGCTCAAGTACCATTTGATTTAAATACCGATGAAGTTTTGGAGACAAAATTCTCTATTCTTTGAGAACAGAAAACCATTTCTTCTTCATTGGAGGGAAAAAAAATAAATGAAGACTTTACCTAGAAAGCCTTTCATTGGGATTCTTTCCATATAAAAGGAAATTAAGGGCTGGGGATTTAGCTCAGTGGTTCTGGTGTCTGTCTTGCAAGCACAAGGTCCCCAACTGATCCCTGGTACCATATACCATAAAACTGGGCATTGAGTCATCACGCCCATCAGCAATCAGTACCACATACCACAATGTCGGGCATGGTGGCTCACACCAGTAATCCCAGCACTCTGGAGGCAGAGGCAGGAGGACTGCTGTGAGTTCAAGGCTAGCCTGGGCTACATAGTGAGCTCAGGGCCAGCCTGAACTACAAAGCAAGACCCTGTCTCAAAATAAGAATGACTAGAAATGTTTTTGCTCAAGCTACCTTATTTGTTACAAGTTCCCAAAATAGCTGAGACAACGGTAAACAGATTTTTGACAGGGACATCAAAACTATTCAGTGGAAGAAAGTACAGTACTTCTAACAAATAGCCAATGAGCATATGAAATGATAATATCATTTCTTATTGGGGAGTGCAATTCAAAACTATAGTGAAATATAATTTCACTCCCATGATGGTTAAGGGCGAGAAGGGGAAAAACGAAAAAAAGAAAGGCAGAAAACGTAAGCACTGGCAGTGATGCTGTGAAACAGAGCCCACGTGTAATGCTAGTAAAGCAGAGATACCACAGTGGAGACCAGTTCAGAGGTCCCTGAAAACATTAAAACATGTCAGCTTGGTCAGCCCAGCAAGATACCGTTTCAAAGAAAATAAAACAAAAAACAATTACAATATGACTTTGAAATTTCAAGTGAAAGCAAAGACTCAGAGAACACAGCAGTGTTCATAACACCATTATTCACATCAAATGGTCCGGATAACTCAAGAGGTTACCTAAAGGTAAATGGATAAGTAAAAAGTGGTGTACACATACAATGAAATTTTATCTAACCATAAAAAGGAGTAAGAATCTAATTCATGTTGGAATGTATATGGACTTAGAAAACAGTATGTGAAATGAAATTAGCCAAACACAAAGGGACAAGTATTGTATGATCCTTCTTTAGGAGGTACCTAAAACTGACCAATGCGCTGAGACACAAAGTTGAATAAACCTTACTAGTGGCAAAAGAAAAATTGGAATTTTTGGTTTTGAGATAGAGTCTCCCTTTGTAGTTCAGGCTGACATTGAACTTATAGCAATCTTCTAGCCTAAGCCTCCCAAGTGCTGGAATTTACAGGTGTGTGCCACCATGCCTGGCTAAAGAATCAGAATTTATGGGTCAAATGATAAGAGACTGTATTTGTGGGGTGATGAGAAAGTTCTGGAAGTTGATAGTGCTGATGGTTACACACTGTAACTGTACCAAATGCCAATGACGTGTACACTTGTGGTTAAATGTAAGCTAGACGTGATGATGCATGCTTGTAAGCTCAGCAGATGGAAGGCTGAGGCAGGAACATTACCACAAGTTTGAGGGCAGCCTGGGATACACAGTGAGTTCAAGGCCAGCATGAACAGTACAATGAGATCCTGTCTGAACAAACATCAAATAAACAAACAGACAAGTAAAGGTTAAAATGACAGTTTGTATGTTGTATTTTAACATAATTTCAAAAATGACAGAATTATGATGACTAAAAACAACAAAGAAATGAGAAAAAAGGGCAAAAGGTTCCTTTAAATTTTTAACTATGTAGTACTCCTATCACTAACTGATTACTTCAGTTGAAGTTACGATTATAACTGCCAATTAAATTTGAATCTGGAACACTATGCAGAAATTTAAACTGACCTTCTAATTCTACAGTATTCATTCTTTCAATACATAAACACATGATACCATTCTATACATTTGTGAATTCTTCAATTTTTTCCACTAATGTCTCATAAAAATTTTCAATGGCTAAGCAGAGTGGCATATACCTGTAACCCCAGAAGGGAGGGTGAAGCAGGAGGTTATCAAGTCTGAGCCCAGCCTGGGCAGCTTAGTAAGCCCTGTCTCAAAAAATAAAATAAGGGCTGGTGACGTAGTCAATGCAAAGACAATGAGTCCAATCTTCAGTGCCACCAAATCTCCACCCAAACAATTTTCAATGTCGAAATCTTATACCTCTTTGGTTAAATTAAATTTTCTTAAAAGAAAGTTTTGTAAATTGGGTTGTTTTCTTAATTTATTTTTATATACATGCTCCTGAAGCAGGCACTTATATTTCTTTTTTGGCTATTTGATTGTCAATGATTAGAAATGCTACTGAAAAAAAATGAAAAGAAATGCTAGTGAGTTTTGTATGCTTGTTTTGTATCCTGGAACTTTGGGAAATCATTACTTCTAACATTCCTTGGTGTAGGCTTTATGATACATAAGATTGTGCCATTTGTGAACTGGATAATTTTACTGCTTTACTATTCCGATGCTTTCCACCTCTTTTTTGAAACAGGGCCTTGCTTTGTAGTTCAGGCTGGCCCTGAGCTCACTATGTACCCTGGGTGAACCTCGAACTCACAGCAATGCTCCTGCCTCTGCCCAGAACTGCTGTGCTAGGATTACAGAGGTAAGCCACCACATCTGCACCGGGTTTGTAGTTACCAGGGCATTTGCCAGGCAGATGCTCAAACCATTGAGCTAAGTTCCTGGTTCCGCTTTCTACTTTTTGTTGTGTACTTGTTCTATGTATAACATATAGTATACTGAATGGAAGTGAAAAAAGTGGACATCACTATCTTTTTACTGAACTTAGAAGGAAGAATAGGGGGCCAGGGAATTAACTCAGTGGTTCCAGTGTCTGCCTGGCAAGTACAAGGTCCCAAATTTGATCCAGGACCACATACTACAATGTTGGGTCTGGTAGCGCATGCCTGTAAACCCAGCACTTGGAAGGCAGAGGCAGGAGGATGGCCAAGGGCTTGAGACTAACCTGGGCTACATAGTGAGTTCAGGGCCAGCCTGAGCTATAAAGCAAAACCCTGTCTCAAAAAAAGAAAAAAAACACTAAAAAGGGCCAGGGATTTAGCTCAGTGGTTCTACTGCTGCCTTGCAGCTGTAAGGGCCTGGGTTAAATCCCCAATAACCACATATAATAGTGTTGAGTGTGGTGATTCACACTCACCAGCAATCAGTTCCACACACTACAATGCTAGTATGGTGGCTCGCTCCTGTAATCCCAGCACCCAGAAGGCAGAGGCAGAAGGACTGCTTAGTTTCAGGCTGAGTTCAGGGCTAGCCTGAACTACAAAGTGAGACTGTCTCAAAAAAACTAAACTAAAAAAAAAAAAAAAAAAAGATACTGAATTTTATCAAATACTTTTGTACATTTCTTGTGCTGGTCATTCAATTTTTTTTTTTCATTCTGTTAATAGGTTTATTGCTGTCATTCATCTATGTCTACTAAGCCACTCTTGCCTTTTACAGAGAAACCCACTTGGTCATGATATGTGATCTTTTTTGATGTGCTGTTCCATTGATATTTGTTAGTATTTTGTTGATATTTTTGCATTTATGCTCATCAGGGTTATGGGCCTGTAACTCTGAATTTTACTGAATTTATCAGGCTTTGATATCATGGAAATTTAGCCCTAAGAGTAGGCATGAAGTACTCCATCTTCAAGATTTTGGAAAAGTTTGAAAAGACTGGTGTTCTCCAAGTGTTTGGTGGAACTCTAGAATTTAATTCCTTTTGAAGGCGAAGTATTATTCCATTATCTATATATGCAGTATTTTATCTATTTATCTGTTGAAGGGACGGCTTTCACTTTATGGTTACAATGAATAATACCACTGGGAACATAGGTCTACAAATACCTCTTTCAGTTTCTGCTTTCAATTTTTTGGGACCTATGAAAGAGTGGAACTGCTGGGTCATACGGTTATGCAGCTTTTCATCTGAAGGACTGCCATGCTTTGTATGACAACAGCAACATCTTATACTCCCACTGACAGTGAACAAGGTTCTAATTTCTCCACATCCTCAGCAACCCTTGTTATTCTGTACAGTTTTAACAGTCCACCACCCTTATGAGTGTAAGGTTTTATCTTACTGTCACTTTGAGTCCATTTCCCTAATAATTAGTAATAGTGAACACATTTTCATGTGCTTATTGGCCATTTGTATATCTTCTCTGGAGTAATGTCTACTTGTTTAGTTGGGTTGTCTTGAACTAAGACTGAACTGAACCTAAGGCTTTTGCACTAAACTCCCTCCTTTATTTTGAGGCAGGGTTTCATTAAGTTACCAAGGCTGTATTCTACAATTCTCTTGCCTCCATTTCTCAGCGTATGTGCCACCATATCTAGTTTCTTACTTTCTTGACAATGTACTTTAAAGTATAAAAGTTGTTAATTTTGATGAAGTCTGGTTTGTGAACTTTATCATTTTGCTGCCAATGTGTTTGATATCATAGCTAATGTTGTTTGTCAAATTAATGATTATGATGATTATTTGTATTTTCCCCTAGAAGTATTGTAGTATTTCTTTTATTGTTAAAACAGAAATATCCAAAGCTGAATATTTCATAGAGAAGAGAAGTTTAGGTTGGTCAGGGCAGCACATGCCTCTAACTGCAGCTACTTAGGGGGCTGAGGCAAGAATATTACAAATTTGAGTCCAGCCTGGGTAACTCGGTGAGATCTTGTCTTAAAAAAAAGGCTAGGAATTCAGCTCAGTTGTAGAGCTTTGCCTGGCATATGCAAGGTCTTGCTTCACTTCCCAATATCACAAACACAAAGGAAAGGTTTAATTTAGCTTATCATTTAGGAAATAAAAAGTGGTGTGGGGCCCCTACCCACATTATATCATGCCAAACGGTATCATGGTAAAAATACTATCAGGTGGAGTGATAAATAGCAAGACAGGAAGCCAGTGACCTGGAGGGCTGGATCCTACTCTCACCTGACAGGTCTTCTACAGGAACCAACAGGGTCCTTACTGGAACTACATTAACCTTTTCTCAAAGCAGTGCCCTCAAAGACCTAAGCTTTGGGCCGAGGATTTAGCTCAGTGGTTCCGGCGCCTGTCTTGCAAGTGCAAGGACCTGGGTTCGATCCCCAGTAACCACATACAACACTGGGCGTGGAGACTCACACCGAGCAGCAACCAGTACCACATACCACAGTGACGGGTGTGGTGGTTCACGCCTATAATCCCAGCACTCTGAAGGCAGAGGCAGAGGCAGAGGCAGGAGGATTGCTTTGATGTGAATTTGAGGCTGAGCTCAGGGTCAGCCTGAACTACAAAGCAAGACCCTTTCTCAAAAAACCGAAAAAAAAAAAGACATGAGCTTCTCCCCCCAGGCTCTTCCTCTGAAAGGTTCCACATTGCTTCCCAAGACCATCACTCTGAAAACAGCATGAATTTTAGGGAGACAAACTGCAACTAAATCAAAGCAAATACTATAGCTCTAAGCCTTAACATTTAAATCTTTGACCCATTTTGAGTTATTTGGTATAGCATGGGTCCAATTTTACTCTTGGCATATGGCTCCCCAGATGTCTCAGAACCATTTGTTGAACTCTTTTCTATGGAGTATTCTTGGTACCTTGGTCAAAGATCAGTTGAATACAGATGTATGGGTTGAGAATTTTTGGATACTGGTTCTGTTATGCGACACATTAGTTGTCCCTCGCATCTGACAATAAGCATGCTTCTTCTTCTTCTTCTTCTTTTTTTTGAGACAGGGTCTCACTTTGTAGTTCAAGCTCACTATGTAGCCCAGGCAAGCCTCGAACTCACAGCAATCCTCCTGCCTCTGCCTCCCGAGTTAAGCATGCTTCTTATATCTTTCTCACCTCACCTGCTATTAGATATGAACAGAGCAGGCCCAAACAGAGTCCTGAAACAATACATAGAATACTTTTATTTGGTTTCTACTAATATATCAGTCAGAATCCTGTATTAGTTATCAATTCACTTAAACTTGCTATCATTTAGTCATTATTCCCAATAGAGGGGAACTCCAAAAACTGCCCTCCTGAAATCAACACGTTGTTTTAGTGCAAAGGTAAAAGAATACCTCTGCATTTTTTCTGCTAAGTGTTCACATTCTGTTTAATAATTTTTTTTAACAAAAAAAAAACTGATTCGTAACTTAGGGGATTAAATATCTACTAAATGGGCCGGGGAGTTAGCTCAGTGGTTCCGGTGCCTGTCTTGCAAGCGCAAGGGCCCGGGTTCGATTCCCCGGTAACCACATACCATACTGGGCATGGAGACTCACGCCCAGCGGCAACCAGTACCACATACCACAGTGCCGGGCATGGTGGCTCACGCCTGTAATCCCAGCACTCGGGAGGCAGAGGCAGGAGGATTGCTGTGATGTGAGTTGGAGGCTGAGCTCAGGGCCAGCCTGAACCACAAAGCGAAACCCTGTCTCAAAAAAACCTAAAAAAAAAAAAAAAAAAAAAATCTACTAACCAATATATGGGCATGTAAACATTTGAGACCTTTAAATGATTCTGTAACAATTAACTAAAGTTAATGCTAGTCTTAATATCCTCTACACTATCCAAGACTTTTTCCTTCAGCTCAGTTTTTCCATTTAAAAACTAAAAGTACTTTGCAATTACCTATGATACCTAGTAGTAATACCATTTCAATTATAAAACAAATTTAAAATACAGTATTCCCATAGAAAACTTTAGTCAAAACATGGTTGATTAAAATATCTAGTTAAGATAGGAAAAATATATGTTAGCATTCAGAGCCCAAAGGAAAATAAAGTACTTTAGTAAATATATACACTCACTAAAATTAGTTACTTTTCTTATTATGTATTACTATAGAAAATTCATTGACCCTTGGATATATATAATATTTTAATTTACTTGTCCTTCAGTCTCACCTGAGAAGTGCATATACCAGGGAAGCAATCAAAGTGAAACTGACCACAACTGCCACAAGAACTTGGTCACTTACTCCTTCTATAACTGAATCATCGTCCAGTTTCAAACTTTGAACTTCACTTTGATATCTGGCCATTCCAGGTCTAAAACACGAAGAAATGAGATAAAAGTTACTAACAATAAAATGAAAATTAAGTATGTTATTAAAAGCAAGTTAATAAATAAGTGTAGCCATCTTCTAATATGTTTAATATAGCATATATTTAATATTTATAGCAGCCTTTCATGTAGCCTATGTTAAGCACAATGCCCATGAAAATTCTCCTAGTAAGAGTTCTTTAAAGTTTTGCAGAAACATTTGGAGGAGTGCAAAATCTATTTATAATTTTAAAGCAAAAAAAGAAAAAATAGTCTTTTCTCCTCAAACTCAGCTCCTTTAAGGAAAACATTTTTGTTTTGTTTTGTTTTTATTTTTTTGCTCATATGCTCCACTACATCAGATTCCTCTTCTTTCTCTTAGAACTAAATGCATATGCTTTTTGGGCTTTACGATGTATCGGTGGAAAGGAAATCTATTGTGGTCCTCTATAAATACTTGTGTACGATGTGTACACAAGAGTACACAAGAGGCTATAATAAATGTTTACATAAAAATGACATAACAAGTTTTACAAAGTTAGTAATTAAAAAGATAAAACACTTTAAGGACCTCACAACATTTATATCAATACCAAGACTACTTAAACTAATAAAAATTCTGGTGAAAAACAATTAGCCTTACCTAAAACTAAGCCAAACTTATAGTTCAAAGAATTTCTGAACTGACTGGAATACGGAACCACTGTGAGACCATATTTCCTATGAAGAGGACAAGGATATGAAATTTTCCTGCCCATACTCAAAACTAAAGTAAAACAGTAGAAATCAATTCTATAGGTATGAGGTGAAAAAGCTCAACAACACTGGAGTCCAAATATCACAGGTAACTTATTTTTTCCAGACCACAAAACCTCAAACTTCAAAGTTTTAAGATACCTACAGAGAAATAAAGATTAAATCTATGACATTAAATTTCTGCATTAACATAACGTACTGTACTGAAAAGTTTTATCCAGTATCATCACCACTGAGTTAAATCTCTTATGATGAAATTTTGTGTGACAGTCTAACACTTTTGTAACGATCTCAAATGGCTGCTAGTAAGAAAATTACCTCGGAAGAAACCTCAGCAAATAATCACATCAAAGGAAGGTTCAGCGTTACACATAGTAATAAACTGAAATATCACAAACTTTCTAATGACAGGTTTCAAGTGCTCCTTATGAAGGTATGAGGTAGAGATTAGGGCGTGGCAAACTCCCTAGGGAAGTAGAGGTGGGTGAACTGTGGTTGGTTCAGTTTTAGGACACATGTGGAATACTTCCCCAGCCTGCACTTGGGATCAATCAGAGAATCTACCTTCAATTCTTTTTGCAAGAACTCAGCCTGGTTTTGTTGTTTTTTTGAGGCAGGGTCTTGCTTTGTAGTTCAGGATGGCCCCAAGGCTGAACATAGTGAGACCACCCCCCTTCTCTAACACACACACACACACACACACACACACACACACACACACACACGATAGTGAATCCTCAAACGAATCCAGAAACGAAGCCAGAAAGGGCACATTTTACAACAAAATGAAAGATAGAGTAGATGTTGTTGATGTGTTGTGAGCACCTGAGATGTCATTCAAAACACACACTGTTGGCCAATGGTTGTGTTTCATTTAATCCTAAACATGAGTGGTATTAATTAATAGCTTCACAGTTGTTAAAGAAAATAACAAGCAGAAAATATAATAGCAATATTTTCTTAGAGGATTGGGACTGGAATTGATAAATGAACATTAAAAATAGGAAGAACAATTACAACAGAGAAGAACTCCACAAAAGAATTCTGGAACAGATCTGTGAATAGACAGGCAAAACATCACAAGAACCTCCTAAGTATGTCCTACCGCGAAGACAGGAAAACAAAACACAGGATCTGTCATTGTAACCAATACTTGTGTATGGAACATGGTGTTCTCATGTGTAAAAACTGCTTTAGGTGTGATAATTGAAGTAAAGAATATTTCTGTGGTAAAGTTTGGGGATAGGGGGTCGGTATTGAGGATCAAACTCAGGACCTTGTGCTTGCCAGGCAGGAGTGGCGCCATAGAGCTACATTCCCAACTCGATTTGTATTTTCATTGTAGCTCACATAGGAATTTATTTCTGCTCTTATCTTTTAGATTTTGTAAGCAAATAAACAGTTGATGTTAAAAATCTTAATAGTCTAAACACTCATTACATATTTGATAGTTTATAGATATTTCATTTTCCTGCTCATTACATCTTGTATAATGTAATAGGAAGTTCTTGAGAAAAGAGAGAAGCAGTGACAAGTATGACCTGGCAAAAAGATGGGAAAGCAGTATAAACAGTTTTTATGTTGTCATGATCACTTAAGCAAAGATTATTTCTGTGGCAAAGTTTGGTTTCTATTTTCATTGTAGTTCACATAGCAATTTATTTGTTATTTTTTGATCTTATAAGCAGGTAAACACTTGATGTTGAAAATGTTGATGTTTATTCTAAATATTACATGTTGAAAATTTAATATTTAATTTTATTGATATTTTATTTTCCTCTAAAGTACACAGTAATATAAAACTGAAAATTAAAAATTCATAATAAATAAAAATACTTGTAAAAAAAAATCGTGTGTTATATATGTCCCATAATATGTCTTTCAAAACAATGTGCCATCATACTCCTGGATAAAATACTGCTGCCTGAACACTTTTAAGAAGTCAAAGACTACAGATGCTTTAATTATTGCATAGCCATCCCACGCTACTTGCATTATATTACAACTACAAGTTTGTTACATTGTTCAGAAGAATAAAGAGATCAGTTGCATTTTCTTCTCCTGAGGAAATATCAACTAACCCTAGGGCTGTTATGTATAGATTTTCCAATATTGTTTGTTCCACATGTTGAGAACTTAAATAGTACTTTTATCATAGTTTTTTTGTTTGTTTGTTTTTCTTGGGACACTTGTATAGTTCAGGCTGGTCCTTGAACTCACAGCAATCCTCCTGCCTCTGCCTCCCAAGTGCTAGGATTACTGGCGTGAGCCACCACACTGGGCACTGTGGTATGTGATTCTAATTGTAGGTGGGCAAGAGTCTCCATGCCTGGCCTTGTATGTGGTCACTGGCGATCAAACCCGGACCCATGCACTTGCAAGGCAGGTGCTGGAACCACTGAGCTAAATCCCCAGCCCCACCACAGTTTTTCTGAAAATTAGAGTGAAAAAGAAAGTGTAGGGGCTCAAAAATAAGGTGTGGTGGCACACACCAGTAACCAGTGCTACTTGAGAGGCTGAGGCACTAGGATCACAAGTTTTGGCCAGCCTTGCTTGACCATGCTGCTTTCTGTGAAAGTATGGAAGATTTCTTTCTTAGTGATCCTCTTTTGGCATACTACATTGGATTCTAGCCTCCTGGGTCCAAAATTCTTCCTGCTCAGGTGCTTGGGTGACTCACCAAAATAGTAGAATCTCGTAGTAAAGGTTCCCTCATATCCTGGTCCTCACTGACTATGGAGGGCCAGGGCTCAAATATTGGCTGTCCTTGTAGTCCTTTACCTTTCTAGTTCTGCCAACCCTGATTATTTTAGTAGTTGAATCCCCACAGAATGTTAACAGACAATAATTTCCTAACTTTACAGAGAAAATGAGATCAAGAGCTACATAAAGTATTTTATAGCAGGACTATCATAATGACATTATAACACATTTAAATATCCATCTTAGTATAAAATAGCCATCTTAGTAAAACAACTTTATCTGATTATAAGATACTAAATGACACAAGGAAAATTTTTACCTAATCTGTTATCCTTTCATATTGGTGACTCAGTGTCCCTATGTAGTGACACATATAACATATACAGCACATAAAAACTATTACTTAAAAAAACTATTATTTGAGTGGTGATCTCATGTTGGCTTGATATGTACTTTTTATCATAAGTAGCTGAAGCACAAGAGAAAGGCAGATACTTGAGTTTAAAAAAAAAGGTTATTACCATAAACAACACCTTAGAGGACTTGTATATCTTGAAGGCATGAAAACATTTTGTACATTTGAAAGTGCAAAAATAAGTATCATAGTTATATAACAATCCTTGTCCCTTTAGTTCTATACCCTGAGCACATTTTAATAAAACTGTAGCTAACACTCACCTTTAGGCAGGAGATTGGGGCTCAAGGCTGGAGTACCCAAAACAAAACCTTATTGTACTTCCTACAGAAAACTGAACCTTTTGAATACGACCAAAGTAAACATATTTCAATAGTCTGGTTAGCAGTGTTTATTGGGGTTAGTATCTTATAAGACTATGGAAATTACTATGGGACCCTTTGTGAACAAAGGCTGGAATAAATGCTATTTCCAGGGAGCTGCTCTTCCATGTACCAAGAAGAGCTCTGTCCAGAAGTCTCCCTCAGTCTAAGGATCCTCCTTATCTTAACAAAGTTCTAGATGACGTAGGAGTGGCTGTAATAGCACATTATTCTTGGCCAAGAAAGATTCCTGAATTACTGTACACAGAAAACACGAAGTACTGCATTTATAAAACCAATCTTGGCTTCCACCTGGACGGAGGCATGTCTTTGATTCAATGATATTTATCTATAAGCCAACCTAAGTTATAGGCAAATATCTTCTTTAAAAAAATCTAAAAAAAAAAAATTGTTGAGCTCAAACAAAACAGCTGTATGTATTGTGACAAACTGAACAGGTGGACAAAAATACATAAGATGATAATGTTTACAAAACCAGAGTGCCCTCAGATTGGCCAAGTCAAATTATAATATCACTTTTATAATTTTTGGTTTTGTAACTATAAATGACTAATAAGAACCTTTTAAAGGTCAATTAACAGAGATCTCTTATAATAATTAGAAGGAATAAAAAACTTTTACATCTGTGAAAGGAAAGACAGTTTTTAAGGTGGTCCCTAGGCTGATGGATTATCTGATGGGAATATTTAGGTAGACAAGCTTTTCACTGTTGCTTTGATAGCCACAGTTTGGGTTTTTGGTGGTACCAGGGATTCTGATCTAGGCCCTTGTGCTTGAGAAGTAGAAGTGGTGCCACTGAGCTAAATACCCCACCCTTAATAGCCATAGCCGCCAAACAGTCGCAGCTGATAGCCAAAACTGCTATTTCATTTAGAGGAACAGACTTAAAAGGTAATTTTGAAGTTTCCTAGGAATCTTTTGTTCTATCAATGAATTTAACTATGTTAAAAAAAATCAGCATAATATCTGAGAGTGGAGGAAGTAAGAGGAGTTAATCTTTAGTTCTGTCTAAGGACTGAAAGGCAGGTAAATATGGATTAAACTTTTATCTATATTTATTTTTTAAGAGTTTTAGGATTAAATTTAGACCAGTTTTTTAAATGGTCAACTTTACTGTGAAAGGGTATCAGGGAGGTGAAACTTACCATTTTGGAAACTTGGTCCTGAAATCTAATTGGTCTAGATTTAATCCTAAAAGGCTTGTTGCTATTTGTTTCTATTGTATGCCAATATCTGGTTTGGTTGAGTTGTCAGCATTACTATGGTTCATTTTCTCCAATGGTTTTATGAATAAATCCCAAAAGGAAAGTGGGACACTAAGAAGCCCTCAAATAAAGTAGAAGGGATATCATCTTGACAGATGTACAAATCTCAATACAGACTCATAAGAAGTATGAAAAAACAAAACAATACAACTCCAAATTCCAGAATTCACCAGCAACTGACCACAAACGGAAGGGAATGAAATATCAGATTGAGAATTCAACAGACTAACTTAGATTAATAACTTCAAAAAAGATACAAAGAAACAGTTGAATAAATTAAGGAAGATGATACAAGTGTGAAGGAGCAACTCTCCAAAGAGATTGTGAAGAAAAACCAAATAAATGCTGGAAATGAAAGCAAAATAAATCAAAAACTTCAGTGGAAAGCCTCACCAATAAACAGAACCAAGTAGAAGACAAAATTTAAAGGCTTGAAGCTAAAATTAAGGTACCATTACACCGATATTAAAGAAGAAAACAGAAATCAGGAACAAAACACCTAAGAAAATTGGGACATGGTTAAAAGACCATATTTATGAACTTGGGTACAAAATAAACCACCGTGGCTCAATGCTAATGGTATTGAAAAATTAATTAATAAAACTGTAACAGAAAACTTTCAAAATCTTGGGAAAACATAAATGTCCAGATAAAGGAGGCATGATCAGAAGAAAATTCCCCATATCACATTAAAAGGTAGGAGACCCACACCCAGCAGCAACCAGTACCACATACCACAGTGCCGGGCGTGGTGGCTCACGCCTGTAATCCCAGCACTGGGGAGGCAGAGGCAGGAGGATTGCTGTGATGTGAGTTGGAGGCTGAGCACAGGGCCAGCCTGAACCACAAAAAGCGAGACCCTGTCTCAAAACACCTAAAAAAAGAATGTTAAGTTTGAGTCATTTATACTCAAATGGATGTAATTTTAGGACTTACTAATAAGTGAAATAAATAGGTCACAGATGTGTAAATAGCATATATTTTCCCTGGTATGAGAAAATGAAGATGTAAATGAGTTCTAGAATGTTTGATAGATATTGTGAAATAGAAAATATTAAAAGGGAAATGGGGTGTAACAAAGTGAAAGAAAAATGTGATGGTAAAAGAAGGAAACAAAGCATATGTATATGGGGGAGTTTAGGTTGGTACAGGAATGGGAAAAAACAAGAATTAAGTCGTGTCATATAGTGCTACAAATTCTCAATGTTGAGTATCACTGGGATGTGTAGAGAATATAAAAAGCCTAAACAGACCAATAACAAGCAAAAAGACTGAAGCAATAATAAATAAATTTTTCCAAAAAGAAAAGCCCAGGATGAGATGGGTTCACTGATAAATTTAATCATATATATTTAAAGAACGAACATTAATGCTCCTCTCACTATTCTGTAAAATAAAAAGAGGAGGAACACTTCCAAACTTAATGTACCAATAAAGATTTAATTCTAAAAAGAAACTAGCATAGCAAAAGAAATAAGTAACAAGTAATCTACACAGTGGGAAAAATTTTTTGTTAGCTACACCTCAGACAGAGAATGAATATCTTTATATATAAAGAACTAAAAAAAAACCCTAGACTCCTCTAAATGAAAGATCCAATCAAAAATGAGCCACTGAAATGAACAGATATTCCTCAAAGGAATATAAATGGCCAAGAAACATAAGAAAGTATGTTCAGTCATTGGCCATTCGAGAAATGCAAATTAAAACAACCTAGATTCTATCTTTCTCCAGCAAGAATGGCAATCATTAAGAAATCAAATAATAAACTAGGTGTGGTGGCTCATACCTGTAATCCCAGCATTTGGGAAGCAGAGGCAGGAGGATTGCTAAGAGTTCAAGGCTAGCCTGGGCTACATAGTGAGTTTGGGGATAGCCTGAACTATAAAGCAAGACCTTGTCTCAAAAAAACTATAAAAAGACATCACATAATAGCAAATGCTGGAGAGGTTATAGGGAAAAGAGAGTCCTTCTACATTGTTGCTGGGGATATAAACTGTAGCAACCACTCTGGAGACTTCTCAAGAAAAAAAACCTAGAAATTCCATTTGGCCCACCTATTCCTCCTCCAGACATCTTCCTGAGAGATAATATTACAGTGAGACATGCATATCTATTTTCATAGCAGTACACCTCACAATAGTTAAATCTTGGAAATGGCCTATATGTCCATCAACAGATGAACAGCTAAAGAACATGTGACATTTATATACAGTGGGCCACTACTCTGCTATAAGAAAGAATAAACATGAGCAGGAAAATGAATGCATTTTATTTTTTTTAGTTTTTTGAGACAGGGTTTCATTTTGTAATTTAGGCTGGTCCTGAACTCAGCCTCATACTCAGCAATCCTCCTGCCTCTGCCTCCTGAGTGCTGCGATTACAAACTACAGGCCTGAACCACCTCGCCTGGCATTTTGGTATGTGGTTCTGATTGCTGGTGGGTGGGAGTTACCATGCCTGACATTGTTGTATGTGGTGGTGGGTTGGGGGTATCAAAGCCAGGTCCTTGTGCTTGCAAGGCAGACACTGGAACTAGGTATTAACAAATAATTCTTCAATAACAGTAAAGGTCCCATAGGACAAACCTACAGATAGCATCATTCTAAATAGGGAGAAAACAGGATTGAGGCAAAGATGTCCACTGTCACCACTCTTGTTCAAAAACAGTTCTCAAAATTTAAGCTACAGTAAAATTAAGCAATGCAGATCAATAAGAGGGATCCAAACAAAATAAGAGTGATACAATAAGGAAGAAGACAACTTATCGCTGTTTGCAGATGATATGATCCTATACTCAGAAAATTCCAAAGAAATTCCACCAAAGATTTCACCAAAAGAATTTTAAAGCTAATAAACTCAGCAAAATAGCAAGATATAAAACTAAGAAATTAATAGCTCTGAGTGTGGTGACACAATTCCAGAATTTAACATGCTGAGGCAGGAGAACTGCTATAAATTGGAGGCCATCCTGGGCTACACAGAGAGTTCAAGGCCAGCCTGAACTACAGATGGAAACCCTGTCTCAAAAAGGAAAAAAAAAGCTCTTCTATACATCAGTAACGAACTAGCTGAGAAAGAAATCAGAAAATAATTCCGTTCACAATAGCTTTAAAAAACAAAATAAAATACCTATGAATCATTAACCAAGGAGGTGAAAGATATCTATCATGTAAATTCAGAACACTGAAGAAAGAAAATGAACAAGAGGGCCGGGGAGTTAGCTCAGTGGTTCCGGCGCCTGTCTTGCAAGCGCAAGGACCCGGGTTCGATTCCCCGGTAACCACATAACAATACTGGGTGTGGAGACCCACACCCAGCAGCAACCAGTACCACATACCACATACCACAGTGCCGGGCGTGGTGGCTCACGCCTGTCATCCCAGCACTTGGGAGGCAGAGGCAGGAGGATTGCTGTGATGTGAGTTGGAGGCTGAGCTCAGGGCCAGCCTGAACCACAAAGCGAGACCCTGTCTCAAAAAACCTAAAATTAAAAAAAAAAAAAAAAAAGAAAATGAACGCGAAATTAGAAGAAGGACAGATCCCACATACGAGTTAGCTGAATTAATATTATTAAAAACCCAAACCTCCAAAAGTGATCAAGAGAGTCAGTGTAATCTCCAACAGAATACCAATAACATTTCTTCAATGGGAAAAAAAATCTTAAAATTCATATGAAAACACAAAAGACTCAAAAGAGCCAAAGCAATCTTAAATGACAAGACATAATATCTGGTTTCAAATTATACTACAAAGACACAATTTTTAAAAAAGTATGGCACTGCCACAAAAACAGACACATAGCTCAACTGAACAGAACTCAGGAAAGGAAACAAACCCACACAACTACAGCCATCTGGTTCTGAACAAAGGATCCAAAAATACACTCTGGAGAAAGGGCTGTAATAATTACCATCTCTGAAAGAAGTAAAAGGATAAAGATAAGAAAGGAAGAAGTTAAACTGTCATTATTTGCTGATGGCATGATACTCTATGTAGAAGATCACAAAAAAATGATCCAAAAGACTGCTAGACTTAATTTCCAGATTCAATAGAGCTAGAGATACAAGATCAACACTCAAAATTCAACAGCTGTCTGATACAATTATAACAGACTGAGAAATTTGGAAAAAAATTCTTGTCACAATAGCATCCAAAAACATGAAGTATGTAGGAATTAATCTAACAAAGGAGGTGAAAGACCTCTACTCTGCAAACTATACCAGTCTGAAAAAGGAGATCAAAGAGAATATTAGAAAATGGAAAGATATCCCTTGTTCCTGGGTAATAAGAATCAATAATGTTAAAATGGTCATACTCTCAAACTACTATATAGATTCAACACAATCCTGATCGAGATCCCAGCAGTATATTTCACAAAGTTAGGAAAAAATCCAAAATTTCATCTGAAACCACAAGAGACCTAGAATAGCAAAAGTAATGATATGCAACAAAGATATGGCAGGGGCCTCACCATCCCTAACTTGAACCTAAACTATAAAGCCAATGTGATAAAAACAGCATGGTACAGGCCAAGAAACAGACCCAAAGATCAGTGGAACAGAATAAAAGATGCAGAAAAACTAAACCACCTCATCTTTGACAAGGAGCCCAACAACTTCAATGGAGGAAAAATAGTCTCTTTATTAAATGGTCCTGGAAAAACTGTATTTCAACCTGCCAAAGATTAAAACTAGGCCTTCATCTTTCACCATGCATTAAACTAAAGTTAAAGTGCATTAGGGACCTAAATATTAAAATAGAAATACTGAACCTGCTGGAAGATAAATTAAGTAGTAGGAAAAGACATCATGAAAAAAACCTCAATAGAACAGGAACTAGCACAAAGAATCAACAACTGGGCCGGGGAGTTAGCTCAGTGGTTCCGGCGCCTGTCTCGCAAGCGCAAGGACCCGGGTTCGATTCCCCGGTAACCACATAACAATACTGGGTGTGGAGACCCACACCCAGCAGCAAACAGTACCACATACCACAGTGCCGGGCGTGGTGGCTCACGCCTGTAATCCCAGCACTTGGGAGGCAGAGGCAGGAGGATTGTGATGTGAATTGGAGGCTGAGCTCAGGGCCAGCCTGAACCACAAAGCGAGACCCTGTCTCCAAAAACCTAAAAAAAAAAAAAAAAAAAAAAAAAAAGAATCAACAACTGTGATCCCGTCATATTAAAAAGCTTCTGCACAGCAAGAGAAACCACCGACAGAACAAAAAGACACCCAACAATTTAGGAAAAAATGTTTACCAGCTGTTCCTCAGAAAAGGACTACTATCTGGAATACATAAAGAACCTTAAAAAGTCAGACCCCTCAATTCAAGAATGAGCATCTGGAGGCCAGGGATAGCTCAGTGGTTCCAGTGCTGTCTTGCAAGCACAAGGTCCCAAGTTCTATTCCTGGTAACAACGTACAACAATGCTGGACATGGTGACTCAAGCCCACCAGCAATCAGTACCACATAAACACACTGCTAGGTGAGGTGGCTCACGCCTGTAATCCTAGCACTTGGGAGACAGAGGCAGGAGGATTGCTGAGTTCAAGGCTGAGTTCAGGGCCAGCCTGAACTACAAACAAGACCCTGACTCAAAAAAACTAAAGGGAAAAAAAAAAAAGAATGAGCATCTGCAATGAACAGATATTTCTCAGATGAAGAAGTAGAGTCAGTAAACATGAAAAAATATTCAACATAACTGGTCATTCGAAACATGTAGATGAAAACAACACTAAGATTCCATCTCATACCAGAAAGAATGGCTGCTATTCAAAAAATCAACCAACAACAAATGCTGGCAAGGCTGAAGAGAGAAAGGAACCTTTCTCTACTGTTGGTAGAGATGTAGACAGGTATAGGAAATCAGTGTGGAGATTCCTTAAATAACTAGGATTAAAAGTCCTATTTGACCCTGCTATTTCCCTGCCAGGTACACACACCAAAGAATTAAATAAAAGCATCACATCACAGTGACATATGTGCACTCAAGTTTACAGCAGCACAATTTGTAATAACTAAATCTTTGAAACAGCCCAAAAGCCCATCAATCGGTGAGTGGATAAACCAGATGTGATTTTTCTATAAAATGGAGCACTATGCAGACATAAAGAAAGATGAACTTGACACATTTATAGCTAAATGGATGCACTTTGAGGCCATACTCCTAAGTGAAATAAAACAAATGTGTAAATACTGTTATTGTTTCTCTAGTGTGAGACTGAAGGTGTAAATGAGGTCCAAAATGTATGATAAGTGTTGTGAAATAGTAAGAAAATGTTTCAAGAGGAAGGGGCACTGGGGTGAGGGAAAACCAAGGACGGGAAGGAAAAAATCTGATGGTAAAAAAGAAAAATATGGAAACAAAGCTTATGTATACAGTGTAGCAGATTGAAGGGAGGGCAGGGAAATAGGAAAAAATAAGAATCAAGACGTATCATGTATAAGTACAAATTCACAATGATAACTGTGATCATAATGTATACTTAATGATAAACTCAATAAAGAAAAAAATTGGTGTCTTTAACAACTAGTGCTGGGAAAACTGGATATCTCCTTAAAGAAGACTGAAATTAGATCCCTATCTCTCACCCTGTACAAAAATTGATTCAAAACACATCAAAGACTAGTCATAAAACCTAAAACTGAAATAGCAAAAGAAAACATAAGGAAAACACCTGAACCACAGACATAGGTGAAGATGTCTTGACTAGGAACCTAATAATACAAGAAATAATAGTAAGGAACAATAAATAGGACATCAAATTAAAGAATTTTTGCACAGCAAGGGAAACAACCAACAGACTGAAGAGGCACCCAACACAATGGAAGAAAATCTTTGCCAGCTACTCAGCAGAGGATTAATGTCTACGTATATAAAGAACTCAAAAAACTTAACAGCAAAAAAGTAAATAGCCCAAGTAATACATAGGTAAAAGAACCACACAGATACTTCACAAAGATGAAGAACAAAGGCCAGTGAAGTATATCAAAAAAGGTCAATAAAGTGTATCACTTGCCATTAGGGGATGTTAAGTCAAGCTACATTTAAGTGTCCATCTGTCCCCAGTCAGAGTGGTCCTCATCAAGAATACCAAAAAACCGTAAATGTTAGCTAGAATGCAGTTGGAAAAAACCTTTTTGCTAGTGTGAATATAAATGAGTACACTCACTATGGAGGTTCCTCAAAGAATTAAAACCAGCGCTACCATATGATTTAGTTATTCCACTCCACGGTGGCAAGCCTATGGCACGTGTGGCATGCAGAACCCCCTCTCTTTGTCACAAGAGCCAAGTGGCCCCAGCATCACCCCAGCAGCTAGACAATCAGGTTTAACTGGAGAGTTGGCACTGTGTCTTTAGTGAGTTTTGGGTTGGAGTTTTAAGCTCTCAGTTTCTAAAAGACTCTCCATCACTGAGAAGACCTGTATATCCAGGTTTATATACAATAGCCCAGGTGCCTATCAACAAATATATGAGAAAATATGGTATAAATTCACAATGGGGTATTGCTCAGACTTGAGAATGAAAAAAACTTTGGCAATTGCAGAAAAGTGGATGAAACTAGAGTTCATTGTGTTAGACTCACAAAGACAAATACCACGTACTCCCTAATATGTGGGATCTGAAAAACATGACAAGAAGGTAAAAAGGAGACTATTACTAAACAAGAGGAAGGGAATATGGGGAGTGGGTGTTGTAAGGACCAGTAATGGGTGCAATAAATACATTCGAAATAGAGTACACACACTGAATCCCTGAAAATATGAACCCAGGTGGGGAAAGCTAGATAAGGGCAGTAAAAGGAGGAATGATTAAAGTATATTTATATGCATGTCATGCATAAGTATACCAAAATGAAACCCACCAATCTGCATAACCAATATGAATGAATAAAAAATGTTGAAAAAAAGAAAATATATTCCTTTGCTCAAAACAGTAAGAAAAAATAGCCTGGGATGCAGGTTAGATCAAAGGTCCTGGGTTCAGTTTTCAATACTAAAAAAGGAGAATAAAAAGGTCCTAGAATGAAAGGAATTACCTATAGAAGCCCTTGGCAATTGAATTTCTACAAAAACCCGTGTAAGAAGACTTTAGGTTGTTTGGTTTTGGCTGCAGTGTGGTTTTAACCCACTGCAGCACTGAGCTACATTCCCAGCCTTTTTTGAGTGGTAAGGGTCTTACTAAGTACTAAGTTGCCCAAACTGGACTCAAATTTGTGATCTCCCAATGTGCTAGGATTACAGGAATGTGCCACAATGTCAGGCTTCAAAAAACTTAGTAGAATTTCCTTCTTGGAGGCTAACTGGAGTTACAAAATCATACCTGAATAAAATCGCAACATCATGACAGAAGCACTGTGTGGATCTGCAACTAGGCTTGGAAAAAAGGAAGCTTTATGTCAATTGTGTCAGAGCCTTGAAATCCAGAGCAGCTAGAGTAAGGACAGAATGTTTGGTCCCTGCCTGGAAACACAGCACGATCCTGTCTTAAAACCACCACAAGAAAAACAACAAGAAAGAGCTGGGATGTAAAGCATGTACTGAACTTCAATATTTAAGTAAATATATAAATAAGTTTAAAATACTCAATGCTAAGTAGTTGTCACTCTTTAATGAGAAAATCTACTCTTAATAGGAAGTGAGGAGAAGCGTAATAGGGCGCCAGAGAACTGCAAAACAAAGTGAAGGTGTTTCCTAGGAAGTTAACTCCGCAGCATTCCAAATAAAGGTTTGGCATTATCTGCTAACTGCATACTCTATGAACCCACAATTCATATTCGTATTTTGTAAATTTCAGCACCTTTGCACTGAATGTCCAGGTGCGAGAATGTTTACCATATTGTTCTCAGTGGCCCTAAACTGTAACAAACGCTTATCAACAGCAGAATGCACACGCTGAGGTACCCACACAGTGCAATACCCGACCATAGTGAAAATTACGTATTCATATATGCAAATTTCATACTGCTTGGGAGCTATAAAATACCAGTGTTCCCAATTCAAAACCAGGCATCCCCAACTAGGCTGCATGCATATATATGGTAAAGCTATAAAGGCAAAAAAGTGATTATCACGAAATTCAGGGTGGAGGGAATTTCGCTCAGAAAAGAACACAAGGTATAACTCTGGGGAGCCGGCAGTGCTCTTTTGGTTTTTATGTGGTTGTCTGATATTATTCCTTAAGTATGTATGTGGTTTACGCTTTTTTTTTTTTTTTTTTGCATTTGCTATACCGCTTTAGAATTTAACAGTAACCCTGCAAAGATTGGTCCCTCTATAAAGGTGACAGACTATGATTCACTTTACCAGTAAGGCAAACCAACTCCCAACACTAAGAGAAACAGGCCCTGCGACACTTTGATCCTTACAGACTGGCGAACTGGCATCTCCCACTGAGTAGGCGAACCTGAGAGTTTTCAATGATAACACCGCCGCAGCACGCGTGCCACAGTAACTCAAAGTGAAGTTTCCCGAGTGGAGGCTCCAAGGGTCCCGAAAAGTGACTGGGCTGTCCGCGGCGCCGCCGCCTCCCTCTGCCGTCGCAGGCGACCCGCAGGCACAAACACTCCGACTCTAGCTCCGAAGCTGTGCCCGGGCCAGAGCAGCTGCCAACCTAAGAGGCCTTGGTGGTCCCAAGGCACCAGACAGCTCGCCCACGCCGGACCCCGCCGCGCCTCCGGAACTCGCTGCCAGGCGGGGGCGGAGGCGCGTACCTCTACAACGCAGAGGGCCTCCCAACTCTGGCTGACTGAGGACTGCGATAATCTCCGGGGTCTGCCCCCGCCAGCCCTCCCGGGCCACCCGCAGCCAGCTCTATTTCAATTTGGAGTGTCGCTCAGGCGCACGCGCGCTGCGCCGCTTCCTTGCCGCGCGACCGGACGGCGTGCGGGCGCGGCGCTGGCCGAGGGCAGCGCGGACAACGCGTGCGCGTGCGCGTGGCGGACGCGCAGAGGGCGGGCCTGGGCGCGCGTGTGCACAGAGTCGCCGGCCGGCCGCGCTCTCGCTCTCGGCCGGGTTGCGCTTCCAAAGCTGGTGTGGGCGGTCTGGGCGGGACGCGGGCGTGGCCGGGCGCGCGGCCCCGAGCGCAGGAAGGAGGGGACGGGGTGAGGGTGAGGGCCAGGGTGCGCTAGTCGCGGACGGCGCGGGGCGAGGAGGTGGCGGGCGGAGAAGCAGGTGGGCCTAGGGCCAGCTCGGCGCAAGACCCTGCCACCTACCCCAGGCCTCGCGGCGGCGTTTCCGGCTGGTGGGGCGGCACTCAGGCCCCAACACAGGAAGATGTTTAACGTGGAGTCGGTGGAGCGGGTGGAGCTGTGCGAGAGCCTTCTCACTTGGGTACGTGGTGGCCGGCGGGCGAGACCGACCCCTTGCCCAGGCCGCGCTTCGGGGTATCTTGGGCTTGTCTTGGGGGCTCGCGCTGCTGGCGAGTGGGCCCTCACATCCGGGGCCTTCCGGGAGCCTGGGCCGGGCTCCAGGGAGGACCCAGTACGGGCCGCGTCTACCCCGCGGTCCAGCCAGGCGGGGGCAGCGAGCGGCGCAAGGGTGGGGGCAGGCGCGGCCTTGGGTCTGAGCGAAACTTGCTGGGCGAAAGGGGTTGGCCGATCCGCAGTGGAAACCGGCCCAGCCAAGGGTAATGATGTGGTGCGAGCGACACTAATTGTTATTTACCGCTGTTGAGGCGCCGAAAAGCGTTGTTTCTCCTACACCCTGACGCGGCCAGTAGAGGCAGTGGGGACCCTTGGTTATTCTGCTCCTCGCCTTTGTTGCAGTGTCCGCGAAGGATGGAGCGTAGCCCCTTGGGGAATAGAAAAAACTACTACGTACTTTAAACGACGAAAATAAAAAAGTGCCCGGGGCAGAGTATTTAAAATGCAAAATGCATTTAAGTCCAACAGATATTTGGAAAATCCGTAATGAAACTCCAAGATGTCTTGGAGAAACCTTTTCGGAATTCTGAAGTTATTACACAGTTGTTTGGGTTCTAACGTTTTGTTTTACTGTTGATTTTGTTTTGTTTTTGAGACAGGATCTCACTATGTAACCCAGGCTGGCCTCGAACTCATAGTGATCCTCTTCTCCTTTCTAGGCCTCCCAAATGCTGGGATTACAGGGATGTGCCACCATCCAGGCAGGTTCTAACATTTTAAAATAAAGCTGCGTTGGATTCTGATGTCAACAGCAGTGCTTAAAGTAGCTTCTTCAAAAGCTGAACAGTACTCCACGCTTATATATTTTACAAACTCTTGAGTTTTGGGGTAGGGATGCAAAGTAGGCAGAACCATGGGTTTAAATTAGTGTTTCAGGCTGGGGATTTAGATAAAGTGGTTGTGCGCTGTCCTTGGAACCACAAGGGCTCGAGTTTGAGTCCTCGAACCATAAAATAATAATACTAAATAAGTACAAAATAAAAACTAGTGCTTTTTCAGGGGCCATTTATTTTACTTATTGCTAAAATGCTAAATAAATGCCCCTCTGGAAGAATTTTTTTTTTTTAAGGTGTTTTTGAGACAGGGTCTTGCTTTGTAGTTCAGGATGGCCCTGAGCTCAGCCTCCAATGCACATCACAGCAATCCTGCCTCTGCCTCCCAAGTGCTGGGATTTCAGGCGTGAGCCACCACGCCCGGCACTGTGGTACAGGTTGTTGCTGGGCGTGAGTCTCCACGCTCAGGATTGTATGAGGTTAATGGGGATCGAACCTGGGTCCTTGCGCTTGAAAGACAGGCGCTGGAACCACTGAGCTAAATCCCCGGCCCTGGAAGAATCTTTTAAGGGTTGGAAATTGGACACAGAGCCTCATGCAAGTTAAAGCTGTAGCCCTGGGCTCTCTTGTATTTTGAATGTAAAATATAAATGTCAAGGAAATTCCTTTGAGCAGTTCCTCAGTTTACATGTCTGGTTGCAGTTTCACCTCACGGTACATAGGTGCACTTTGTTAGAAAAGTTTGAGAAGCACCGCCTTTGGTTGGTTGTAACAAATGTAATTTTTTAATAAAAGTCTTGAGGTTTTATAATATTGCCACATTATAAATCAAATTTCTACCACTGTAACAAGAATATATATTATGTAAACTTGGCATGTTTGATAAGTTTTATATTACATCATTCTTGGGATTTCAGATTGTTCATAATTATACATAGTTGGCAAACAACTTTTAATAGGTTTAAACTTAATGAGATAGAAGCTTTGTTTCAGAGGAGGCTAGGTAGGAGATACTTTTTGGATTTCGTGGAAGGAATAGATTTTGACTCACTGTAAACCGAAAGCTGAGGATCTTCGGTGGTACCTTGTTGGGTCTGTACTAGTGGTGCCTTGCTCAGTGCTAGGACAAAGAAGACGGATGACTGCCAAATCTAAAGTGCTGTACCCTGTTTAAAGTCTAGAAAGAGGGCCTGGGAGTTAACTCAGTGGTTCCGGCGCCTGTCTTGCAAGCGCAAGGGCCCAGGTTCGATCCCCGGTAACCACATACCATACTGGGCGTGGAGACTCATGCCCAGCAGCAACCAGTACCACATACCACAGTGCCTGGCTTGGTGGCTCACGCCTGTAATCCCAGCACTCGGGAGGCAGAGGCAGGAGGATTGCTGTGATGTGAGTTTGAGGCTGAGCTCAGGGCCAGCCTGAACCACAAAGCAAGACCCTGTCTCAAAAAACCTAAAAATAAATAAAGTCTAGAAAGAAAAGTCATGGAAATGGAATTGTATTTGAAGAGCAAATGGTGCAAAATGGTAATAGTGCAGTTATTTGAGTGAGAATGCTGAAAAATTACAGAGGAAACTTTAAAGGGCCTATAACAGAAAGTACTGTTTTGGAGAATCTATTTAGAACCAAATACAATATCCACAAACAAGAATAATCATCAATAGCAACTGCAGAAGGCACAGAATATGGTCTTACAGAGTAGGCTTTCTGAAATAATCACTAAAAGCCTTAGCAAAGAAAGTTTCTGGAGATTAGAGATTATTGAAAACAAAGCAAGATTCCATAAGATGATGTACGTTTCCCAGACTTGGAAACATTTAAAAAGATTGTTATTTGAAATGTTTGAAAATCAAGTTGACCTGTGCTGGGTTTTTTTCCTTCTTCGCTTTCACTGAAAGATAAATATTTGTGTGAATATTTGAGGTAGCTGAACATGCACCTTTTAGTCTAGGATCACTCTTTCTGCATGGCAGCCAGATAACCGCTGAACACAAAAGTCAAATGTAAGGAAAGTATATACAGTACACTCACATTTAGAATAATTTGCCTTAAGTAATCTATTCACCTTGGTTGTGTGGGTTCTGCTTTTGGGTTTTTTTTTTTTTAGCACATGGTAGGCTAAAAAATGATTGCAGCACTCAGCAAAATACAAACAGCTGTCAATGACAGAGCAGACCCATGCAGTAAAGTTCAACCCGGGTGACTCAGTCTTTGGGCTGCCAACGGTCTGTGGAGCCTCTATGTTCAGTTATAGAATGTCATAGTTGAGATCCTGAGCAAGAAAGAAAAGTTTATTAACAGTGTTCAACATTCCGTTTGGGACAGGAGAGATGTATAGAGTACATTTTAGACATTCTTCCACTAGAAATGGCTAAAGTGATAAAGGCTTTGGTGAATAAAACAAATGACTCTTAGTCACTTATGTGGAATTCAGGACTCTGAAACTGAATCTGGTTGCCCCAAATAATATTGGGTAAGTTGTCATTGTTATCAGAGAGCCTAAAATGCAAGTATTTCATATTTTTGTTGGAGGAAGAGTACTTAGAAAAAGACAGAGTAATTCTACAAATGGAATATATCTCAAGTTTCAATTCTCAGTGTACACAATAAGCTGTTTCAGCCTAATGTGCTTAAACATTTCCACTGTATTTCTGCTCCCACCTTCTGGGTCAGAATTTATTTCTACTTGTTACAAAAGATCTGTCCTGCCTGTTAAATTTGTTAGCACTAATTTCTTGAATTATACCTGAATCTCAATAAAAATACTACACTTTCCCAGACTTTATTTTCTTTACCATTTTGTGGTACTGGGGATTAAAATGAGGGCCTTGTGTATGCTGAGCCCTACCATTGAGCTGAACCCCCAGCCATGCCCAAATCCTGTTCTAGAAACTGAAAAACAAGAATCTAGAATGCTACCAGTTTATGACAAGGATCCAAGAGGAAAAAGCGTGACAGTATGTATGGGCTCAGTACGCTTATGGGAAAAATCAACATGTCATAATTATTTTATACTACTTATTTGGGAGCCTGTAAAATGAATGCTAATGTGTAGAACTAGGAGGGGTATAATTATTACGGGGCTGTCTTCCCATGCTGTCCTCTATTTTCTGCCTAACTCTAACAGCTGATTTTATAGCGGAAGAACAGAGAAGTCTCTCATGTACAAAGATTGTTAAAACCTTACATCAAAAAATGTCAGTATAGCATATTAGTTCAGAGTACAGTTCTAAGCTTAGCCTACTTGGCTGGGTTCGGTTCCTGATTTTCAGAGTATACTTCGTTTGAATCACATTTGTTTTTTTACAGTAAGATTGCTAGCTCTGGCAGTGCAGTCTCGTACATTTGCTTTAACCAGCATCTCCTTTGCTTCTTAAAACATGAATTTGCTGGGCCCCAAGGCTAGAGTTTCTAATTTCTTAGGTTTGAGATAAGGCCTGAGATTTTTCATTTCTATTAAGTTTCAGGTGATGTGGTCAGGAGAAACATGCTCCAGAGCAGCGTTTTTCTTTCTTATTTTTCTTTTACCAGAGATCAAACTCAGGGCCTTGCATTTGCCAGGCAGGCACAGTACCCCTGAGCTATATCCTCAGTCCCCAGAGCAGGGTTTTCAACTTTATCAGCATTTGACATTTTGGACTGGATAGTTATCTGTTTCGAGCTCTGTGTTATATATTTTAGGATATTTAATAAATAGTAACATAGCTTGCCTTTCCCTAGTAAATTTTAATAGTACTGATCTAACTCCACAGCCAGAATTGTCTATTGAGCATAATCAAAATGGATGAGAACCATTGCTTTGGACTTGGTAACTCCTGGAGTTCTCATAATTGGTATTCATAGTTTCTTGGAATTAGAAGAAAGGTAATGTGGCGTGGCAGGTCGGATTGTGTACCTTGTTATATTATTTTCCTGAAATCCCCAATAGGTGATAGCTCAGTGAATTGGTAACTGATATTTTTGGAAATTGAGATGATTTACATGCCTGAAAGTTCATCCTTTTAAAATGTATAATTCTTTTTCTTTTAGAGTAGTCACAGGTTGTACTATAATCACTTACCTAGTTCCAATAAAATTTTCATCATGCACAAAAATAATTCATGTGGAAATCAGCTTCACTTCTCAAAACAGGTGAACACTGTAACCTTCATAAGTGTGTACCTCAAGGGATAATACAAAAAGATAAGTGTTTTGGGACCGGGGATTTAGCTTAGTACTTCTGGCGCCTGCCTTGTAAGCACAGGGTCTGAGTTCAATCTCCAGTAACCCCATACAACAATGCCATCAGCAATCAGCACCACATTCCAAAAAATGCCGGGTGTGGTGGCTCACATCTGTAATCCTAGCACTCAGGAGGCAGAGGCAGGAGGATTGCTTTGATTTTGAGGCTGAGTTCAGGACCATCCTGAACTACAAAGCAAGACCCTGTCTCAAAAAAAAAAGGAAAGAAAAAAAATATTGTACAATTATGAGGAGGAACCTGCAGATAGTATGGAGTAAAGTCCCAAATCATTTCTGACAGATGATGTTTATTCCATTTCTTTCTTTTTTTTTTAGATGGATTCTTCATAAATTGTCCAGGCTGGCCTCAACCTCAAGCTTCCCAGGCAGCTGGAATTTATTTATTTATTTATTTATTTTTTTTTTTGAGACAGGGTCTCGCTTTGTAGTTCAGGCTGGCTCTGAGCTCAGCCTCACACAGCAGTCCTCCTGCCTCTGCCTCCCGAGTGCTGGGATTACGAGCGTGAGCCACCACACCCGGCACTGTGGTATGTGGTACTGATTGCTGCTGGGCGTGAGCCTCCACACCCCATATGGTATGTGGTTACCGGGGTTCAAACCCAGGTCCTTGCACTTGCAAGACAGGTGCCTGGAACCACTGAGCTAAATCCCTGGCCCCCCAGGCAACTAGAATTTAAAGACGTATGCCACTGTACCTGGATTATCTATTCATTTTTTTTTTTTTTTTTTCTTTTTGGTACTGGCCATTGAACTCAGGACCTTGTGCTTGTGAGGCAATTGTGGCTCTACTGAACTAAATCTCTGGCCCTATCAGTTTTGTATTGGACCTATAATTGTATAGGTCGAGATGCTTCTTATCTCTCCTGAAATATTTATCTAAGTAAAAATGATCTTCTATGAGGACTTTTTTTTTTCTTTTTAGTGGTACTGAGAGTGAATGCTTTACAATTGGCTACATCCCCATCCCTTTTTATTTTGAGAAAACATCTCACTAAATTGCTTTAGCTGGGCGCAATCTTTAGATCTTTCTCCCTCCACCTCCTGAATAGTTAGAATTACAGGCAGGTACCACCACACCTACATGTCGAGATCTTTAAAATAATTCCTTTGGGCTCTGCCATCATAACTATCATTACGCATAAGACTCTACTATGTGAATTATAAGGAAAGTATGACTAAGAAAAGTTTGGCAGTATTTATCAAAAGTTTGAAAATGTGCGTACACTTTGATTAATGCTCTTTTTTCCCCCCCAAACCAATAAACCAAAAAGACAGACGGTCATCTAAGTGTAATTCCCAGACTTTCCACTATTGTAACCTAGGTTATCCCATCTGTACTAATGTAGGGATCTGCTAAAATAGGTTTCCCTCTTTGCCCCTGTATTGCAGCCAGTGTGCAGTTCAGAACTTGAAATCTGACTTTCCTGCTTAAAATCCTGTGTGTTAGTCCTGTCTTTTACCACTTTCATCCTATAAGTCTCAACACCCCCTATTCATATCAGACAGGCTTCTTGTTTCTAGATTGTACCACCTTCTCACTTGTAATCTTTGTGATTGTGTTGCTATAATACAGTTTAGCTGAAAAGGTCTATCTGTAAGAGCGCAACCTATGTCTATCCTTAGTCATTTATCTGCTTCTAAATCCAGATTGAACTTAGATAATAATCATTGTTGGCTCAGCTGCATTTCCTTACGTTTCTCCACCATGGTATAGTGACAAGTACAAGGTTCTGATTTAGGACCTGTGTGAAACAAATGGATTTGAATACCCAATGTAACCATGGTAAATATAAGTTCTATATCTATATAAATATTTTGGCATTGAGTAACAGAAACCTGAACCTGTCTAGGCTTAAACAATATAGAAATATATCTCACAAAATAGGAGACTTGAAGTTTTTAAATTCAATATTCAGTTTTTACTTTAAGGACCTAGTTCTGTTCTGTCTCTTCTCTCTGCCTTGGCCTGATTGGAATGCCTCATCCTGTACTAGTCGCAAGATGAGTGCTTGCAGCAGTCGAGGTTAATATAGCCTTCCTTCCCTGACTAGATTGACTTTTCTCTCAGAAGGGATTCAATGTATCTTTTTTAAAAATTTTATTTTTTTAGATTTTTTGAGACAGAGTCTCACTTTGTAGTTCAGGCTGATCCTGAACTCAGCCTTGAACTCAGCAATCCTCCTGTCTCTGCCTGCTGGGTGCTGGGATTATAGGCGTGAGTCACCAGGCCCAGCATTGTTGGATGTCATTACCAGGGATCGAACCCCAGCCCTTGAGCATGCAAGGCAGGTGCCAGAACCATTGAGCTAAATCCCTAGTCCTCAGTGTATCTTTTTTTGTCTACACTGTCCCTGCTGTGCTTACCCCTGAGTCAGTTTCTGGTAGAAAGGCTAAAGTTACGATAATTTTCTTAGAACATCTTTGAGTAGAATGGACAGTGAAGTTATCTGGTGTCTACCAATTTCCTTTTCAGAAATTTCAGTAATCACTCCTGGCAAGAATTTTATAGTTGTTTTCCTTTTAAAATTTTATTCTGGTCCCCAAGATGAAATAATCATCAGAAAGCATAAAACCCTGAGAAATCTTATATAGTTTAACCATAAAATCTTTTTTTTTTCAGATCCAGACATTTAATGTGGATACACCATGCCAAACTGTGGAAGATTTAACAAATGGGGTTGTGATGGCCCAGATTCTTCAAAAGATGTGAGAAGAAATTGCTTATCTTTGTACATGCTCTTAAACACAGATTTTCGTTAGAGTGAAAGTACAGATTTTACAAAATATGGTAGTTATCTCTCTGCCACTGTGATAAAAATACTACTTGAGCTCAAACTTATGAGGGAGAAGGGTCTATTCTGGCTCCCGTCTTGGGTGTTTTGTCATAGTTTTGCCATCTCTGTTGGGCCTGTGGTGAGGCAGCACATGGTGGGAACTTGTGGCAAAGGGAGCCACTCACTTCAGCAGAAGTAAAAGAGGAAAGGGCTCTAGTACTGGCTCATCCCCAGTAACCGGACTCCTTCCACTAGGCCCTGACTCATGAAAGCTGTCTAGTTCCCACAGTGCCACAGTCTCAGGACCAAGCCTTTAACACATGGGTGGTCAGGGAACATTTTAGTTCCAAAATACAGCACACTATTTATTTGCAACTTGTGTTGCATGTAGAATGAGAATTATAAGCAACAGTGATAATTTTGATGACATACTTCTCAGGTGTAGATGGATTATTTGCAGGTTTAATTGGGGCTGTAATTTTTATAGTACTCAAATTTGAGCAAACTAGATTTTGCCATTGTAAGAGAACCTAAGATGCTTATTCCCTCTTTCTTTAGAATTTTGTTTAAGTCTTAACACAGGCCTTCCTGACTACTCACAGAAAACAGCAACAGCCATTCTTCTGTAGTGTTTTTTTAATCCCTCTTAATCTTTTGTGCTACTCCCCAAGTATATACACCATAATTGTTACTTACTTCTTATGCCTTCCCACCCAAGTTGGAAATAAGAATGTAAAGTGTATAAGCTCTACGTATAGACAAGCACTTAGTTTTTCATTGTTTTGTCCTAGCAACTAGGACTCTGTTTTGTTTTGTTTTAAAATTGACCCATATGAAATTAGTGCTTTCTGAAGGTAAAAACAATCAGATATTAGCAACTTCTATTTAGTTTTTATGGATGCTTAGGATTGTGAATGACTAAAGGCATGAAATAACTGTTTAGGATGCATAAAGCTACCTAATTCATAAAACTGATGTTGTGGTGATCAACTTTTGACGTAGGAATTTTTTAAGTGAAGTGTCTATGTGAATTGGATTTTACATGATTTGGTGATACTTTTATATTTTGAAACTCTAAGCACTTGCCAGCTTGGTGATATTAAAACCTTTACATATGACTACCTGGGATTTCCTGTAGTTTTGTTGAGAATCTGTTATTAAATGAATTCTTGGTGTTATTTACACAATATTAAAAATATATAAATCATTTTATAATGGAAAATGTTACGGAAGTTTCTAAAAAAAAAAAAAATTAAAAGTGAGTTTTCATAGGTCCAGGAACTCTAGTACAGTATGTGTGTGTGTGTGTGTGTGTGTGTGTGTGTGTAAAGAAAATGTAAGGAATATGTAGAAGAAACATCTGAATTCCTGTATTCATTGCAACATTATTCACAACAGCCAAGAAATGGAATCAATCTAAGTGTCCATTAGTGGATGACTGGCTAAAAATAAATGTGTATTTACCACAATAGAATACCATCTTTCTTTAAAACAAAGGACAGCCTGTCATTTATTACAACAAGAATGAACCTGGGTGACATTAACACATGCTGCATGATCTCACTTATATGTGGAATCTAATGCAATTAAATTCACAGAAGTGGAAGGTAGAATGATGGGTATCTGAGGTTGAGACATAGGAGGTGTCTTAATTACTTCGTTATTACTGAGACAATGTACCCAATATCCATAAATTAAAGGAGGAAAGATTTATTTAGCTTACAGATTGTAGTCCATAATCACCTGGCTCCAAGGCAGGGTGGCTTGGCGGAGGAGAACTCTTTCATGAAAGCAGAGGACAACAGAATCAAGCAAGTAAGGGAAAGGTCTTTTTTGTCCCTTACTATTGTGTCCAGGGTGCCAGGATGAGAGTGGTGCCAACCCAGATACAGTAATCATACATCACAGTCTAGATTCAGCCGCCTGTGACTGCATGAGGGGCTTTGGAGGGTCATGTAGATACAAACCATAGAGGAAGGGTGGGGAGATGGTGATCAGAGGGGACAAAGCTTCATCTGGACAAGAAAAATATTTTTTTCATTCATTATACATTATAATGACAAAGTAGACAATACATTTCAAAGTTCCTTACAGTAAATTAGTTCTCATGACAAAAGCATCTAGTTAATTGATATTAATTTGATTTGAACAGTACATTATATACAGATAACTTTGTGCTCCATAATTTCTCAGTTTACAGCTAAAAATTAACAAAAAAGTATAATGTACATAGTGTTTTGTAATATAGGGTGATTATTTTAAATTACCAAAGTTTTATGGGTGTATTTGTCATCAATACTTTGTTTTCTGTGTTTTACCCCTAAAATATCTTCCTGTTTTCCTGTTGAGGGAAAACATAGGAAAGCATACAATAAAAAAATTATTCAAGTGTGTATATGCAGATTATGTGGTATGTGTGCCTGTATCTCCTTATAACCACCATCCTGCTTGTAAGAATATTTCTTTTTTTTTTTGAGACAGGGTCTCGCTTTGTTATTCAGGCTGGCCCTGAGCTCAGCCTCCAACTCACATCACAGCAATCCTCCTGCCTCTGCCTTCCGAGTGCTGGGATTACAAGCATGAGCCACCACGCCCGGCACTGTGGTATGTGGTACTGGTTGCTGCTGGGCGTGAGTCTCCACACCCAGTATGGTATGTGGTTATCAGGGATCAAACCCCGGTCCTTGTGCTTGCAAGACAGGCACCGGAGCCACTGAGCTAAATCTCCGGCCCTATGAAAAAATTCTTAAGGTGAATAGAAATGATGGTTGCCCAACACTGTTTATATTTCTAATGATGCTGAACTTTCACTTCAGAATGGTTATGAGTCCCAGGTCTGGTGGCACATAGCTATTGTTCCAGTTGCTTGGGAGGCTGAAACAGGAATACAAGTTGGAAGCTAACTTGAGCACCTTAGCAAAACCCTCTCTCAAATTAAAAAGTTTGGGAATGTAGCTTATCACTTCCTATATTCAATCCCTGATATTATTACCCAGTAAAATACAGATATTTTACTACAACTTTTTAAAAAAGTTTTTAAGAATTGAACACAAAATCTAGTGAATGCTGAGGTATACCCTTCTCCACCATGCACAGGGCTACCTCCCCTATGGTCAGCCCACACCTGAGTGATACATGTGATATGTACCAATATTGCCACATTGTTATCATGCTGAGACCATGGTTTACATTAGGTTTACATTAGCCACCACACCCAGCACTGTGGTATGTGGTACTGGTTGATGCTGGGCATGAGTCTCCACGCCCAGTATGGTACGTGGTTACTGAGGATCGAACCCGGGTCCTTGCACTTGCAAGACAGGCGCCGGAACCATTGAGCTAACTCCCTGGCTGGATAGTTCATTTTTTTCAGAGCTTCTTTTTTATTACAGCTTTACTGAAATGAAATTGACATATAATAAATTGTAGTGGAGGGGTGCTGGAAATTGAACATAGGGTCTCATGGATACTGGCATATGCTCTACCACCAGCCTTTGAGCCCAGCCCAGTTTTTACTTTTTGAAGTATATAGTTTGATGACTTTTGACCTGTGTATGTCCGTGAAACTATTATTGTAACCATAATATGAAATTCAAAAACTGTTCTCGTGCTCCCTTTTCATCAGCAGTGTGTGAGAGTTCTTTGTTACAGACTCACAAGCACTTGGTGAGAGCAGTCTTTTATATTATTCTAGTGACTATTTAGTGGTTTTATTTTGCGTTTCTATAATGAATGATTTTTGAGCATCCTTTCATATATTTGCTGTACATGTATCTTGTGTGGCAGAGTATCTACTATAATCTTTTGCACATTTTTAAAATTGAGTTGTCATCAATTTAGAACTTTTAAATTCTAAATTTTAAGTCCTTTTCCAGACATCATAATATTTTGAAATATCTTTTCCTGGTCCGTGGTTTCTTAATTCAATTTTTTTTTTTTTATGTCAGGGATTGAAGTTGGAATCTTGTGCTTATGAATCAGGCATGGAACCACTGAGCTAAATCCCCCTCAAGAATGTTTTTTTGCAGTACAGACTTTCAGTTTTGGTAATGTCTAATTTATTTTTTAATTTAATTTTTTTATTATATTATAAAATATTTTCAAAGTAGGCACAATACTACTCGAGCTGAGTCCCCTGTATTAAAAATATTTTCTAGGGGGCCAGAGATTTAGCTCAGTGGTTCAGGCGCCTGTCTTGCAAGCGCGAGGACCCGGGTTCGATCCCTGATAACCACATACGATACTGGGCTTGGAGACTCACCCCAGCAGCAATTAGTACCACATACCACAGTGCTGGGCATGGTAGCTCAGGCCTGTCATCCCAGCACTCGGGAGGCAGAGGCAGGAGGATTGCTGTGATGTGAGTGGGAGGCTGAGCTCAGGGACAGCCTTAACTACAACCCGAGACCCTGTCTCAAAAAAAAAAAAATTCTAAACACAAAGTCACTAAGATTTTCCTCTGTGTTTTCCCTAGCTATTTCATAGTTCTAACACCTACATTTAGATCTGTGTTACTTTTTTTTTTTTTTCCTTTTTTTCTTTTGAGACAGAGTCTCGACAAGGTCTTGCTTTGTAGTTCAGGCTGTCCCTGAGCTCACTGTAGCCTAGGCAAACCTGGAACTCAAGCAATCCTCCTGCCTTTGCCTCCCAAGTGCTGGGATTACAGGAGTGAACTGCATGCCCAGCATTGTGGTATATGGTTACTAAGGACTGAATTTAGGACCTTGTGTTTACCAGGCAGATGCCAGAACGACTGAGCTAAATCCCCAACCCTGAGCTACATTTTAATTTACCTTTCTGCATATAGTATAAACTATAAGGATAGAAATTTATTTTTAGGTTTTTTTTTTTTTTTTTTTTTTTTTTTTTTTTTTTTTTTTTTTTTTTTTTTTTTTTTTTTTTTTTTTTTTTTTTTTTTTTTTTTTTTTTTTTTTTTTTTTTTTTTTTTTTTTTTTTTTTTTTTTTTTTTTTTTTTTTTTTTTTTTTTTTTTTTTT
>PVIR01000139.1:24518-72866 GCA_004026965.1 Petromus typicus | reverse complement strand
GAACTCACATCACAGCAATCCTCCTGCCTCTGCCTCCCGAGTGCTGAGATTACAGGCGTGAGCCACCACGCCCGGCAGAAATTTATTTTTTATAGTTGTTGTTTAAGCACTATTTACTGAAAATACTCCTTTCTCAAGTTTTCAGGATATTTGGTCATATAAAACTGCTTAATGACAGACAGACCTTCTTCATGGATTATTAGATTTTTATTTGTTTAAACTTTTTCACTACCAGACAGGTCATTGAAAAACTCCAAGATGAGTGAATTTTGCTTGCATCTGTATATCAACAATTGCAAATGCAGTTTTTTACCTATGACTATTAGTATATAAATTCACATTGATAGCATTTTTATTCTATTTAAAGTGCTTAGTTTGAAGACAGGAAATGTTAGACAGTTTTTTTTTTTTGTTTTTTTTTTTTTAGGTTTTTTGAGACAGGGTCTTGCTTTATGGTTCAGGCTGGCCCTGAGCTCAGCCTCCAACTCACATCACAGCAATCCTCCTGCCTCTGCCTCCCGAGTGCTGGGATTGCAGGTGTGAGCCACCACGCCCGGCACTGTGGTATGTGGTACTGGTTGCTGCTGGGCGTGAGTCTCCACACCCAGTATGGTATGTGGTTACCGGGAATTGAACCCTGGTCCTTGCGCTTTCAAGACAGACGCCAGAACCACTGAGCTAAATCCCCGTCCCGACAGTGTAAATTTCTCCAAAAAACCCCACTTTAGACAATGCCACATAAGAGAGTAGGAGCATTTTACGGTTCATACCATGAAGAAACAAAGTGTGAGGCTGCGTCTAGAAGACCTGGAGAGTCAGGAGACTAGGGAAACACAGTATTAGCATGCATTTTGTGATTCTTGGTGAATCTAAAGTATACATACACCAAAGAATGGTTAACATTTTGTCCTGATACCAGTCTAGTTCCCTTTCTCTTGTTACTCTGGAAGAAATCAGTTTCTTCCCTAGTGTACTGTGTCTGCAGTTATCTCATAACTGTTGGTGTTTGTCTTAGAAGCTTCCTGTGCCACTCAGTGATGGGTAGCGCTTCCCAGCGCAGCTTTCAGGCCAGCTTTCCTCATTTTCCTGAAAATCCTACCCTTTCCTTTCCCCCAAACAGTTTGGATCATGGCTCACTGTCACTATTTCCAATACTGTTCTTATTTAACTAAATTCAAATCTATACCTAGATGACCTTCATATCATTGCCTACCAGTTTCTTGAACTCATTCGTCTTGTCTTCCACACAACTTCAGCCACCAGTTCCAAAAGTCATGCCTTATAAAAATATCCATTCCTTCCATGACCTGTTTTCCATTTATCATTGTTTTACCATTACTTCCTGTAATTGCATTGCAGTCGCTCTGGAACTGAGAGTTCAGTAATTCTTTATTCACTAATACCAGTTGGATTTCACCTTCACACTGTTTCTCTGTCATCTTGTTCAGCTACGATTCCTTAGTCAATCATAATCACTCTTGTCTACATTTTAGTCCCCCTTTCTCATAGTTATTTGTATTGTTTGACTAAGAAACAACTTGTAGTAAATATTATGTTTTGCCTTTTCTGCTTCTCACCAGTGCAATTAAACTTTACTGAAAAAACAAATCACAAACATGTTATCACTGTGTTTCCCTAGTCTCTTGACTCTCTTAGTCTTCTAGATGACAGCCTCACACTTTGTTTCTTTATACCTCTTGTTCTACCTCTCAGCCTTTCCAACTGATCACCCAAGGTAGGATACATCCTATTTTTTAAAAAATTGAATCAAATAAAAGGTTTCCCCAGAACTCCATGTCTGCATTTAACCACCTGTTTAATTTTGCCTGGCTGCATATTACCACATCTGATCTATAGTACTGAGCAGAAGGATCATACTATGAAGTGAGGACCCACATTTTGTGTATTGGATCTCATTGTCTTTCACCTATCCAAGATCATCCATCATATCCATTAGCATCCAAGCAAACTCTCTTGCATATATTTCTTTTGTCTTTAAAAATACTTCTTATTTCTGTCAGATATTTTATTTCTCCTCCCTTTTGCAGCAAAACTTCTAGGAAGGATAGTTGATACACAGATGTCTGGAGTTTCCCTTCTTGCTCTTCTCTTAAATTCATTTCCATCAGACCTTTCTTCCTATCATTAAACTGTACCTATGAGCTACATGTTGCTAATTTGAGTAGTCTATTCTGAGTCCTTACCTTTTCCTGTCAGCATCATGTGATCAAGCTGGTAACACTTTGTGAGTTTGGCTACATGGATGCTAGAGTGTTTTTTGTTTGGAAATAATATTTCACTAGATAGTCCAGGCTGTCCTTGAACTTATTGTGTAGCCAACGCTGGCATGGATTTCAAGATCCTCCTATCTCAGCCTCCTGAGTGCTCAAATTACAAGTGTGCTCCTCCGTATCTGGCTTAGAGTGATTCTCTTTGTAAATCATACATGCTGCTCAGAACCCTATGTTGTTGTTGATTTCAGTTAAAGTAAGAGCCAAAGTATTTGGAATTGTATGTAAGATCCTAAGTGATCAGGCTGTTTGTCACTACTCCAACTTTATTCAATAGTGTTCTTTCCCTCAGTGGCCTCCTTGCTCATTTCCAGCCACCTCGAGCATCTCCTGTCTTGAGACTTTGGTACAGTCTTTCATCCAACCTTAACTAACGTTTGGAACTTGCTGTTACCACCCTGATTTCATACTGCTACTACTACCCTTGTACCCCATATTCCTATGTCATACCCTGTAGATGTTCAGAAAATATTTGTCAAATAAATGAATATGAAATAAAAGAATTTGACTTTAAAATTAAAAAGAAACCACTTGATCTTCGTTTAACCTTGTCTTTGAGAAAGATCCACCATTCTGGTTTTCCATCAGGAATCTCCTGGACACCAGTTGGGCCTTCTATATTGCAATTTATTCTGTTACTAATTCCCAGTAGCACCTCAGACTCAGTAAGTTAAAGATGAAGTCTTTTAATTCTGGATTAATATAGACCTCACATGTTAAAGTAAGGCTTTATTCCCACAAGACAGCTTGTATTTTAGAGGATGGCTAGACATAGGGTCCTCAGTGAACCCATACTTCCATCTGGCCAACTACATATTCAGGGGTTTACTTACTTCCCAACCTTCAAGTTTATTTGTTAGAATGAGTCACAGACACCTGAAAAATACTATATTTTAAAAGACATAACTCAGAAATATTCAAATGGAAGAGAAGCCCAGGGCAAGGAAGATGTGGAATTAAGGTAGCATAGAGCCCCCTTCCCCGCTCTGAGCTCACTACCCTCCTTGGTGTGTTTCCCAGCCCAGAAAATCCTAGATTCTGATTTAACAAAATAATTGTACTCTCAGCTCTGCTACTTAACTGTCTGACTGAATTTGTGAAAATTATTTAATTTCTATGTCTGATGGTCCTTAACTAAAACATAAGAGTCACCTTTTTGTTGCAGTACTTTGGTGACTGCCAGTGCTTAGTACATAACATATGATGTAATAGGGACATTCCTGGTATAATACATGGTGTACACAATACTAGTAGCTGGTTTTGTCGTCTATCTCAGAGTCAAACATAACTCTTGAGAGTTTCATTTAGTTATGTTTTAAAGAATAAGCAAACTATATCATGGTGTTTGATTTAAAATATTTTATTCAGATTTCTATTTTATTCATAGGAAGTATTTCTCTAAATTCCCAGTAAAGTATTTCATAACCTTACAGTAATCAAGGTATATAATTTGTTAGACATTCTAAAGCATTTTTAAAGAACTTCCTGATGTATCTTTTAGCTTTGTAAACCTGACTTCCCACCCAGCTAGTAAATTGAGTGCCTTGGCTTTGGGTTAAAAAAAGTAAATTCCTATGTGTACAGTGCCATAAAGAAAGTGAAAGGAGATTGGCATGGTGTCTCACACCTGTAATCACAGCACTCCTGGAAGCTGAGGCAGGAGAACACCAAGTTTCAGCCCAGCCCAGGCAACTTAGTAAGACACTATCTCAACATTTTAAAAAAACTTTTAAAAGTTGGGATATTGCTCAGTGTAAAGACCCCAAAAGAAAGAAGGCAGAGGGAAATTATGTATCTTCATATGTCCTGAAGTTTAAAACTAAAAGAACAAAAACTCTTATAATCCAATAATAAAAAGCACGCTAATTTTTGTTTTTTGCTATAATGATTATTGAGCCTAGGGCATTCTCATTGAGCTGCACCCCAACTCTGTATTTTTTTATTTTGAGGTAAGATCTTGATCATTTGTCCAGACAGAGCTTGAATTTGGTGATCCTCATGGCTCTGCCTCCACAGTGCTAGAATTATAGGCATGTGCCAATTAGTCAGGCTCCAGTTTTTCAGTGGACAAATAATCTAAATAGACTCTTCACCAAAGAGGATATACAAATGGAAAAAAACCATGAATAGTTACTTACCATGATTTGCCTGCCATCAGGAAAACCTGAAAACAGAATGAGAAACAACTTCACATTGATTTGGATAAGCAAAGCTGTGGGAAGATTGGAACCCACTTACATTGCTGGCAAGATTGAGTGGAAACACTTTGATTATGCTTCAGTTGTTAAACGTGGAGTTATCATGGAACCCAACAGTCCTACCCCTATATACCCACATGAGACATGTCTACACAAAAACTAGGGTACAAGTGTCAGCACATCATTATTTGTAACAGATAACAAGTAGAAATAGGGCCACATGTAGTCATGTGTTACTTAATGGCAGGGACACTGAGAAATGGATCATTAGGTAATATTTGTCATTATGCATATGTTGTACAGGATGCTTGCAATAGAAACAAAAGTAGTTACAGTGTCACTAGAAAACATAACCTTAAGAGATTATATTGTATATGCTGTCCATCATGGGCCAGAATGTTACATGGTACATGATAGTACATCTATAAACAGAATATTCTTAAGCCTTAAAAAGGAGTTAGGTTTTAATGTGTATTGCAGTACAGATAAGCCTTTAAACACTCTAAACTAGGCCCAGGGATTTAGCTCAGTAGTTCTGGCATCTGCCTGGCAAGCACAGAGTCTTGAGTTTGATCCTGAGTAACCACATACCACAATGCTAGACATGGTGGCTCATACCTGTAATCCCAGCACTCAGAAGGCAGAGGCAGGAAGATTGCCAACAGTTCGAGGCTAGCCTGGACTAATAGTGAGTTCAGGGTCTGCCTGAACTACAAAGCAAGACTCTATCTAAAATAATAATAATAATAATAACAACATATACACTAAACTAGACATAGTGATGCCTATTTAACCTACAGTCCCTATATTCAGCAGGCAGAGACCAAAGGGTCACAATTTTGAGGCCACTTTGAATTAGAGTCAGACTCTCTCAGGAAAAAAAAAAAAACTCTTAAGAAGCAAGACACAAGAAGACCACATAACATAAGATTTCATTTATATGACATATCCAGAATAGACAAATTCTTGAGGCAAAGTAGATTAATGGTTTCTAGGAATTGGGAATAGTAAATAAGTTATGACAGTTAAAAGAAGATAATGAGATCTAAGGTTAGATTGTGGTGATGCTTGTATAGTTTTGAGTATATACTACACTGCTTGCATACTTTAAATTGGTAAATTGTGTACTGTTTCACTTGTATTGCACATATAGTGAGAACATTAAGTTGTTCTTAAGAACAGATATTAAAGTTAACATTAATGAGTAATAAGATACAGGCTTTGAGGCTGTGTGTGGTGTGGCACATGCCTGTAGTATCACCATTTGAAAGGCTAAGGCCAGAAGATTTTGAGTTCGACGCCAGTCTTAGGTACAGAGAAAGTTCGAAATCAGCTTGGATTACATAACAAGACCCTGTCTGTAAAGGATGCCCACATGTCTACCTCCCAATCTGCCCCGCAAAACCAAAAAGATACGGGTTTAAAAAATCAGTTGATTCTGTAGGGTTAACTTTGTTATAACTGTTTGTTTAATACATACTTAGTATCTAAATATTTTTTTCATAATATGATTTTAATATGGTAGGTAACATGTTCCTTCATTTAAAGCTGATTTGAATAAAACAGCACTAATTCTATTTATCAGTTTGAGTTACAGTAAAAATTTAAATGTAGCTTTCATTTCCAACCTGTCTCATTGCCATTCTGTTCTTTGGTTAAGAAAAGGCAGTTGTGTATGCAAAGATCTTGGACTTAGCAATTACTGGACCAGGATAAGTATAGGTGTTCCACTGTAGTCTTGGATGAATTATGTCATTTCTTATAATATCAGCTTGAAAAACATAAAGAAGAGGTTCATGCTTAGTTTGATAAGTTTGGAGGGTTTTTTCCCCTAGCATTTGTTAGAAGTAGGGAGTTCCTATTAGGAAAAATAAGTATGTTTCGGTTCTGTCTTTGTTTCAGTGTATTTGTTCACAGAAGTACTTATGCCTTTTGCAGACAGAAATGGCATCCAGGGGCCGGGGAGTTAGCTCAGTGGTTCCAGCACCTGTCTTGCAAGCACAAGGGCCCAGGTTCGATTCCTCGGTAACTACATACCATACTGGGTGTGGAGACTCACGCCCAGCAGCAACCAGTACCACATACCACAGTGCCGGGCGTGGTGGCTCACGCCTGTAATCCCAGCACTCGGGAAGCAGAGGCAGGAGGATTGCTGTGATGTGAGTTTGAGGCTGAGCTCAGGGCCAGCCTGAACCACAAAGCGAGACCCTGTCTCAAAAAAAAGAAATGGCATCCAGTTTGGTCTAATGCCTAGTACTACCTCTGAAAAATTAGGTTCTCAGTTTATATTATTTGAAGAAACTGAAATTTTGTGACATTGTTAGCTACTGTGGAGTATTAGGTGATGGAGGCACTTAAAATATTAACTGAAAAATTCCTTTTGACTTTGTCTCTTAGTTGTATCATTGATTTTCAACTTTCTGGATATTTGTATGGAATCTATAGTTAATTCTAGATTAGTGTATTCAACTATAACTTTTAAAACTGTATTTGCTTACTAGCATTTTCTTTTTTTTTTGGATAAAAATATTTTTATAGTGAGTTAATAATAAAATTGCTTTTAGAGAAATCTGCTATATGGTAATTACAGCTCCCCTCACATACTGAATTACTTAGTGGCTGATACGTGGCAGATATACTTTTTATGTCTTAAATGATGATATGAAGTAGGATTTAATTTTATTTTCTTTTTATCATGTTGGCTACATGAATTTAACTGACTAGCCTTTCCTTATTTGCAGAGATCCTACATATTTTGATGAAAATTGGTTAAACAGAATCAAAACTGAAGTGGGAGATAATTGGAGACTAAAGGTATTTCTTTTATTTTTTCATCTATGAAATCTTTAAATATTTTTATGTATATAATTATGGGGTTTTTAGCTAATATGTCTAGTGAGCTTTTAGAAACTTAGCCTCGGGCTGAGTGGTTTTAACTCAATGACACTGCGTGCTTTGCAAGTGTAAGGTCCTGAGTTCCAGTTCTTCCCCTCTCCAAAAGAAATAGCCTATGGTGAAATTACCTAACTTGAAGATATAAGGTAACCTCAGTTGTCCGTCAGAGGCTGCACACTTAAGGCAGTGAGACATAACATGTGAGGGCATGGGCTTTGGAGCCAGAGCACCTGTGTGCCCATTGCACCTCTGCCCTTTAGGCCCCCTGAGGGAGCATTTAATCTTCATATGACTCAATTTCCACACTGTAAAATGAAAATTACCATGGAGTCTGCCACACAGAGATAATAGTTACAGTATAGTCACAGTGCATGTGGTAGTTAGTGCTGTTGTCCATGGGAAAATACTTATAATGATAATTTTTTAAGTTATACTCAATTTTTATTTATATTTACCTTTTACTTAGTTTATTGCCTCTCTTTTTAAACAGATTAGCAATTTAAAGAAAATTTTAAAAGGAATCCTGGACTATAATCATGAGGTAAGGACCTTTTTTCATCATATTTGAAATTTATGGCATAAGTCTCAAGTTAAGGAAAAATATACAAAATTCATTTTGTCTTGCATTGTATAGTTTTAGAATGCTGGTACAGACATCTATTAGGTGGTGAGTAGATGAGTAACTCGTTCATTATACTATGTGTATTTTGTTGATGATTATTTATTTATGTTAGACTGTGCTTTATGCTGAGTATTCTCCCCATTCATCCCTTACTTATGAAAGGGGTTGAGAGACTGTGCACAGTAGAGTCAACTCCATTGCCTACTTCCATTTTATCTTTTGGCAAACTGTTGGCCCTCGAACTTATCCTCTCCAGTATGCAGCAGAGTCCAGACTGCTGGAGAAATACTCAGACAAAAATATTTTGGTGGAGGTGTGGTATTTGAGGTTGAACGTAAGATCTTTGTGCAGAATTACATCCCCAGCCCTTTTTCTCTTTTTAATTTTGAAAAACATGTCACTAAGTTGCCCAGGCTGAGCTCCAACTTGTAATCCTTCTGCCTCAGTTGTTACCTTTTACTCTCATCCTGGAAATTCCTGTCTCTGCCCTGTCTTTTATTCCCTTAACTGCATCATTTCTCTTTCCCGGTTTTCTTTCTTTCTTTCTTTTTTCTTTTTGAGACAGGTTCTCACTTTGTGGTTCACGCTGGCCTCTAATTCACTATGTAACCTGGGTCAGCCTCGAACTCACATCAGTCCTTCTGCCTCTGCCTCCCGAGTACCGGGATAACAGACATGATCACTACGCTCAGCATCGTGGTCTGTGGTATCGGGGACTGAACTCAGGACCTTGCTCTTGCCAGGCAGATGCTGGAACCACTGAGCTAAATCGCTGGCCCCCACCTGAAGACTTCTGTTTCCTATTAGTAACTTGTTAATTTTGTGAACATTTTAAGATTTTTTTTTTCTCTTATTGTGAAATAGTACTTTTTATATACATATCGTGATTATACTCAACATTGACTATTTGTACCAGCATATGTAAGATTTTTTTTAGTCTCCAAGATTTATGATTCCATGCTTTGGTGTAAGGTGCATGAGGGGAGTAGATGTTTTAAAAACAGAATTCCTACTAGTTTTTATTTTGTTTGCCATTTTGTTTTGTTTTTGTGATACTAGAGATTGAACCCAGGGCCTTCCCACTAAGCTACACTCAAGTCCTTTTTTTACATTTTAAATTTTAAAACAGGATCTTGCAAGGTTATTTAAATTGCCCAGGCTGGGCCTGAACTTACTATTCTTCTGCAGCCTTCCACACTGCCAGGATTATATGTGTGTGCTGTCTTACCTCGCTAAATAACTCCTAGTTGTAGTTTCAAGAAAGTTTTCTTATATACAAATATATATGTATGCATTTTACTCTTTTCTTCCACATTATTTTCTTTGTTTGCTTTCTTTCCTTAAACTCCTATTCATTTTCTGTGCCACCTAGGTTGATACATAATAATCTAACCTTTCTTTTTTTTCTCTCATTTTGCTTTTTCTGTGGTTATTACATACCTTTTTATCCATCTTGCCCTTTAAAGCTTCTGTTTTTGCTAAATCAGTCAAACTTTTTGATTCCCAAGACCTCTTTTTTGTTTTTTGAAGGGAACTTTTTTATATATTCCTGGATTACTTTTATGTTTTATATATTCATTTCTTAACCCATCTGTCTGGGTTCCTGCCAGTAAGCATCACCATGAGCAATTTCTGCATATCCTTCTAGGGATTGATATTCCTTCTCAAAGTAGAAATTAGGTACAGTGGTACAATATTGTAATCCCATTACTCTGGGAGGCTCAGGTAGAAGAATTTTAAGGTAAGAGTCTAGCCCGAGCAATTTAGCAAGACCTTCTTTCTGGGGAAAAAAAAAAAAAAAAAAAGCCAGTCCTGTAATCCCAGCATTGAAGGAGGCTAAGGCAGAAAGATTTTGAGCTCAAGGGCAGCCTAAACAACTTAGTAAGACCCTGTCTCAGAATAAAAAGGGCTGTGGGTATAGCTTGGTGGTTGAGCACACCTGGATTCCATTCCCAAGACTGCAAATGGGAATGGCACTGAAGTGCAGTTCTTCCCTACAGCCTGCGTCACTTTCACCATAAAGTACATGCACATGCAGAAAAGTGCATGATATGTAAATGTATTCATGCAATGTAGGTCTGTAGAATACTGTCACTATATTTAAAGGTTGCTGTGTCTTCCTTCCTATTCATAATCTCTTCTTCTACCTCCTGGCCAGAAAATACTGCTCCTGAGGGTTTTTTTTAAAAATAGGTTAATTGGTGGGCTGGGGATTTAGCTCAGTGGTTTGGCACCTGCCTTGCAAGCACAAGGTCCTGAGTTTGCTCCTGGTAACCACGTATAGCAACGCCGGGCATGGTGACTCATGCCCACCAGCAATCAGTACCACATACCACAGTGCTGGGCTCAGTGGCTCATGCCTATAATCCTAGCACTTGGTAGAGATAGGAAGATTGCTGTGAGTTTGAGGCTGAGTTCAGGACCAGCCTAAACTACAAAGCCAGACCTTGTCTCAAAACACTAAAAAAAAAAAAAAAAAAAGTTTATTGTTTCCTAATAAATCAAATATTTTCTTTTCTCTCCCCAGTTCCCTCCCTCCGCTTTGTCCCTCCCTCCCTTCTACCAGGGATCAAACTCAGGACCTTGCATTTGCTAGGCAGGCAAGGCACCACTAAACTACATTTCCTGCCCTGTTGTTTAATGATACTTAAAAACAAAGTAAAGATGATTGGAATCTGAGTGTGGTGTTTTGGGTTTTTTAAAAATATTATTAAATTTCATTTTGGGATTATCAGGCAGAGATATTTTCATTTGTTTGCATATGTCAATTTCCCCATAAAAAAAAAAAATCCTCCATGCTTTCTGATATCATTCCTTGATACTAGTGTTTTGGAAATCAAATCCAGTGAAGATGGCTAAGGAAAATCTTACTGTTGGCATGAATTTTAGTTAACTCAGTTCTTTCTGGTACCCTCAAGTTGAGAATCTTCTGGTTCTAGTTTATTAAAAAGCAAACATACAGTCGCTCTTATCAGTGTAGTTTTTCTCAATTCATGCACCACATACCAGATTAAGGACTAAATTACTGTGCCTTCAAACAGTTATAACTTAAGTGTGGAAGGAGAAGATGGAAATTGGGCACGAGATTGGCAGAACAACTCTGTCCTTGGCAATAAGGTTTTTAATAGACTAATCTCTATCAAATAATTTTCTTTGATTTATGAAACTGAATACAATAGTAATCTTTTTGTCTTCATTCAGATTTTGGGACAGCAGATTAATGACTTTACCCTTCCTGATGTGAATCTTATTGGGGAGCATTCTGATGCAGCAGAGCTTGGAAGGATGCTTCAGCTCATTTTAGGGTGCGCTGTGAACTGTGAACAGAAGCAAGGTAATTCATTCGAAGTTAGTGTATACCTGTAAAGTGCTAAAGGAAAATAGTATATAACATATGCTATATATTTTATATATAAGCACTAGTATAAACAATAACATCTTTCTAACACTGTCCATTTTCTAGGTGGTAGTAATTTGTTGCAAGCTTAAGTGAGTTTTTGCAAATTAGCAAAAATGCTATTGTAGTGATATTTTTTCCCTTTCTGCAAGAACACATATTTCTTGGAGTAGATTGTTTCATTACTGTGGTGCCGCTAGGAATGACATTCAGGGCCTTGGTCATGCTCAATGCTCTGCCGCTGATTTGCACCCCTACCCCAAGCCAATTGTTTCTAATGCATTTTAACCACATCTGGATGTGATAAAAAGGTACTGTTGATTATACAAAGACTGTCTATTAGACTGTAACAAATGGACAGAAATGTACACCAGTTCATTGGTTATTCAGGTCTGTGCTCTCAATATATGTATCTATCACAGATGCCTTAGCTGATTTTTTTAAAATGTATTTTTAAACATTTACAAATGTGTCTATTGTAGGGAAAGAAGAGGGAAGATTTATCATTTTATGTAGACTCTGAATAAAATAGATTTGAAATTCAGTTCCCTACCCATAAATCTGATAGCTGTTCCATAAGAAACCACTTCCTCAGGTAAATATTAAACACCACTTTTGGGCCTGGGATTTAGCTCAGTGGTTCTGGCGCCTGTCTTGCAAGCGCAAAGACCTGGGTTCGATCCCCGGTAACCACATACCATACTGGGCATGGAGACTCATGCCCAGCAGCAATCAGTACCACATACCACAGTGCCGGGCATGGTGGCTCATGCCTGTAATCCCAGCACTCGGGAGGCAGAGGCAGGAGGATTGCTGTGATGTGAGTTTGAGGCTGAGCTCAGGGCCAGCCTGAACCACAAAGCGAGACCCTGTCTCAAAAAAACCTAAAAAAAAAAAAAAAAAAAAAAAGTTGGTATGTAGACTGCTAGAAAAATATGATACTTTTTTGTTTTATTTTTACTGTCTTCTTTTTTCTTTTCTTTTTTTTTTTTTTAGTTTTTTTGAGGCAGGGTCTCATCTTATTGTTCAGGCTGACCCTGATCTCACTATGTAGCCTAGGCAATCCTTGAACTCAGCAACAGTTTTCATGCATCTGCCTCCCAAGTGCTGGGATTACAGGCATGAGCAACCACCCCCAGCTTGTTTTTACTTTTCTTGTTTTACTTTTTTTCTTTTTGGCCTCGTTCTGGAAATTGAACTCAGGGCCTTTACATTGAGATATTCCTAATCCATTTTTGTTTTTACTTTTGAATGAGGTTTGGTAAGTTGGTCAGTTGCCCAGACTTGGCCCAGTTTCATTCTTCCTGCTTCAGCCTATTAGAGTGCTGGAGAAAAATATGTAGTAGTACTTCTATATATATAGCAAATTCAAGGCAACAGATTTAATGTCTTTTTTTTTTTTTTAGGTTTTTTTGAGACAGGGTCTTGCTTTGTAGTTCAGGCTGGCCCTGAGCTCAGCCTCGAGTTCACATCACAGCAATCCTCCTGCCTCTGTCTCCCAAGTGCTGGGATTACAGGCGTGAGCCACCGTGCCCAGCACTGTGGTATATGGTAGTAATTGCTGCTGGGGTGAGTCTCCACGCCCAGTATTGTTATGTGGTTACCAGGGATCGAACCCGGGTCCTTACGCTTGCAAGACAGGCGCCGGAACCACTGAGCTATATCCCCGGTCCAACAGATTTAATGTCTTGTTGAAGTTACTTGAAACCTAGCTTTGATACATAATGTATTTTTTTTCAAAATGTTCATCTAAGTGTGTGTGTGTGTGTGTGTGTGTGTGTGTGTGTGTGTGTGTGTGTGTTACTAGAAATTGAACCCAGGGCCTGATCATAGAGCTACATGCTTGAACCTTTTTTGGTTTTTTTAGTCAGGGTCTTGTTATGTTCCCTTGGCTGAGCTTTTGAAGCTGTGATCTTCTTACCTCATGCTTCATTTAATCCTAAGTAAATTTCTGTTCTCTTTACTGAGTGCTGCTCTTGTTTGCATGGAAATCATTTGTTTTCCAAAAAATATTGTTCAGTTTATGATTTTATTTTAATTTTCTTTTTCTCTTCTCTGGTTGATTGATTTTTAATTGAAATCTTAATTGGTATATTACATATACACATCATGAATGCACTCCACAATGTGGATTTGTACCAGTATAAGACACAACTTAATTCTCATTTTTTCCCATAGCCCTACCCACCCTACCACCCCCTCATATACATAAAATTTGTTTCCTTTCTTTTTTGTTATAATCTCATTATTTTTCCCCCTTCACCCTATTTCGCTTTGAGTATTTTCTATTTCACAATATATAACATACACTTCTAGAACTCATTTACATCTGTATTTTCTCATACCAGAGAAAAAAATGCGATATTTACATGTCTGTGACCTATGAGGATATCCTCAAGGTATGTCCATTTAAGTATAAATGATTCAAACTTGTCATTTTTATGGCAGAGTAATACTCCATTCTGTAGAAGAACCACAGCTTTTTTATCCAATCTCCAGTTGATGGACATTTGAGCTGTTTCCAAGATTTAGCAATCACAAACTGAGCTGCTATAAACATGGCTGCACATATGTCACTGTGATATGAGTCTTTTAATTCTTCTGTGTATATACCTCCCAGAGCGATGGCTGGGTCAAATGGGACCTCCAATCCTACCTTTTTGAGGAATCTCCAAACTGATCTCCACAGGGATTGTACGAGTCTACAGTCCCACCAACAGTGGAAAAGGATTCCTTCTTCTCTGCAGCCTCACCAACATTTGTTGCTTGCTAATTCTGAAATGGCAGCCATTCTTTGTGGAGTGATGAAATCTCAGTGTTGTTTTCATCTGCATCTCTTGAATGACTAATGATGTTGAGCATTTCTTCATATGCTTCTTAGCTGCTCTTATTTCTTCCTCTGAAAAATATCTGTTCATTTCAGATGCCCATTTTTGAATTGGGTCATTAAATTTGGGTGGGCTGATTTTTTTGAGCTCTTTATATGTTCTGGATAGTAACCCTTTGTTTGAGGAACAGCTGGTAAAGATTTTTCCCACATTGTTGGTTGCCTTTTGCTCTGTTGGTGGTTTCCTTTGCTGTGTGGAAGCTTTTTAAAAGAATGAGGTCCCATTTGCTGATTTCTTCAGCCAATTCCTGTGCTATAGACATTTTATTCAAGAAGTCTTTCCCTAAGCCAGTGTCTTCAAGAGTTTTACCTAACCTGTGTTGCAGCAGGTTTAGAGTGTCTGTTTTAATATTTAGGTCTCTTATCCACTTTGATTTTAGGGTTAGATCTAGTTTTAGTCTTGGGCAGGTTAAAGCCCAGTTTTTCCAGCACCATTTGTTAAAGAGGCAATCTTTCCTCCATTGAGGATTTTTGGCTCCTTTGTCAAAGATGAGGTGACTCAGTGTATCTGGTGTAGTTTCTGGATCTTCTAGTCTACTCCATTGATCCTCAGATCTGTTACTTTGCCAGTACCATGCAGTTTTTATATCATGGTGGCTTTATAGTACAGTTTCAGGTTCAGAGTTGTAATACCCCCCCCCCCATGTCCCTGCTGCTTAAATTGATTTTGCTATTCTAGGTCTTTTGTGGTTCCAGATGAAAGTTTGGATTTTTTTCTCTAGATCTGTGAAATATGTTGTTGGGATTTCAATCGAGATTGCGCTGAATCTGTAGAGTAGTTTGGGGAATATAGCCATTTTGACGATACTGGTTCTTCCTACCCAGGAGCAGGGTATGTCTTTCCATTTTTTGATATCATCTTCTATCTCCTTTGTCAGAGTGCTATAGTTTTCAGAGTAGAGGTCTTTCACCTCCTTTGTTAGATTGATTCCTAGATATTTTGGGGGGTGCTATTGTGAAAGGGTCTGACTCCCGAATTTCTATCTCAGTGGGTCTGCTGTTTGTGTATACAGAAGCTATTGAGTTTTGAACATTGGCCTTGTAACCAGCTACATGGCTAAATTTGGCAATTAGGTCCAGCAGTTTTTTAACTGAGTTTTTAGGATCCTCTAGATAGAGTACCATGTCATCAGCAAGTAGTGACAATTTAACTACTTCTTTTCCTATCTTTATTCCTTTTATTTCTTTCTCTTGCCTAATTGCTATGGCTAATATTTCAAGAACTATATTGAACAGAAGTGGTGAGAGAGGGCATCCTTGTCTTGTTCCTGATCTTAGTGTGAAAGGTTTCAATTTTTGACCATTTAGTATGATACTGGCTGATGGTTTCTCGTAGATAGCTTTTATTAGTTTGAGATACAGATCATCTGTTCAGATCTTCTTTAGGATTTTGAACATAAATGGGTGTTGTATTTTGTCAAATGCTTTTTCTTCATCAATTGAGATGACCATATGGTTTTTGTCCTTGAGTCTGTTAATGTAGTGTATAACATTTATTTATTTACGTATGTTGAAACATCCTTGCATACCTGGGATGAATCCAACTTGGTCAGGGTGTATAATCTTTTTGAAAATTCTCTGTATTCTGTTTGCCAGTATCTTATTGAGGATTTTTGCATCAATGTTCATTAGGGATATTGGCCTGTAGTTCTCTTTTTTGGTTGGGTCTTTCTCTGCTTTTGGAATCAGGGTAATGGTTGCTTCCAGGAATGAGTTTGGGAGTACTGCTTCCCTTTCAATTTCATTAAAGAGTTTAAGAAGTAGAGGCACTAACTCTTCTTTAAAAGTTTTATAGAACTTAGCAGTAAAACCATCAGATCCAGGGCTTTTCTTTGTTGGCAAGTTTTTACTTAACATTTTCAATTTCACAGATTGATGTTGGAGTATTTAACATTTCTATATCTTCTTTATTCAGCTTTGGGAGTTCATATGTCTCTAGAAATCTATCCATTTCTTCTACATTTTCCATTTTATTATAGTATAAATTTTCAAAGTAGGTGTTTATTACCCTCTGGACTTCTTCTGGGTCAGTAGCAATTTCTCCATTCTCATTCCTAATAGCATAGATATGAGCCTTTTCCTTCCTTTGTTTAATAAGGTTGGCTAAGGTCTATCAATTCTGTTTATCCTCTCAAAGAACCAACTTTTCGATTCATTGATTTTTTGAACCGTTCTCTTGCATTAATTTCTGCCCTGATCCTTATAATTTCTTGCCTAGTGCCAGCTTTGAGTTTGTCTTGCTCCTCTCTTTCTAGTCGCTTGAGGTTCAGCATTAAACTGATTATTTGAGCTTGCTCTTTTTTCTGGATGTAGGCCTTTACTGCCATGAATTTTCCTCATAGAACTGCTTTCATTGTGTCCCATAAATTTCTATATGTTGTACTGGGGTTATGGTTTAGTTGTAAGAACTGCTCAATTTCTTCTCTAATTTCTTCTGTGACCCATTGGTTGGTCCGCAGAGTGTTGTTCAGTTTCCATGTGTTTGTGAGGATCCTGGGCTTTCCTTTGCTATTCAGCTCCAATTTCAGGGCACTGGGGTCCAACAGTATACAAGTGATAACTTCAATCCCTTTCTATTTGCTTAAACCTGTTCTATGAATGAGCACATGGTCTATTTTGGAGAATGATCCATCAGCAGCTGAGAAGAATGTAAGTTGTGACTTTGTGGGTTGAAATACTCTGTAGGCATCTATTAAGTCCATTTGCTGAAGAGTCTGGTTGAGCTCAAGTATTTCCTTATTGACTTTTTGTTCAGTCAATCTATCTCTTTGTGACAGTGGGGTATTGAGGTCCCCTACTATTGCTGTATTAGAGTTTATCTGGTTTTTCATGTCCAGTTAATGTTTGTTTTATAGAGTTGGGTGCATTAGAATTTGGAGCATAGATATTTAAGGTTGTTCTTTCTCTCTCTTGGATTTTTCGCTGTACTAAAAGATAGTGTCCATCTTTATCTCTCTCTATCAGTTTTGGCTTGAAGTCTATTCTATCTGCAAATAAAATCGCCACTCCTGCTTTCTTGCTGTTTCCTGTCACATAGAGTATTGTTTTCCAATTCTTTACTTAACATCCATGGATTTCTTTCTGAATTAGGTGTTTTTCTTGTATGCAGCAGATGGTAGGATCTGCTTCTTGATCCACTCTGCCAGTCTGTATCTCTTAATTGGGGCGTTGAGTCCATTGACATTAGTGGTTATGACTGATATAGGCAGATTTAATGCTGCCATGTTTTCTTGTTCTTGGCTCTGTTGTTCTACTTTTGCCATTTTCCCATCAGTTTCTTGTTTGGTCCCATGGGTTGACTCGGTTAGGTCTCATGGATTTGTAGCTTTCCTTATTTTTCTCCAAGATATTCTTTAGAATGTTGTGGAGCACAGGTTTCGTATTTGTGAAGTTTTTCAGGTGTTCTTTGTCATGGAAGTATCTTATTTCCCCATCAATTTTGAAGGATAGTTTTGTAGGATACATCAGTCTGGGTTTGAAGTTGTTTTCCTTTAGGGTTTGAAACACTTCACTCTAGGCTCTTCTTGCATTGATTGAGTATTTGAGTTGAGAAGTCCGCTGTGATCCTGATGGGCTTCCCTTGGAATGTAACTGTTTTCTTTTCTTCTGGCTTTCAGTATTTCATTCTTTTTTTGGATATCTCTAACTTTTATGATTATATGCCTAGTTACAGATTTTTTTTCATGTCACAGGTGTGTGGAGTTCTGTATGCTTCATATATTTGTATGTCCAATTCTTTTCCTTTTCCTGTGAAGTTTTCTGCCATTATCTCTGTGAATAGTTTTTTAATGTCTTTATCATTGTCTCCTGCTTCCTCAGTGACTCCAATCAATCTTATGTTATTCTTCTCCGAATCATCTAGGAGCTGTTGGATTGATTTTTCACTATCCCTTGCTTTTTTCCATAGATTATGCCTTTCCTGTTCATTGGCTGAGAACCTGTCTTCCATGACTGAAATTCGGTCTTCTGCCATATTCATTCTCTTGTGTAAACTTTCACTTTCTTAATTTCCTGGACTCTGCTTGTAGGTGTTTAAAAGGTTCCATTGCTTTTGCTATCTTGAATTCTATCAACTCGATGATTTCCTTATTAATCATCGTGTTGACTGTGTCCAATATCTGTTTTCATCTCAGGGATCAGTTCTGATTTCCATTTTACTAGATCTGCTTTGGTTACCATTTCTGAGCACCCTGGAGACTGGCCTTCAAACTTCTCTATTTCCCTTCTCCCTGTGTTACCTTGAAGTGAGGATCTTTGTATCTGAGACTTTGAATGTTTCCTCATCTCTGAATTTTTGTTGTTGCTGTTGTTTTTGGCTTTGCACCTGCCCTGTTTTCTGGCGCTGTTTGTTGCAAGTCTCTTTCCTCCTAATATTTAGGAACCTTAGAATATCAGTGTTTCCTGGGTTGTTCTTTATAGTCTGTATTGGGACCTAAAGAAAAACCCCTAGTTCTGGCTCACGAGATGAGGCACTCAAACAATACAGTCAGAGCACCTTCTCCCGTCTGCTTAGAGGCAGAAAGGCTCTGGCTCCTACACTGCTACAATGGCACTGCCTGAGCTTCCAGTAAGCCCACCTGCTCACCAGTACAGAGTCCCTGGGCTCGCTTGTGCAGTTGGCCTGGAAGCCAGTAGGCTGCAGGCCGTGTGCAGTGGTACTGGCTGACTTTCAAACAGGCCCACCTACTTACCAATACAGAATCCCTGGGTGTGCTTCTGCAGTTGATGTGGAGAAAGTCAGACTCTGGCCTTCCTTGGCTGTGATGGCTCGGGCTGCCGCTTCCCCAGCTCTGCCCTCTGTTATACTCAGTTTAGTGGCGCTCTTCTGGCATGGTCCTGGGAGGTCGGTAGGCTCCAACTGTGGTGCGACTGCAGTGGCGCCGACTGCCGCCTCCACAGCGCTGCCTGCTGTTATACTCAGTCCCTGGGCGCTCTTCCGGCCTGGGCATGGAGGCCAGCAAGCTCCAACCCCAGCGCGGATGCAGTGGCAACAAACACCGCCTCCAGCGGTGCTTCCCGCTGTTATACTCAGTCCCTGGGTGCTCCTCTGGTTGATTTATTTTGCAAATATGTATTGCACTGTTACATTAGAGCTTAGAAGGCCAGTGGTAGAAAAGATACCTACCCTAGTGGAACTTGAGCAAAGGGGAAAAGCATTAAGTAATAACAGGAATAAGTACATAACCAAGGTAGTGGTAAGTGCTCTGAAGGTGTCTGAGTTACTTTCTGGTCACTGAGGTGTAGGCTTAATCTGGCTCACAGTTTGTAAGCATTTTGGTTCGTAGTCCAAGAAAGGTGGCATAGGAGAGTGATATGGCTAAGGAAAGACAGTTCGTGGCAGGCAGCAGGAAATGGAGAAAAGATCAAGGGAAGAAGAGAGAAATAAACCCTTCTGGCCCTATCCCCAGTGCCCTGCCCCCTTCAGCCAGGCTTCACCTTCTAAGTCAAATTTAGCTGTGAATTCATCAGTAGACTAATCCTCTGCTGAGTGTCATGTCCTCGTGATCCAGTTACATCCCAGAAGCCACATCTGTGAGTGCGTGAGGCTTTGAGAGGGAGCCTCTCCATATGGAGTGTAACAGAAGGTAAAGTCACTGTAAGGCAGGACAGTTAAGACTTGTGGTTCAGGAATTTGTTGAAGCAAAACAATGTGTGATAGTGAGTTCACGGTAACCTAAGAAGTAGAAACTACTTAGCAAGAAAGACTAAGATTGCTTCTGAGGGATTTTAAAACCCCATGGAATTCTAGCTGGAGTATGATAAGAAAGAGGTAAAGAGAAGTGAATCTTACTAAAATGTCTTAACAAGTTTTCCGTCATAGATTAAAAAATTGCCATACATAAAGAGATGCTGGAAAGATAAATCTCAAAAAAGATGCTTGCATTTTAAGGTGAATGAAAAATTAATTATAGTTTATTCATATCATATAATAGCTTCTTATCCATTCTGATAGGACATGCATCAGGCTCTGGGATTTTACTTAATGTATAGAGGTACATGGAAGTATGTAGAATTGGTTAACCTCGTCTATTACAGAGTAGGACCAAGGAAAGGCCAAGATGTTAGCTATATCCATATTCTGAGGGAAAGAACATGGTCATAATATTTATTGAAGTTCTCAGATCATCCTAGATTCAGTGTTCTCCCTAAAGTTGTATCTAATAGGATGCATTTTTTCATTTTCCAGATTTAGGATCTTCTTCCTCTCAGAAACACAATAGAGCTGAGAATCAAATATGAGTTTAATTAATCATGAAGGATAAGTTGTTAGGATATAAGGTTCACTAAAGTGGCTCTGCCTTTCACTACCCTACTTTGGACAGCATGTTGTGAGCATACAGAAGTCTCCTCATCATAAGGAATAAGTGAAATTGTATTGTTTTTCTTTTTAATGCCTAAAATGCATTACAAATAAAAAGGCTCTGTGTTTAGATGTTTCCAGTTAGAAGGAAAAGCAGCGGTTGAGAACTCTGAGTCATTGTACTTTATTTTGGTTGACTTTTCCAATTGGTGGAAATAAAATGGTGGTAAATTTTAAAAAGTAAGGATTACTAGTAGAAGATACTCTGATAGTATTTGTTTTTTGGCTGGTACTATTTTTTTTAGAATAAAAAAAAATCATACATTAAAAGCTGGGACTCACAAGCCAAGTTTTCTGACATGTGAAAGTCTGAGCAAGGACAAAAATCATATTTAAAGACCAGATGTAAATTTAATGATGTCTGTACTACACCAGTCTGTAAATTTTGGCCAGCTGTGTCTCAGGGTAAACTCCCTTTCGTAGAACACCTCTTTCCCCAGCATTGCTTCAGATTTGCATGCAGTAATCATATATCATTGTATTTCAGTTTTATAGATTGGTGAATTTTTTAATTTAAAAATTGCACACTAACATAGTTCTCATCATCATTTTATCATTAAGTGCTTTACGGTGTTCTCGGGGAAGGGCCTTGACGTGGCAACACCGCTTCTTAACTAACGCTTCCCCTCTTACACCTACTAACTTCATGACCTTCTTCCCTACCCTTACTTTGTTCACTCCAGTGGGCCACCATTAAATTTCCCTTCCCCGTTATTAGTATACTGCCACTTCTCTGCCCTCTCCACAGCATTTCATTTGGAGGGCCAGTCAGTCATCCTAGCTGTGCTGCTTTCTTCATCTGATGCTTTTGAACAGAGTATGTAAAAGCACAATCTTGCTTTATTCCAACATTCCTGGTTTATTGTCATTAAGAAAACAAGACAAAAAATGTAGCTCAAAATAAAGGAATTTTTTTATTGGCCAAATAGCAGTCAAATTTCTATGAATTCCTACTGTTATATTAAGAACAATGCCTGAGACTTGTTTATATTTGTATTTGTAGCCAAATGTTTGGTTGGGTAAAGTATCCTTATGACAGTATTTCCTTTAAAAACATGTTTTTGGTAAACTCAAAGCTTTGGCATTTAACATTCACCGTGTCATAATATCCTTTGATTATTTTGCTATTCTGCATACTGTGTGTCTTATTGAGAGATAACTTTGATAGTTTCACATTATGACCCTTTCATTTCCTACTTTAAGGGATCAAAAGATATTTGTGTGTGTGTGCATGTGCATGATGTATGTGTTTATGTGTTTGAGATCTGTGAAGCAAATGATGCTGAAACTTCTTAACCTGTAAAAACTTCATTATTCAAAATGTACTTACCATATTTGTTGGACTCTGCCTGTCTTTCTGACTTGTTCATAAGTTTAGTATTGCTTATGTTATCTGTTGTTGGATTTAAAGGAAAAAAATTGTTCCGAATGTTACCTACTGATAGCGAAGAGATTTTTTTCTCACCAGTGGTGAGAATGTTGCTGCTTTAATATATTAACCTTGTGGGGCTTTATTTTAAAGCTCAGTTTATACAGTTTTTATTTAACGGTAGTATCAGTTTCTATCTTAAATTCATTTTAATTCTTTGTCCTAAACAGATTTCCATTCCATACAGGGTTTTTTTTTCCCACATTAGTAAAAAGTATTAAGGTATGAGTTATATACAGATCAGTGGTTTGATGACCTACAAGGATAAAGGACAGACTTTAGAGTGTTTTTCTGCAAAGCAAAGGCTACAGAAAAGATAATGCTTGGATTTTGTATGCAGTAGGGTGGAATCTTTCCCATTGGGTCTTATGATTTACTTTGCGTTGATTGACAATGATGGACGCTCATGCTATGCTGCCCTTCTGATCTCACCGGCAGTATCACCTGCATATGGAATGAGAAAAATATCTTTAAGAAAGATAAATACTGTGATTTGCTTTATTTTAGTACATACTTGAAGCACATCGACCCCACAAAGGATCCCTCAGAAGAAACAAAATACAGGAAACTACATTCATGGGGCAGGGGATGTAGCTCAGTGGTGAGAGTGCTTCCCTAGCATGTTCAAGGCCTTGAGCTTAACCCCTACACCACTGTAAAGTGCATTGTTAGCCTTTATCCCTCTCAACTGTCCTTAGCAGTGACATTCCAGATTGTTCTCGTTTGCAGAGTACATCCAAGCCATTATGATGATGGAGGAATCTGTTCAACATGTTGTCATGACAGCCATCCAAGAGGTATGTTGGAACTTTGTCCTTACATTTTATAAAAAATTAAAAGGCCAAACACAAAGATGAGTTTAAACAGAAGTAGGAATTTTTTTGGGTTTTTTGTTTCCCAATTCTAGGGATCGAACTCAGGACTTTGCACTTGCTAGGCAGGCACAGCACCACTGAGCTAAAATCCCTGCTCCTCAGAAGTAGGAATTTAAGAAAACAGTATTCCTATTCATTTTTAAAGACTTTTGTCCTTTCCGCCTTTCTTTTCTTCTCTTTCCTCACCTCCTCTTGATTGAACTCCTGCTGTCCAACATGCTAGCATGTACCACTGAGCTATATCCTCAACCCCAGAACTTTTTCTTTTATATTTATGATACAGCTTGTTTTATTTTTATTTAAAAAATCATAGTTTTTGTTTTAGCTTTTTTTTTTTTTTTGAAACAGGTTCTGTCTTTGTAGTTCAGGATGGCCCTACACTTACCATCTAACCCAGGCTAGCCTTGAACTCTTAGCAGCTCCTCCTGCCTCTGCCTCCCCAGTGCTGAGATTACAGGTACTGGCCACCACAACCAGCAAAAAATCATAGTGTTTGAAACTCTTGTTTTTATTTAAATATTAAACATTTGTTTTATAAGTGTACATATAGCTATTCCTAATTTTTTTAAGTGCTAGGAATAGTAGATTAATCCCTAAAACTAATAAATATTACCTGTTCTAAAGCAATAGCCTGCCTCCTGTTTAATTATTGGTTTCCCATTGAACAAAAAAATGGGTTTTTAACTCCAACCACATCCAAAGTAATCTCTAGTTGAATATTTCAAATGTAAAACTTAGAAATAGAAATAGAATACAGAATAATAGCTGGTCAACCTCAGGTTATTATTTTTAGTCATATAAGCAATGGAAAAAATCCTTAAGGAAATAAAAAATTGTATATTGAGTATGCTTATGTACTAGTAGAGAAAAATATACAAGGCAAACATGAAAATGCCAGATACAAATAAATTTCTGATTTTTGACAATCTTTTTGCAGTAACTCTTACATTTAACACGCAGAATTATACCATACTCTGTACAGTCCTCACGACTGCCTTCTCTTCTAAAAGCAGCTCCAAGTTTAGGGATTCCCAGGCTTCCATCACATCTGACCAGCTGGCTTCAAATTCAGGAGTTCTGACTACTTGCTTAAGTTCTGTAATTCACTCTAAGGAGAGCAAACTTGGGAATAATAGTGATTTTGTGGTGACAGATAGATACAAATAGAATTAAATGCATTCTTGAATTTTCAATTTTAGTTTTGTTGAAAAGTACTGAGGTTTGAAAGAACCCTAGATGTGAAGTTTCATTGTTCCTCTCCCAGTGAATCCAGGACAGTACTTTCCTAATAAATCATCCTATGAAAATACACAGTGTTTTGTCAGCCAGGCAAGATGAATTGGGCTTTCGTGTCCAAAGTCTTCATTGGAATTTCATTACGTAGGTATGATTGATTGACCTCTGGGACATACGGTTGAAATGGCTTTCTAACCCCCTTCTTCAAGAGGTCAAGCTCATGTCAAGTGTCGCAACATATGACCAGTCTTTCTGGTATGGCCAGACCCCTTAGAGTCATCTTCTTGGTCCACTGTAAGTGACAAACACATTCCAATTACAGTAGATTCTGTCCTTCTAGGAACTGAGACAAAAGCCAGCCACGTCTTACTACACAGAACTTTTGAAAAGTTGATCAAGCTGAATCACAATGACATGGGATTGTGTTCCTTACTTTTTACAAGGCTGAGGCAGGAGGAATGCTTGAGCCCAGGAGTTAGAAACATAACAAGATCCTGTCTCCAAAATATAAAAACTAAGAAGTTGATGGGTTTGTCAGTCAGAACTGATGCTCATTGTGTGAATTGGTGAATTTTTTTCAAATGTACCTTTTTCATACAAGATTAAGTTTGGTCACAACCATTAAAATTCCACATACACAATTACTCATGCAGTATGCCAACCTAATTTGTTTTTAAATGATAATAGATTGTTAGGCACTCCACGTAGTCATCTATGATCCAGCCTTTTCATAGGAGGATAAACCTAATAAACTCTGCTTTGTGTTGTTTTTTGTTTTTGGTACCAGGGATCAAACTCAGGACCTTGGACTTGCCAGGCAGGCACAGTGCCGCTGAACTACATCCCTGGCCTTTAACCCTGCATTTTTTAAAGTAATCTGGCATGCTGATGCTGTTGGTATGAGAATCTCATTTTGAGAACGACTGTTAGAAAGACACCCCTGAATCAGGGTAACTCTTCAGTTCTCTGAAGAGCATTGTGAAGGCCAAAATCACATTTCTTATTGTCCCTCTACCTTTTGCCCTTCAGAGTAAACATAAGAAAAAATGATGGAATTTTGGGGCCCTTGTCCTTAATCACTGTCAGAATCTTTAAGTCTCAGCCTACAAAGATCCTTTGAGTCTTCTCTTTGGAGCACTGTGGTGAGAGAGGCAGAGTTGTAGGGGATATGTACACATCCACACCCTCTTCAATCAGCCAGTTAATTTTAGCTAATATAGTTCACATTTATTAGAAATATGTAAGTACTTAGTATTGTTATTTTTATTGTAAAGTTGCTTTTAAAAATACCTACCCACATTTTAAACTTGTTTGTCTTTTTAGTAATGTTTTACTTAATGGCTGAGCTTAAAATGAAAATGAACACTAGAAATCAGAACTCTTTAATTTTTTTATTATATGTGTATGTATTTTGTGGTATTCAGGATCAAACCCAAAACTTCACACTGAGCTGCATACCCATCCCTTTCTTTATTTTGTGACAAGGTCATGTCCCTAAGTTGCCCAGGCTGGGCTGGAACTTCTGATCCAGTTACCTCGGCCTACCAGACAGATCTTGCTAAGTTGCCTGGGCAACTCACACTGTGATTCTCCTCCCTCAGCCTTCCAGAGTGCTGGAATTACAGATGTGGGCCACCATGCCCAGGAAGTCCTCTAATTTTAAATGAAGGTATTAGCTTTGAGTGACAAAATGTCCCAGATTCAGAAGTATTAATTACAGGAAAAATATTTCATTTACTTTTGTATTTTCAGTTTAATTTTTGTAGCGCAGTAATGGCTGTATAGTCTTTTTTTGAGTATTATGTAGAACATGATTTTGGCCTCACAATTGTAATGATTTTTATTTTAATTTCAGCTAATGAGCAAAGAGTCTCCTGTCTCTTCGGGAAATGAAGCATATGTTGACTTGGATCGCCAGGTATTTAATTTTGCTTTGTTTTTAAATGTTTAAGGTAACAACTGTATTTTTTTAAAGAATCCTTCAGTGTATTTTCCTGACTTTAATGGTAAAATTATTTTGTCGTTTTTAACTGTCTCTTGTTAATAAAATGCTGTTACACTTTTTTTATGTTCAGATTGTTCCGTGATATCTCTTCCACGGCATAAACAGAAATCTTTGTATTCTTTGCCTTTTGTCATTTCTTTCTTATGGTTCCTAAATGTCCTACATGAAAACCTTTGCATGTAATATTAACCTAAAGTTGACACTTGTCTCTCTCCTACTTTGTGGTATTTAGTTTTAAAAGCTGTTACTCTGAAGGCTTTTCCTTTTTTTCCATCCTTAATGAGCAGAGGTTTGGTAACATGAAAAGATGATTTTATTTTAATTATCTTTGTTCATACTGTGCTCACTGAAAAATTTATCATAATGGGGCCGAGGAGTTAGCTCAGTGGTTCTGGTGCCTGTCTTGCAAACGCAAGGACCCGCGTTCAATCCCCGGAAACCACATACAATACTGGGCGTGGAGACTCACACCCAGCAACAACCAGTACCACATACCACAGTGCCGGGCGTGGTGGCTCATGCCTGTAATCCCAGCACACGGGAGGCAGAGACAGGAGGATTGCTATGATGTGAGTTTGAGGTTGAGCTCAGGGCCAGCCTGAACTACAAAGCGAGACCCTGTCTCAAAAAACTTAAAAAAAAAAATTTATCATGATGAACACAGTTTGGAAATGCTTGATTTATATTGAGAATCAGAATAGTAGAAATCTTTTTATTTAAAAATGGTGCTTTGCTAATTAGCTTAAAAAGTTTGATATGAGGAAAAAATTTATATTGAAATGTTTTGGCTATTTATTTTAGCAATTGAAACACATATTCTTGTGTCATATCTTTTACCAAGGTAAATGTCTCATTTGTTAAAAGAATCAGCAAGCCAGGCATAGTGGCACACACCTATCATCCCAGCACTTCAGAGGCTGAGGTAGAATCACCACAAGTTCAGGGCCTGCCAGGGCTACATAGTTCAAGTCCAAGTCTAGCCAGAATTACATCGCAAGAGCAGCCTCAGAAACTTAAAACAAAAGAATCAGAACTAAGGACCCAGTAGTGTAGATAGATGATAATGTGCAATATGAGAAAAGAACAAAATTCAGAGAATGAAAATGATAAGAATGAGGGCTAAAAGAAATTCAAAGCCTTTCATGGTGGTATAAGCCTGTAGTCCCAGTACCCAGGAGGCTAAAACGGAAGCACTGTCACAAGTTTGAGGCTTGCCTGAGCTACACAGTGAGTTGAAGGCCAGCCTAGATTACATAGTGAGTGAGGCCGTGTCTGAAAAAAAAAACAAAATATAAAAAAAAAAATTTAAAAAGAAATTCAAAGGTAGAAGTGCTTTCTTTTGAGTCTTGCAGAAAAGATAGTGATTTCTCACTTTACCACCCCCAAAAAATACAAGAAGAGAGATGTTTTAATTCTGTGTTGGAGCAACATGTGTAGTTACTAAGTGTCTCCATTTCATCAGTTAAAGAAAACTACAGAGGAATTAAATGAAGCCTTATCAGCAAAGGAAGAAATTGCTCAAAGATGCCATGAATTGGATATGCAGGTAAGAGGGCTATTGTGTATACTGTTATAAGTACTACTGGATGTACTGTGTCCTGCTTACAATATAGCATGTGATGCAGTTTTTTTTTTTTAAGGTTAAAAGACAGATTTCTGGTTAAAGAAAAATTTAATTTCTATTCTTTTCAGCAACCTATTTATAATAAATGAATTAAAATAGTACCAACTTACAATGGTCAATCTTAATTGTCAGTGTGGCTGATTTCAGAGACTAGTGAAGCACATTTCTGGGTGTGTCCAGTGGGTCATGGGCACATGGCCTTGGCGTCTGTGTCTGGTCCCTGGCCCCTTCCTCTCTTTTGCTCTTTCCATGTGTTCTGCTTCCTGGCCACCACCAAGGGACCACACTGCTCCACAAGGATGTTTCTGTTTGGAGCCAGTTAACCATGAACTAAAACTGTGAGTGAAGTGGAATTTCTCCTCCTTCAAGTTTCAGGTGTCATATATTTTGTCCAAGAAGCTTGGAAGCTAACCATTAGGAATTGAAAAAACTCAGTAGGAAATTGATGCTTCTCATTTTAAGCTCCTTAGCCTTGTTGGATTTTTTTTTCATAAATAAATTATGTTTATTGGTTTTTAAATTAATCCCCTTCCCATACTGGGGATCGAACTCAAGACCTTGCACTTGCAAGGCAGGTGCATTGCCACTGAGCTAAATTCCCAGGCTCTTTAGTCTCCTTTTGTATGTATGTATGTATGTATGTGAAGGACTTCTGCCATATGTATTAAAATGCCTTGGCAAGATTAGCTAGTCTGACCTTATTCTCTTTGCAGTGCAAGGACTAAACCTAAAGTCTCACACATGTTAAGGAAATGCTTTATTACTAAGCTACATTCCAGCCACATAGCTAGTATGATAATTCTTGTATTAAGGTTTTATATTAAACACTCAGCCATTATTAAATTTGCCACATATGAGGCTATTAATTATTAATTAAATTAGAAGGATCTTTGTTCACATAGATCATACTATTGACCAGTGTACAGTTAACCTTACAAATTAGTACCAAAGAGAAGAGTATTGGGAAGCTGGTGTAGCTCAGTGGTAGACCACATGCAATTTTGGAAACAAAATAAATGTAAAGCTGACATTTCAGATGTATTTAACAATAACACAAAAAAGAGGATGACAAGAAGAAAGGATGAGACAAGGAATAGAGATTCAGGACAATCACAGTAACTTTAGTTAATCAATTAATAAAGCAGAGAAGATAAAAGTACTACAGAGTGGGGGGAGTTTATTTTAATAGGGTTTTCAACACAGCCTGTATGAGAATGTAATAAGTTAGTAAAACAAGTTTCTAGGGAAGGAGAATTACAAGGTAAGTACGTGACAGGTGTGCAGACCTTGAGAAAGGAGTGTAATGAGGTATATTCAGAAACCATCAAGATGAAAGAGGGCAGGAGTAGAAGAGAGGGTACAAAAAATAGGAAGAGGTAGGTAGTCTAAAGAGGCTTCAAATATTTCTTTGTAAAGACCAAGTAATGTGCAAAGCCAATGAGCAATTACAGTTAACAATACTTAATTGTATTTTTCAAAATAGCTAAAAAAGAATTTTGAATATTTTTGGGGGGTGGTTACAGTACTGGGGATTGAACTCGGGCCTTTGTGCTTTCAAGTTAGGCACAGTACCTCTTGAGCTAAATCCTGAGCCCTTAACTGTTTCTAATAGAAAAAAGTTAATGTTAAGTTTGAGATGACAAGTGTCCTAATTACCGTACTTTTATCCTTAAACATATACATGTATGAAGATGACACATGCACTGAACCCTAAATGTATGTACAATTATTATGTATCATTTTTTAATGTTCCATATGAAAAGCCTTCTAAGTTTTTTTAAGATATCTGTTGGACATGTTAGTGGAAATGATATCTAGATTACAATTCTGGGCGTAAAATAGATGATGGTCTTTACACATAGGAAATTGAAAACTATCACTGCACTCCTGGGGGGATGATCTTCTATATACTTTTACGGGAAAGGAAAGAAGTCCACTCAGGAAAACGAGGTGAAAGGAGTGAGTTAATTACAGAATTCAGGAGAGGAAGGTGTCCTGAAGTAGGGAAAGAAATGCTTCAAGAACAGTACTGGTCCTGTCATTGTTGTCGGAGTGGCTTAGTGACAGGGAGTTGCTGATGATTACAAAGAGCAGTAAAGAGGAAGGACAACAGCCCGGCTAGAACGTGTTCAGGAGAAAATGGGGAATGGGTGCCCAGGGATTTAGCTCAGTGGTTTTCTGCACCTACCTTGCAAACACCAGGTCCTGAGTTTGATCCCCAGCGATCACATGCCACAGTGCCAGGCATGGTGACTCACTGCCTGTAATCCCAGCACTTGAGAGACAGAGACGGGAGGATTGCTATGAATCTGAGGCTGGCCTGGGCTACATAGTGAGCTCAGGGCCAGTCTGAACTACAAAGCAAGACCTTGTCTCAAAAAAAAAACAAGAAAATGGTGACTGGGGAAGGAAACTTAGGAATGGCAGAAAACTTTTGTTTTACCTTATTGAGATAAAATTGATATACCATAAACTACTCATATTTAACATGTATAGTTTTGATACATTTCAGTTTACAATTGACATGTGAAATAATAGACATAATCAATTTAGAGAGCTCATCGCTCTTCAGAAGTGTGTTGTGAACCTTTTCTTCCGGTGAGTCCCCAGTTCTGTATTCTGTCACTGTGCATTAGCTTGTATATCCTAGAATTATGTTAAGAGGAATCATGTAATGTATTTTTTTGAGGTTTATCTACTCTGTTAATATATAAATTTTTTCATTGACAAAGAGTATTCTATTGAATGGATATACTAAAATTAATCTATTCACTTGATAAACTTTTGGCCTATATCTGTTGCAAATAAAGCAACTGAAACTTTTTTTTTTTTTAACTAAGCCATTGTATGGGCATATCCCTTTATTTCTCCTGTGTAAATATCTGGGAGTAGAGTGGCTGGATAAATCATATGGTAGTTACATGCTAGTTTTTCAAGAAACTACTGAGCTGTTTTCCAAAGTGTTTGAAATGTTTTATGTTTTCTGAGGAGTTGTCTGAGACTTCCATTTTTTCTCATATTCTCCCACACTTGATAGTCAGAATCTTTTTACTATCCCCTGCAATGAAACTCCAGGGATAATTTTGTGACTTGAGTTTGTATTTTCTTGCTGGCTAATGCAGATTATCTTTTCATATGCTTATTTGCCATCTATTTTTGGATGGGAAATGAAGCAAGATGTGACAGCATGCACCTGTAGTCCTTATTGTTTGGGAGGCTAAGGAAAGAAGATCCCTTGAGTCATAGAGTTTGATGCGCTTAGGCAACAGAACAAGACCCTTTCTCAAAATAAGTGAGAAATGAACCCTTGTTCACTCTGCGTGTAGAGTATTCCAAAATGATATGAATGTGTCTTTGGAAGTGATTGCACTTCCTTAGGGATTGAGCTGATGCCAGCATAACTAAACAGAACAACTACTCTTTCTATGTTCCAACAGGTTGCAGCATTGCAAGAGGAGAAAAGCAGTTTATTGGCAGAAAATCAAATATTAATGGAAAGACTTAATCAATCTGATTCCATAGAAGACCCCAATAGTCCAGCAGGAAGAAGGCATTTGCAGCTCCAAACTCAATTAGAACAACTACAGGAAGAAACATTTAGGTAAAAACTCATTGAAATCTAATCTTAAGACTATGGATGTAGCTCAGTAGCACCATGCCTGCCTGGCAAATGCAAGGTCCTGAGTTTGATCCCCAGAACGGTAAAGTAAAAAAGAGCATTTAAAAAAAAAAAAAAAAACCTCTAATCTTAAACAATTTCGTAACTGTTACTTAAAGTTAAGAATGTGAAGAAAAAAAGGAATGCAATATTAGGACTTGTAGGTAATTGCAGACCAGGAGGTTTATGTAGTAAACAAATTATTAGAGTCTTCTGCATAACTTGAAAACCTTGTGTCTAGGAAATATCCTAACCAGGTATACTCTCAGAATTTTTGGAAAGCACGATAGTCCAACTGCAAGACTAGAGAGTTTGAGAACACTGTTTACATTTTGACTTTGTAAGAGACATTCAGTGGATAAGATCCAAGCTTTACCTAACAGCTTTTCTAAATTGTGGCTAGTTTGTAAATATGAAAATTATATTTTCATTGTTAGGAAATTACTTTTTTTTTAAGAATGGGTCTTGCCTTTGTAGTTCAGGCTGGCCCTGAGCTCACCATGTAGCCTAGACAAGCCTTGAACTCACAGCAATCCTCCGGTCTCTGCCTCCTGAGTGCTAGAATTACAGGCATGAACTACCACACCCGACATTGTGGTGTGTGGTACTAATTGTTGGTGGGCCTGAGTCACCATGCCTGGCATTGTTGTATGTGGTTACTGGGATTGGAACACTGGGATTGAAACTTTGCGTTTTCCAGGGAGACTCCTGAAACCACTGAACCAAATCTCCAGCCCTACATTTTCATTAATATGAACACAGTTAATGCTGTTATTTCACAGTACATTTTGAATTGCTATATTTTGAAGTGGCTACACAACTCAAATATTTTATCGTTACATTTCAGTAATTTTTAAGTAGTCTTAGTATAGTCAAAGATAATACTGTTTTTTCATCTTTACTCATTTAGTGCTGGTGCCTGATATGATAAAGGTACTATTTTCTAACAAAGTAGGAATTTCATTTGTTTGTTAAATGGATTAATATAGATATTTTAGCAAGAAAAGTAAAATCTCAACATTTAATCATATACTAAAATAAATTCCCAGGAAATTAGAAACTTTAAAGTGAAGTATTGGGCTAGGGATTTAGCTCAGTGGTCCCAGCATCTGCTTGGCAAGCACAAGATAGCTAGTTCGATCCCTGGTACCACATATCAGTGCCTGGAGTGGTGGCTCACACTTGTAATCCCAGCACTCAGGAAGCAGAGGCAGGATGATTGCTGTGAGTTCAAGGCTAGCCTGGTCTACTTAGTGAGTTCAGGGCCAGCCTGAACTACAAAGCCGAGACTCTGTCTCAAAAACTTGAAAAAAAAAAAGAGTTAAATATTAACTGTATAACTTCAACTTTACACTAAAAGCAGGAATTTTGAAATGTAAGATAATCAGTTGAATTATGTAATACTTAGAACTCTGTGTATTAAGCTGGATATGGTAGTACATGTCTATAATCCCCACATGGTGGGATCACAAGTTCACAGCCAGCCTTGGTGACTTAATATAGATAGACCTTATCTCAAAATACAATTTAAAAAGGGCTAAGGGTAAACAATCAACTGCATAAGATAGCAGGGAAAATGAAAAGCCTTTCAAAAATTTAAAGGAAGGATGTATATTAAGTAAACCCGTTTGGTTAGTCAGAAGTAATAGGAGTATTACTTATGTTTTGGGGGAGAATAACAGAAGTGAGACTGGAAAATTTACTCCAAAGTGTTTATAGTATTTACCTATCTGTATTAATATGTCATTTTTATTTGCTATATTTTACAAATTTTTAAGGAATATATTTTTTTTTCAAGGAATATATTTTGACATAGTTTACTCTCATAATCAAGAAATAAAACTTTCTACTTATATCTTGCAATATTTGAGGGAACATTTTTGGTGTCCCATTAGTAGAATGGTTGCCAGTTGTCACCTTTTCCAAATCTCAGAAGCAGAGAATTGTTTTCATTAAGTTGATTTGGGAATACATTTGTAGTCACAAGGATAAATCCAGAGTCATAAATCCAGAGACATGTTAGCAGAGAGCTTGTTCCCGTGTTTCATTTTTTTTTTTTTTTTTTTTTTTGCTTTTCTAAAGAGAGTTATGAGACAATATGAGTACTTTCTTGATCTATTTTGTTTTGTTTTCAGATTAGAAGCAGCCAAAGATGATTATCGAATACGCTGTGAAGAATTAGAGAAAGAGATTTCTGAACTTCGGCAACAGAATGATGAACTAACTACTTTAGCTGATGAAGCCCAGTCTCTAAAGGATGAAATCGATGTTCTTAGGTAAGTGGTCTTTCCTTGTGTGGGAGGCAAACTGAGCCAAGGTTCCAAGTTCATTCTGCAGTACCAAAACAAACAAAGAAACCAAAAAAAAACGGTTGGAATGATCTGGCAAATCCATTATGCGTTTGTTAAGTAGACACTGACCTGTAACCAAACTTTGTACTTGTAAAGCTCCAGAGCTTTTGTTCTTCCTACCATTGCTGTGAAATTATGAGCCCTTCAAACACTCAGTCTTTTTCTTAGACGTTGGCACGTGTCATATCACAATGTTCCTTGCCAGATTTCTCATTTTTCCATTAGTTACTCACTCGGGGCACCACAGTGCCTGCCATGTCACTGCTCTATTTTTCTGCCTCTTTTCATAATTTCATGTCCTCTGTTGAATCATTCCAGCCATCTGTGTTTTCCACGCTTGCTCTTTGATAACCAACAACGAAAGAATATCACAGCGATGAGAGTTTTGTCCTGCTGTAGATACCGAACTCATCACCAGGTTCTTCCTCCAGCTCAGCATTCTGCTACACATCAGCACATTCTTCTTTGTGCTGTCATGAATGTTAAATGTCCTCATCACTCTTCTCGTGTCTCTGCCCACACACCACGCCTCACACACCACCCTCTCGTGTCTCTGCCCACACACCACGCCTCACACACCACCCTCTCGTGTCTCTGCCCACACACCACCCTCACACACCACCCTCTCGTGTCTCTGCCCACACACCACGCCTCACACACCACCCTCATACCTTCGCCTTGGTAAATGATCCTGTTGCCCGTTGCTCACAGAAAAGAGGTGGTGACTTGCTGAACTCTCCGTGGCTCTTGTCTCCTGCTCCTCTGAACTTCCCTGAATTCCCACACCTTCTGCTCCTAGAATATAAACCTGTTGTTCTTCTGTCTATTCAGGATTAATATTGTCCTTACTGTATGTAGGGACTATGTTGTGTCAGTTATCATTTCTTTTTGAATTTCAAATATACACACACATACACACCATGTTTCTTTAATCTTAAAAAAGATGAGACTTACTATTCTCTTCTTTCCAGAACCTAGCTTAGATCACATAAGATAAAATACTCACTGATAAATTATTTTAACTCCACAACTTTCATTTTACTTTTGTACTAAATGTGACTCTGCCAGGTACCTCTGTATACTTACTTTTCTTAAATTATGTAGCATTCTTCATATATTTTGCTATAGCTTTGGTCATTTTTCTTAACTGAATAAAAAATTAAACTGGGGCCAACGAATTAAACTCAGTGGTTCTGGCATCTGCCTGGCAAATTCAGGGTCCTGAGTTGGATCCCTGGTAACCACATACCAAATGCTGGGTGTGGTGTCTCATGCCTGTATCCCAGCACTCAGGAGAGTGAGTCAGGAGGATTGCTGTGAGTTCAAGCCTTGCTTGGGCTACATAGTGAACTCAGGGCCAGCCTGAACTACAGAGCAAGACCCTGTCTCAAAAAAAAAAAAAAAAAAAATTAACCTGGGATCTCCTTTCATTGTGTAATTTCATTAAGACATGTTGTTTCTTTGTGACCTCTTTTTTAACTATTGGATGTGTTTCTGATTTTTAGTTTCCCATCTCATTCTAGACATTCTTCTGATAAAGTGTCTAAGCTAGAAGGTCAAGTGGAGTCTTATAAAAAGAAGCTGGAAGACCTTGGTGATTTGAGACGGCAGGTTAAACTCTTAGAAGAGAAGAACACTATGTATATGCAGAACACTGTTAGTCTAGAGGAAGAGTTAAGAAAGGCAAATGCTGCTCGAAGTCAGCTTGAGACATACAAGAGACAGGTAAGAGCAGAAGCCACATTCTTCTTGGAGGATGCATACCCCTCCAGACACACATATGCATGCAAAACACACACTTCCAGAGCGTCAGAATGTTCCTGATTTGTCTTCAAAACTTTTATATTTTTCTTTATTCCATTTACCACCATTTATCTTACATTTAAAGAGCTTTAAATGTAGGTCTTACGCAGGATATTGATTGGTCCGTACAGCACAGTTTAAATTTTTTTATTTATTTATTTTTGAGATAAGGTCTTGCTCAGTAGTTCAGGCTGGCCCTGAGCTCAACATGTAGCCCAAGCAAGCTTTAAACTCACAGCAATTTTCCTGCCTCTGTCTCCCAAGTGTTGGGATTACAGTCATGAGCCATCACACCTGGCATTGTGATATGTGGTTACCAGGGATCGAACTTGGGACCTTGCACTTGCCAGGCAGACTTTGGAACCAATAAGCTGAATCTTTGGCCCCGGAGTTTTAAAATTTTGTGTAATAGACAACTACATGACAGTGAAAGAATGACACAGGAAGTACACATGCTTTAAAAATAAAACATGCCCAGTTCCAGTGAATTAGGTCAGTGGTTCCAGCATTTGCCTGGCAAGCACAAGGTCCTGAGTTTGACCCCCAATAAACACATACCACAGGGGCCGGGGAGTTAGCTCAGTGGTTCCGGCGCCTGTCTCGCAAGCGCAAGGACCCGGGTTCGATTCCCCGGTAACAACATAACAATACTGGGTGTGGAGACCCACACCCCGCAGCAACCAGTACCACATACCACAGTGCCGGGCGTGGTGGCTCACGCCTGTAATCCCAGCACTCAGGAGGCAGAGGCAGGAGGATTGTGATGTGAGTTGGAGGCTGAGCTCAGGGCCAGCCTGAACCACAAAGCGAGACCCTGTCTCCAAAAACGTAAAAAAAAAAACACATACCACAGTGCTGGGGGTGGTGACTTAGGCGCACAAGCAATCAGTACCACACACCACAATACCAGGCGTGGTGGCTCACCCCCATAATCCCAGTACTCAGGAGAGAGAGGTAGGTTTGCTGTGAGTTTGAGGCTTGCCTGGACTCCAGCCTGAACTAAAAAGCGAAACCCTGTCTCAAAAACTAAACAAATAGGGGCCGGGGAGTTAGCTCAGTGGTTCCGGCGCCTGTCTTGCAAGCGCAAGGGCCCGGGTTCGATTCCCCGGTAACCACATAACAATACTGGGTGTGGAGACCCCCCACCCAGTAGCAACCAGTACCACATACCACAGTGCCGGGCGTGGTGGCTCACGCCTGTAATCCCAGCACTTGGGAGGCAGAGGCAGGAGGATTGTGATGTGAGTTTGAGGCTGAGCTCAGGGCCAGCCTGAACCACAAAAGCGAGACCCTGTCTCAAAAAACCTAAAAAAAAAAAAAAAAAAAAAAAAACTAAACAAATAAATTTTTAAAATTTGCCCTCCATTCCTTACAGGTAACCTTGGGGCTGTTTTCACATTTTCATTTCTGTCAATCTGTTTATATTTTTCCTCCATACATATTTGTCCTTTAAAGTGCATAACATTTTGATATACTTCAAAAAATTCCATAAATGATCCAGTGAAAATACTCTTATTTACTTTTTTGCTCAGTAGTGTGTCTATGGGATTCAATTGTGTAGTTAGATACAAATTTATCCTACTCATTTACCCTCCTGTATCCTACTGAGTGACTGTATCATCCCATTTTATGGACTATATCTGATTGTATCTGTCCATGTTATGGCTGAAGGACCTGTAGATGATAACCACCCCAGGGTGTGTGTGTGTAAATGCCCCTGTGAATAGTGCTGGTCTTCAGTATGTATGTATGTATGTGAGAGTTTTGAGTGTCTGCACTATAATTAGGCTTTATCAGTTTATTTCCTCCACAGTCATTTTTTATGAATTCTTCGCTCCACATCATCACCAGAACGGTACTATATTGTCAAAACTTTTAAGTTTGGCCAGGTGGATAAATATAAAATGGTGGGTAGTACTCAGAATATATTTCCTACCATATTTCTTTTGCAAATGGCCTATTTTTTTCTTTTATTCATTTTTAAGAATTCAGTGATTTCTCTTATTTTAAGTTTTTTATATATTTCAGATAATTTTTATCATTTCAAGCATAGTGGTATGTACCTATAATTTCAACAGATTACAAGAGTCTGAGGGCAGGAAGACCACCACAAGTTCAAGATCAACCTGGGCTACATAGCAAGTTCAAGGCCAGCCTGAACTGCATAGCAAGATTGTATCTCAAAAATAATTTTTTTCTTTAAATAATAATTTTTATCACTTACATATTTGTTCCTATAGATCTATTGTTTTCCTTATTTACCTAGAGTTTCTACCTTAGGTGGACGTTGGATTTAATAAACTGTTGGGGCTGGGGATTTAGCTCAGTGGTTCCATCACCTGCCTCATAAACACAAGGTCCTGAGTTCAAGATATTGTTGTGCTATTTTGTTTTTGTTGATTTTTGTTTATTGTGCCTATATAAAATTGTGTCCTGTGTCATTTTGCATTGGCTTATCTATGTCTTATAGAACACTGGGGGTATTGAGTTGAGATTTGATTTGTCAAGACACTCTGTGTTTACTTCAGACAGATTTCCTACATCACCAACCAGGACCATTTTAATTGCCTGGATTCAGTTCTCCCAGACAAGACAAATAATGAAGCTTCAAACACAAATCCATCTATTAATGATATAGTTAGAAGTTTCCAAGTTAGGCTCTTTAAACACAGTTTAAAATCAGTAAAATCCAGGGCCAGAAATTCAGTTCAGTGGTTCTGGTGCCTATCTTACAAGCGCAAGGACCCAGGTTCACTCCCTGGTAACCACATACAACAGTGCCAGATGTGTGACTCATACTCGCCAACAATTAGTACCACAGTGCTGGGTGTGTGGTTTATGCCTGTAATCTCATGACTTGAGAGGCAGCGACAGGAGAATTGCTGAGTTCAAGGCTGAGTTCAGGACCAGCCTGAACTACAAAGTAAGACCCTGTCTTAAAAAAACTGAAAGTTGCCTGCTTATGGATTTTTCTCCTAACCTACCTGTTTACTGCCTCATCACCTTTTTATATCTTTAATACCTACTTGATTCCTGTTGACCTCAGCGCTCAGGGTTGCTGTTAAGGGCAGTTGGTCTGTCATGACACCCACAGTTTCTGAGGCAACTTTATCTCTCACTTCAATTTTACCCTGTTTTAAGCTGAGCTTGGATTTCCCTCTCCTAGGATTTCCTCCAACCCTCCCTCCCTTCTTGTGTTCCTCTGTATCATATTCATTTATTTGAATATTGGTAAGGAAGAGGTTTTCGTAGACCCGTAGAAGGAAGTTCAGTTATTTAATCGAGAGGATAGTGCTGGAGGTAAAGCGCAGTATCCTGTACACAGGCTATAGTCCCAGCTCCTACAAGATAATTTTTAATGTTTCAGATTATAAAAATTAATGTTATCTTTCTGTATCAGGTAGTAGAACTGCAAAATAGATTATCTGAAGAATCGAAGAAAGCAGATAAGTTAGATTTTGAATATAAACGTCTAAAAGAAAAGGTTGACAGTCTTCAAAAAGAAAAGGATGTGAGTATTGTATACATTTTAGGCCCTTTGGGTTTCAGTACTGTTAAGATTAAGACAATGATTCTGAACTCGTATTTTGATTACATTAATTTTATTTGTGAAAATGTTTACTTCCATTCTGAATTCTTTAGTACATATTTATTTCTACTCTTGCTATTCTTTTACATTGTTGTATTTTTGACCTTTAGTAAATTTAGGTAGCTTCTCTGTTTTCTGTAGGATTAATATAGAAGATACTTCTTTTTGTTGAGCATATTTTAGATCTTTTCAAGATTTTTTTGCTCTTTGTGATTTGGAATATTTAGGTTTTTTATCTTTTGATCTCTTATGTTTAATGAGGAGAATGTTGGGATGTGGTCGATAGCTTTGTTTCTTATGTTTAACCATGGATAGCACAGAATTCTCTGTTATGTTAAAAAAAGTCTTTTTCTCTTGTGATCACTCCATAAATGGTAAAACATGCCCATGTTCATCGTCATTTATTGTTGTTTTTAGCTAAGGCAAAGAGCACAGGTGAATATATTCGTAAAACTTGAAACTAATCTTTGTCTTTCTGTCTGTCAGAGGTTAAGAACAGAAAGGGACTCCCTGAAAGAAACTATCGAAGAGCTCCGGTGTGTACAGGCCCAGGAAGGGCAGCTCACCCCTCAAGGTAAGCCATGCTGGTAGCCCAAACATGCTTACCTCTCATACCTTTGCAAGCCTTAGTTTCACTTTACATTGATTGCCTCATCAGATAATGAAAAATTAGAAGCAATAAAATTATTGATCTTTTATCCAGATTGTAGGGCAAACAATTTATGGTTTGTAGGCCAGATTTACTTGTAAACTTTGTAAAAAAAAAAATTTTGTAAACAGTTGAATTTTATTAGTATGCATTTATTATATCATCTTTGTTAATCTAAAATATTATATTCTGATCTTTGTTAATCTAAAATATTATATTCTGAAAGCCTCTCATGATCACCTTACAAATATATTAAGCTTTCTATACTGGTGAAGTTTTTTTCAAATAAGAAAAATAGAGTGGCCTTTTTTTCGTTTTCTTTCCTTTTTTTTGTGGTACTGAGGATTGAATTCAGGACCTTATACTTAGGAGGCAGGTGCGGCACTACTGAGCTACATCCCCAGTCCTGAAGTAGCTTCTAATACATTAAGAGACTTAAGATCCAAAACTATTCTTTGTCACAAGGCAAGATCACCACTGAGTATCAGGTGTGCCCACCCCACTTTGTCCTTGTGTTGGGGACTGTGAGAGAATGATTGTGCCTTGCATGGCTTCAGTCTCCTCATTGCCACACCAGTAACAAGCCCATGGGTTTACAGTCATTGGAAAATGAAAGTTTTCTTTACCATGACCACAAACTTTGTTTCCTTCTCCACGTGCCATCTGAAAATCTGCTTGTCTCCCTCATTTCACTTTCTTTTTTTTAGGTTTTTTGAGACAGGGTCTCACTTTGTGGTTCACGCTGGCCCTGAGCTCAGCCTCCAACTCACATCACAATCCTCCTGCCTCTGCCTCCCGAGTGCTGGAATGACAGGCGTGAGCCACCACGCCCGGCACTGTGGTATGTGGTACTGGTTGCTGCTGGACGTGAGTCTCCACACCCAGTATGGTATATGGTTACCAGGGAATCGAACCCGGGCCCTGGCACTTGCAAGACAGACGCCGGAACCACTGAGCTAACTCCTCGGCCTTCCCTCATTTCACTTTCTAACCCCTCTTTTTTAATCCAGTTTACCTTGTCTGCATGTCACTGTGATCTGTACTGCCTCAGTTCCTCATCCTTTGGACCTGTTCTGGACTCATCTTGTAAAACCTAGTTCAGATAGCCTGAAGATTTTTCTCTCTATCCCAGAGTACTAAATCCAGTGAAAAACAATTATATCTTCACAAAAAAATGTACATTTCTGGGCCGGGGAGTTAGCTCAGTGGTTCCAGTGCCTGTCTTGCAAGCGCAAGGACCCGGGTTCAATTCCTCGGTAACCACATAACAATACTGGGTGTGGAGACCCACACCCAGCAGCAACCAGTACCACATACCACAGTGCCGGGCGTGGTGGCTCATGCCTGTAATCCCAGCACTCAGGAGGCAGAGGCAGGAGGATTGTGATGTGAGTTTGAGGCTGAGCTCAGGGCCAGCCTGAACCACAAAGCGAGACCCTGTCTTAAAAAACCTAAAAAAAAAAAAAAAAGAAAGAAAATTAGGTGGCACCATCTTTGATAAACACTCAGCATATTAAAAACTAGAAAAAACTTCTTCAATCTGGTCAAACGTGTTTTATGAAAAGCCTATAGCTAATCTTATATTTAATTATAGAAGGCTGAGTGCTCTTCCTCTAACATCATGTAAGGTAAAGATTTTCATTTTGCCACTACCATTTCTCTTGCCAATACCATTCAACGTGGTGTCAGAAGATCTAGCTCTATGTGCATATGTGCATGTGTGCGTGCTTTATCTTACAGAGCTGGGGATTTTTTTTCTGTATATTGGCAATGAATATTCTAAAAATTAAATTTCAGTAGTATAAAAAAACAGTGAGAAGCCAGCGATTTAGCTTAGTGGTTCCAGCACCTGCCGTGCAAGTGCAAGGTCCTGAGTTTTATCCCCGGTACTACATATCACAACGCCAGGCATGGTGGCTCACACTTATAATCCCAGCACTTGGAAGGCAAAGGCAGGAGGATTGCTGTGAGTTCAAGACTCACCTGGGCTATAAAGTGAGTTCAGGGCCAGCCTGAACTACAAAATGAGATCCTGTCTCAAAAAAAACAGTGGAGAAAAAAATACTAGGGGCTGGAATTAGAGCTCAGAGCACTTCACTACTGTAAGTAAGACCATTAGCTGAATCCTAACATCGCAAAAGAAAAGAAGTAAAATGGTTAAGAATAAGGTGTTTTGAAAAAAAGAGTACAGGGCCGGGGATTTAGCTCAGTGGTTCTGGCGCCTGTTTTGCAAGCTCAAGGGCCTGGGTTCAATCCCCAGTAACCACATAACAATACTGGGTGTGGAGATTCACACCCAGCAGCAACCAGTACCACATACCACAGTGCCGGGTGTGGTGGCTCACGCCTGTCATCCCAACATTCAGGAGGCAGAGGCAGGAGGATTGCTTGATGTGAGTTTGAGGCTGAGCTCAGGGCCAACCTCAACTACAAAGCGAGACCCTGTCTCAAAAAAAAAAAGAGTACAGGATTTGTACTATAAAACGTTGCTGCAATCAATTAAAATACGATCTTCAGGGCTGGGGACTTAGCTCAGTTTTTCCAGCACCTGCCTTTGAAGTGCAAGGGCCCAGGTTCCAACCCTGGTAACCACATACAACAATGCCGGACATGGTGACTTACGCCCACCAGCCATCAGTACCACATAATACATTGTGGGGTGTGGTGGCTCACGCTTGTAATCCCAGCACTTGGAGGCAGAGGCAGGAGGATTTCTGTGAGTTCGAGGCTCGCCTAGGCTACCTAGCTCAGGGCCAGCCTACACTACAAAGTGACACTGTGTCTCAAAAAAAGAAAAAACAAATTTAGTGGAAAGACTTTCCAGGATATTGTAAGATTCAGTGGACTCCCAGTCAAAATTTCTAGCAGACTGTTTCACGAGAAGTGACAGGCTGGTCCTAAAATTTGTATGAAAATGCAAAGGAACCAAAATGAAGAACTGACACATCCTGGTTTCAAAATTTAGCATAAAACTAGTTCAGAAGGAACACTATGATACTTGTAAAGGTCAGTAGTACACTGCATCCGTAGGACAAAGGGGAAAAACACACATGCACTACCCAGAAAAGGTGTTTGCCAAAGTCCAACACTTAACTCATGATTTTAAAAAGTGAAACTAGGAAGAGAAGAAAATTTCCTCAGTGTGATAAACACATGCAAAATCCCTGTCGTTAACATCATATTCAGTGGTAAAAGACTGAATTCTTTTTTTTGAGACAGGGTCTCACTTTGTAGTTCAGGCTGGTCCTGAGCTCAGCCTCTGCCTCCTGAGTGCTAGGATTACAGGCGTGAGCCACCACGCCCAGCTTTGTTATATGTGGTTACCAGAGATTGAACCCGAACCCTTACATTTACAAGGCAAATGCTGGAACCTCTGAGCTAAATCCCTGGCCAATTCTTTTCCTCCAAGAGAGTCCACAAAAGTGGGATATAACTTTGTAAATAACATGCTTGATAAAGATTTACATCCAAATATGTAGAGTTTCTGTAGTTCAACAACAGCAAACAAAAAACATGAACAGAAGTTTTTCCAAATTTCATGGCCAATGTGTACATGAAAAGGCAACTTTACCATAAGAATAATATAAATCATGTCACAATGAAATACTGATTCAGGGGCCGGGGATATAGCTCAGTGGTTCCGGCACCTGTCTTGCAAGCGCAAGGACCCGGGTTCGATCCCCGGTAACCACATAACAATACTGGGTGTGGAGACTCACCCCAGCAGCAACCAGTACCACACACCACAGTGCCGGGCGTGGTGACTCACGCCTGTAATCCCAGCACTTGGGAGGCAGAGGCAGGAGGATTGCTGTGATGTGAGTTTGAGGCTGAGCTCAGGGCCAGCCTGAACCACAAAGCGAGACCCTGTCTCAAAAAACCTTAAAAAAAAAAAAAGAAAAAAGAAATACTGTTCATACTAATTAGTGTGGTTAATACCCTCTTCCTCTCAAAAAAAACTCAGGAAAATTAATAATTGGTGAGGATGTAAATGAATTGGGACAAGTGGGCATTTAAAATGGGTCAGCTCTGTAGAAATCAGTTTAGTGACTAAAAGTTAAACATAGATTTAACATATAATTGAGTAATTCTATTCCTAAATGTTATCCAAAAGAATTGAAAATAGTTACTGAACCAGATACTTGTATGTAAATGTTTTTCAGAACATTATTAATAGTCAAAAGGTTAAAAAAAAAAAGCCCAGTGTCCATTGACAAGTGAATTTATAGATAAAATGTTGCATATGTCCATAAAATGATACTATTCTGCCATAATAAGGAATGAACTTCTAGGAAATGCCGAGTAACCTGAGTAAATCCTTAGAACATATTAAATAAGCAAGATACAAAAAGACAAATACTAGGGCTGAGGATGTAGCTCAGTGGCACTGTATCTGCCTGTCAAGTTCAAGATCCTGATTTTCATCTCCAGTATCAGGGGGGGAAAAAGACAAATACAATCTTACTCCACTTACGCGAGGTATCTGGAATGGGCAAATCATTGAGATGAAAATGGAAGTTACCAGGGAATGAGGAAGACGGATTGGAAAGTTTCTACCTAATCATTATACTTTCTGATTAGGTAATGAAAAAGTTTTGAAAATAGATGGTGACAGTGATTTTGCAACATTGTAAGTATCCTTTTTTTTTTTTTTAGGTTTTTTGAGACAGGGTCTCGCTTTTTGTAGTTCAGGCTGGCCCTGAGCTCAGCCTCAAACTCATCACAGCAATCCTCCTGCCTCTGCCTCCCGAGTGCTGGGATTACAGGCGTGAGCCACCACGCCCGGCACTGTGGTATGTGGTACTGGTTGCTGCTGGGCGTGAGTCTCCACACCCAGTATAGGTATGTGGTTATCGGGGATCGAACCCGGGTCCTTGCGCTTGCAAGATAGGCGCTGGAACCACTGAGCTAAATCCCCAGCCTCGTTGTAAGTATTCTTAATGCTACACATTTTTTAAAATACTGAAAATAATGTTGTTAAGACTACTGTGCCACAGTCTTTTCCCTTAGGAAAGTTGTGATTTTAGTTTATTTATAGAAATTCTCTCAGTATATATTAAAGAAAAGAGTTGTGCTTTCTGTTAATTTTGCACTTATGTCTGTGTGTTTGTAGGCTTCATGCCGCTGGGCAGTCAGGAGTCTTCAGATAGCCTGGCCGCAGAGATAGTTACACCTGAAATCAGGTAAGGTGCTTCCCTGTATAGTCTCCCTGGATAGTGCCATCCTCTGCAGTATGAAGAACACCATTTCCTCTGTTAATGAGATTTGTCACTCAGTGTTAAATTTCTACATTAGCAGCCTTCATCAGCAGTCCTAACAGAAAGCTGATTTTCTCACTTTGAACACACAAAGCAAACTAATGATACCTCCTGTGTTAGGACTGCCTCAGCAGACATTTAGCACTTGGAAAACTTAGCCCAAAGACAGAAGTTATGCTTAGCTATGAGCCCACAAAATATTTCATTACTAAGATTTATTCACTAAATATTTAGAATGGTCTGAGGAAGATACACTGCTGTTGTAGATAGAAAATCCTGCCTCATCTCTAGTCTTCTCTTAGTAATACTTTAGCTTTTTTATTTAGTCAGAAAATTTTTAGCATTCCATTTATTTTGGTACATGAATGAAAAATGAGAATGGGAAGAATAGCAAGTGTACACAGAGGATGATTAATTCTGAATATTGCTTTTACCTTTTCTCAACCTATTTACCCCTTTGAAAAATGGGCATTGACTTTGGTTCTTCACATTATCCTTGGAAGTATAAAATGAAATAATGACTGTGTAAAAGCTTTATAAACTGTTAACAGTTAAAATAAGCAACCAGGCCCCCCTCCTGAGGCTTCCACCTTCTGTCAGTTACCTGTTAGAGACCCCTGCAGTTAGATTTCAGTACCTACCTACCTACTATATGACACACCACCTGATAAAAAATACACTAAGAGACAGAACTAAAAGAAAGCAGGGTGCCAGGGCCAACCAAGTCACTCGCCAGTCTCAGGCACTACTTGCTGGAAAATGTTGTGTCTCAAAGAATGAAAGGAGCAAGGGCAATGTGTTTACAAAATAAGAGCTGGTTTTCTATGTATGTACTTCTTATTTTGATTTATTTTTTCATGAGAAGCACAGTTTTTCATAGTACAGTATCTAATATCTGATACTGCTGTCTTCCTGGAGCCCTCTAAAGATTGTCTTTGTGTAAAGAAGAGAATGAATTGTATCTTTAAGGAATGCACTGATATTCCCTTATGTCTTCCCCATAGTCAGTAGAGTTCTGTGTGTGGCTTGCTTTTAACATCCCTCCACTTAGGTTTTTGGCCTAGCACAAAAAGTCTGAAACTAGGAATGTTCTGAAAAACATTTACATACAAGTATCAGGTTCAGTCACCTGACTTTAATAATTGGACCTTGATGAGGATACAGTTTAACTTAACTTTAGGAATGGGTGTTCTGAATATCTTTTGTTTTTGTTTTTGTTTTTATTTTTTTGAGACAGGTTCTCAAGGCTAGCCTTGAACACACTATGTAACTCAGGCTTTAGCTTCAAAGTGCTAGCATTATACCTCCAGCTCCTGAGTATCTTAAAGATAATACTGATTGAATATATCTTGCCTCCAAATAATTGGTGAATGGAAGAGAATAACTTCATTGTTTTGGGTTTTTGTTGTTGTTGTTGTTTTGAGTCAGTGTCTGGCTTTATGGTTCAGGCTGGCCCTGAGCTCAGCCTCAAACTCACATCACAGCAATCTTCCTACCTCTGCCTCCCAAGTACTGGGATTACAGGCGTGAGCCACCACGCCCGGCATTGTGGTATGTGGTACTGGTTGCTGCTGGGCGTGAGTCTCCATGCCCAGTATAGTATGTGGTTACCGGGGATCGAACCCGGGTCCTTGCGCTTGCAAAACAGGCGCCGGAACCACTGAGCTAAATCCCCAGCCTTGGGGTTGTTTTTTAAGAACTAAAATAAATAAATATATTCATAGTTTAAATATTTAAATTGGAAGAGGTATAGGATTAAAATTTCTCTCATTATAAGACATGACATATAGAGACTATTTTCTACAGAGTATGCATTCTGAAAAGAACTTAAGACTGGAAATGTAATTACTTAGCAGTTTATAAAATAACTAAATTTGGGCCTGAATTTAGCTCAGGGGTTCTAGTGTCTGCCTGGCATGCTCAAGTTCCTAAGTTCAGTCCTTGGTAACTACATACAGTAATGCTGGTCATGGTGGTTTACACCTATAATCCCAGCACTCAAGAGGCACAGGCAGGAGGATTTCCAAGAGTTCCAGGCTACCCAAGAGTTCGAGGCTAGCCTAATACATAATGAGTTCAGGGCCAGCCTGAACTATAAAGCAAGACCCTATTTTTTAAAAAAAAGAACTAAATTTGTTGCTTTTACTCCCTTTCATTTTTCTGCTTTTCTCCTTTCTACTCTATTTACTTAAGCTAATTACATAACTGGATTTTTATACCTGTGTTGTATTATTTGCCAGATAATGTGGGGTTTTTTTGGCTTATTCAGGGAGAAACTTATTCGTCTTCAGCATGAGAATAAGATGTTAAAAATTAACCAAGAAGGTTCAGACAATGAAAAAATTGCCTTATTGCAGAGCCTCCTAGATGATGCAAATCTACGTAAGAATGAACTGGAGACAGAGAACAGGTAAGATGTGTGTAGATCGTGGTTTCTAGCCACAGATTGCTTATTTGTCTGATTTGGGTTCCCTTAAAGAAAGATTTTTGTAGGGCCAGGGGTTTGGCTCAGTGGTTCCCACCTGTGCCTCCTAAGTACAAGGTCTCTAGTTTGATCCCTGGTAACCACATAAAACAGCACCGGGCATGGTGATTCACACCCACCCGCAATCAGTACCACATACACCACACCTGCAATCCCAGCACTCTGGAGGCAGAGGCAGGAGGATTGCTGTGAGTTCAAGGCTTACCTGGACTGCCTAGTAAGTCTAGGGCCAGCCTGAACTACAAAGTGAGACCCTGTCTCAAAAAAAAAAAAGAAAGAAAGAAAGGTTTTGTATTTGGGAACGTTGCTGAGGATTTAGCTCAAGTGATACTGTGCCTGTCTTATATTTGGGAATGTTTTCCTGTGCTATTGTATTTCCTTTTAAAGGTATTTTAATCCACATCTGCCTTATACAGACTTGCTGGAAAGTGTTGTGCCTATTTATACCATTTTTATCCTGTTACGTTTTTTGAAGCAGGTGATATTAAAACTCCTCTATTTAGTTTTTCTAGTCACTAATTAAAGTAGACGATTTTAGGGCCGGGGAGTTAGCTCAGTGGTTCCGGCGCCTGTCTTGCAAGCGCAAGGGCCCGGGTTCGATTCCCCGGTAACCACATACCATACTGGGTGTGGAGACTCACGCCCAGCAGCAACCAGTACCACATACCACAGTGCCGGGCGTGGTGGCTCACGCCTGTAATCCCAGCACTCGGGAGGCAGAGGCAGGAGGATTGC
>PVIR01000139.1:13079-24418 GCA_004026965.1 Petromus typicus | reverse complement strand
GGCCAGCCTGAACCACAATGCGAAACCCTGTCTCAAAAAAAAAAAAAAAAAAAAAGTTTAAAGTAGACGATTTTAAAAAACCAGATCATGAATTCAGTCTATTACTGTTCATATTTTGTGACTGGGTTCATATAATTGACTGCATTTGTATACGCCACTGAATAAACCCCATTAGTGTGTACTGAATTGACAAAAGACTTTTACCCTAATCTGGCTTATTTACCTTAACACTAACAGAAATAATTCCTTTTATGAGCAGTTCACTTATTTTGAGAATTTAAATTCTGTAAAATTTTTTTTTTTTTTTTAGGTTTTTTTGAGACAGGGTCTCGCATTGTGGTTCAGGCTGGCCCTGAGCTCAGCCTCAAACTCATATCACAATCCTCCTGCCTCTGCCTCCCGAGTGCTGGGATTACAGGCGTGAGCCACCACGCCCGGCACTGTGGGATGTGGTGCTGGTTGCTGCTGGGTGTGGGTCTCCACATCCAGTATTGTATGTGGTTACCGGGGAATCAAACCTGGGCCCTTGCGCTTGCAAGACAGGCGCCGGAACCACTGAGCTAACTCCTCGGCCCTAAATTCTGTAAATTTAACAACAAAATAATTTCTTTCGTTTTTTGAGTTTTGGGTGCATTGAATTATATGGTTGTTAAAGTTAGATCCTTTTTTATACTATTACTCTCCTGTTTTTGTTATTATAATTATGTTATAGAATTTGAAATTGAGCATTGTGATGCTTCCAGCTTTGCTCTTTTTGTTCAGGGTTGCTTTGGCTATTATGGGTTTCTTATAGTTCCATATAAATTTTAGAATTTTTCATTGGTTTTATGAAAAAGTTATTTTACTATTGACTGCATTAAATTTATAGATTGCTTTTGGTTAAATCTATAGAATGCTGCCGGTTTTGGTCTAGTAGCTTGCTACAAGTCAGTCACTCTCAAGTTTGTAGCTTCCTTGCACAAGAATTGCTTTTCTCTTCTAATACTTTTTGGCTCTTTTTTGGAAAGTTTTCTTAGACTTAACAGGATTGATAAATATAATCTCAAAGTAACAAAGGTGTATGTACTTAAAATGGCCTTAGAGCTTGATGTGTATTTCCAAATTGTTTTCTGAACAGACTGCACAAAATCAGTGTCACAACAGCACAGTTGTGATCTGTGTTCCAGTACTGACTGGATTTTCAAATTACTTATTAAAACTAATTGTATTTTTAAAAAAATTTTGTACTGCACTTTCTGGCTGCTTAGATTCTGTTACTTAGTACCTTTTCTACCCTTAATCTGAGGGCAGGTGTGGCTTTTACTACTGTTATCTCACTAGCACATCTCTATCTAAAAGAACCCCATCATCTCGTAGATGGCCAGTCCAGTGGGGCTGCTCAAGATGATTGTTCCTCATTTCTTTCCTGTATTGTTACTCATTTCTTCTTTTCTCTTTCTGTTTTTGAGATAGGGTCTTGCTTGAGACAGTTCAGGCTGACTCCGAACTCACTCACTATGTAGCCCAGGCAAGCCTCAAGCTCATAGCGATCCTCCTGCCTCTGTGTTCCTCCTCCTCTCCTGTTTCAGCCCTCTCCTCAGGACTTATTCTTCAACATACCATTCCTGAACTCTGCAGCCTCTCATTGTGCTGTAAATAGCTGGATATAATGAACTGTTCTGAATCCTTTTCTCCCTTTACCACCTTTTCATTTATTGTTCTGCTCTCATTTCAAGCCATGCTTAACTCCTTCCCTGAGCTCTTCACCCAGTCATCATTTGTTTTATACATTCCATCGCACTCTCTGAAGTAGAAACCTGATTGTGTTCTCTTCTTAACCATCTGCCTCTCCGCTGAACTGCAGCACGTGTGCCTGACACAGTTTGCATAAGCATCAAAGTTAATTTCAGATAACTCAGTGATACATTGGCTCCAGAATATGCTGCCACAAAAAGACCGTGTTAGAAATCCTCATTAATCGCTTCTCGGCCTTTTGGCTAAGATCAAGTGTAGAAATCCTCATTAAAAATTTCAAGCCCCTCAGGAAACATGACATCATACTTTCTCAATGACGAACAACCTGAGGGAGGACCAGGCTAACACAGACTAACTAGCTATGTTCAACTAACTAACATAGGCTGACATGCCCAAGATAACATATCCAGCCTGTCAGAGCCCTGTCTTTATCAGACCACAATATCCTCAGAGCCAGAACAGGTCTTGGGCATCGTGATGGCTGGCCCCTGAATCTCTGCTCCACTGACAAAGCAGCCATGTACCTGGGGCAAATAGCCTCATTGTGCTGGTTCTTGAAGCACCAAAAATTACGACATTTAATGTACCCTTGCAATATGCTTTTTTTTTTTTTTAACTTACATTCACTTTTTGGTATTAGATTTAACTTTTTAAATTCAACTTAATATAGATTTATGTTTGGCAAAAAAAAAGAAACAAAATTCAAACAATATAAAAGTAATTTGAAAAATAAGCTGATTTATGATCTGAGGCCCCTACCATACTATTGCTGCTACCTACTATACCTACTGTTATTATAATTTGGGAGTCCAGGGAAGAGAATGCATCCAGAACCCACATGGCAAATTCCAATCCCCTGATAGTCCCACGGTTCTAGAATTAACAGTTAACAAATAACAAACCCAGAACCTTGAGAAAAAAGGCTGAGCCAGGGAGGGATTGACTCTTGTTACTCTGAACAGCAGCAGATGTAAAAAGTTTATAAGGGACCTAATTTTATCATCTGCTCCACTTATATATCTAGTTTATATTAACAATGTTGCCTTGCTGACCAGTGATTTTAGTTTATCCCTTAATTAATGTTTCTGGCTAAAGTCCAAAAACTGCAGCAGCAGAAGCAGGAGCAGAAGAGACCATAACCTAAGTTTGCGCACTTTTATGTGATACCCAGCCTTCAACCCATAATCCTAGCATGCATAAGACAGAGCTGTCCCACAATAATCCCTCTACTTGAAGATTATATAGGGCAGGACAGGTGTCTTTAAATCCCAGTAAGTCCCAGTAAGTCTTGAAACCAATAATCCCAGTGTAGTAACCCTTGTAATTTAAGAGCCCATAAGGCGGAGCACGTGTCCAAAAACATCCCGGTAGTTGATCCGGTAGGGCAGGGCAGATATCCTAAAGTCCAAGTAAGTATATCCCAGTAAGTAAGCCGTAAGTCGGAGTGAGTTGTCTGCAGTTCCCAACACTAACATGGGTTTAGTCTTCAGATAGTGTTTGCCTGTGTAAGCAGTACGACAACCAAAGGAAAAAAAGACATAAATCTGTTCTTAGAAAATTAATGTACATTTGATTTCTAGGCTGGTGAATCAAAGGCTTTTGGAAGTACAATCACAAGTTGAAGAACTACAGAAATCTTTACAGGATCAAGGCTCAAAAGCAGAAGATGTAAGTTTTAATACATAGCAGAAGTGGTTGAAAACTTTGTTCAGAAAAGATGATGATCTCTATCAAAATAATGCAGCATCATACTAGTTACAGAAAAGTAATAGTGCTGGGGATTTAGCTTAGTGATTCAGTACCCGTCTTGCAAGTGAAAGATCCCAAATTTGTTACCCGGCACAAAAGAAAAAGTGTTTTCCTTCTACTAACATCCTTACAAAAAAGATCAGACAGTAAGTATCTTATGGTCTGTTGGATTCATTCTGCTATGAATTAGAAATTTATTTCTACTTAGAAAAAGTTAATTTCAGATACTATGTTTTAAATGGGTTTAACTTAGTATTGGGGTGAAATTAGATTTTGTGCTCTCTGATCAAAAAGAAAATCTTGTTCAAGCAGTTTTTTTGTTTGTTTGTTTTTGTTTTTAATATAACCTTGATATTTCAGAAAACAGTCCTAGCCAGATTTGTAATCCTAACACTGGAAAGTTAAGGCAGGAAGATGGCAATTTTGAGCCCATGCTGGGTGATACAGAATGACCCTGTGTCAGAATTTAAAAAAATTTTTAACAGGCTGGACGTGTAAGTCAGTGCAAAGGCCCTGGGTTCAATGTATAGTACCACAAAAGAAAAAGAAGGAAAACAGTGCTATCCCTGGAATCCCACTCTGTCATTGAGCTATATCCCTCGCCTTTTGTTTTGGTTTTGAATTAGCACCTCACTTAGTTGCCCAGGCTCTCCTGGAACTTGGAATCTTCCTGCCTCTGCCTCCTTACTAGTTGGGATTAGAGGGGTACTCTTCCACACTCAGCTTTTTTGTTGCTCTAGTGCTCTGCCTGTTGCCTGTCTCTGTCATAGCTCTGCCTGCATGACTGGCAAATTCCCACTGGAATATGGCAGTATCTTCTCAGCTCAACATGCTGTCGCCCTCCACAGTGCTGAGGGTGCCATTTATCAGTCCCTGGCATCACTGGCAAGTCCCTTAATGAGCAGCATACAGTAGGGCTGTGGCCCCAAACTGCTTAATTAGTATAAAGAGGAGGAAAAACTAAATTTTATTGACCAGTCTTTGCTTCAGGTCTCCTTTTTAGTTTTTCCTGTTGCAGAGTAATAGTTTATGATCCCTGGCTGTTGACAATAGCTTGACTTGACTATGTCATTGATACCAGTCATTTTGAGGATTAACTTCAAAACTATTCATCCACCCAGCATTGTTAGTATAAGAGGGTATCAAAGCAAAATGGATCAAAATGGATCAAAATGGATCAAAGTTACTTAAAGCTTGAATACCAGATGTAAAAAGTTTATAAGGGACCTAATTTTATCATTTGCTCTACATTTATATCTAGTTTATATTGACAATGTGGCCTTGCTGACCAGTGATTTTAGTTTACCCCTTAATTAATGTGTTGGTGGTCATTTCAGATTTCTAAACTGATTCCCACTTTCTATCATAGAACCAAAATTTAAATTCCTTATGCTCATATTAAATCAACTAGCTTATTGTGGCTTTTTCTTCCTGGTTTAGTTTTTAGGCTTTGTTGTTTTCTGGTGCTAAGCATTAAACCAGGCACTCTACCACTGAGCCATATCCCCAGCTCAGTGTCATCCTTTTTAAAAGTATGTTTTTATCAGACTGGAGATTTAGCTCCATAGTTCTGGTGTTTGCCTAGCAAGTACAAGGTCCAGGGTTCGATCATAGGTAACCACATACCACAGTGCCAGGCGTAGTGACTCACCTGTAATTCCAGCACTCGGGAAGCAGAGGCAGGAGGATTGCTATAAGTTTGAGGCTGGCCTGGGCTACATAGCGAGTTCGGGACCAGCCTGAACTACAGAGCGAGACCCTGTCTCAAAAAAAAAAGGTGTATTTTATCCCAAAGGGGTAAAACCTACCATGAATGTACTAAAATATTAACTCCAATCAAGAGTTCCTAAAGATGCACCAAAAGGTGTTTTACTTCTTTTTTTTGTTTGTTATTTTATAGTACCAGGGAGCAAACTCTGGCCCTTGTGCTTGTTAGATAGGAACATGTCATTGAGCTAAATCCCCTTATTTCTTTAATTAATTAACATCTCTAGGTTCCTTAAACTGAGATGAAATAACATTCATTGTGATCTCTAAAATGTTAAGGAGACTTTTATGAAAACTTTAGTGTTGTAGTGGTAACATTGTGCTTAATTCTCATTCTAAACATAAAAGGGATTACTACTTGGAGTTTTTTTGTTTGTTTTGGTACTGGGGATCAAACTCAGGACCTAGGGCTTTCGAGGCAGGTGCTGGAACCACTGAGCTAAATCTCAGCCCAGGAACTTATGACTGGTTTTTTCTTTACAGTGCGATGATTCAGACCCGAGGCTTTGTGTATGCATTGTCTCACTGACCTATTCCCCCAGCTGTAAAAGTTTTTTAAAAATAACTTGTCATATTGAGGGATGGTGGTTCATGCCTATAATGCCAGCACTCTGGGAAGCTGAGGCAAAAAGATCACAAGTTTGAGCCTCACTGGGGTAAATTTAGTGACTTAGCAAGACCTTATCTTAAAAATAAAAATGGGCCAGGGGCCGGGGATTTAGCTCAGTGGTTCTGGCACCTGTCTTGCAAGCGCAAGGGCCCGGGTTTGACCCCCGGTAACCACACAATACTGGGCGCGGAGACTCACGCCCAGCAGCAATCAGTACCACATACCACAGTGCCGGGCGTGGTGGCTCATGCCTGTAATCCCATCACTAGGGAGGCAGAGGCAGGAGGATTGCTGTGATGTGAGTTTGAGGCTGAGCTCAGGGCCAGCCTGATCTACAAAGCAAGACCCTGTCTCCATACATACATACATACATACATACATAGATACATAGATACATACATACATACAAATGGGCCGGATGTTGCAGCTCTTGCCAGTAATCCCAGCATTTGGGAGGCAGAGGCAGGAGGATTGCTGTGAGTTCAAGGCTAGCCTGGGCTACATAGTGAGTTCGGGGCCAACCTGAACTACAAAGTGAGACCCTGTCTCAAAAAAAAAATCCCTAAAAATTTTTTTAAAAATTAAATGAATGAGTGAATGGGCTGAGGATACAGCTCAGTACAAGTGCCCTGAGGGATGGAGGGAGGGAAGAATGGATGGATGGATGAATAGATTAGATAGCACAAGTAACCACCTGGTTAAATATCAAATTTAAATATGTGGTGGGTCATTATTTTGAACACATTTTTTTAGAAATGAGATGCCAGCTGTATCAAATATTGTTGCCTAAATTGGGTCAGTTTACTAACTGCTGAGATGTAAGTGTGATATCTTCCTATGAATTAAGTAGAACACTACTCTGAGTTCTTTTCTGTATGTAAGCAGGAGGCAGGTGAAAAATTTCCTGCTTTGAAGCTCTCCCTGCAAATTGCTTAAGAGAAAGAAATAGTGCAGTCAGTATGCGACATGTGATATATTATATATACACCCCTCCACATACTGAATTTATATGTTTCCTATTTTCTTCACTAACCTACGATGTTGGATCTCAGGAATGCTTAATTCATACAGTAACCCATCAGATGGAATTGGTCCCTTGTGTAGAACAGCAACATAATTTCTGCCTGTTAACAAAATCCGTTCTAGCCAGAGATGGTGGTACACACTTGTATGACAGCTTATAGATTCAGACAGGAGAATCACCACAAGTTCAAGGCCTGCCTAGGCTACATAATGAGTTCAAGGCCAGCCTGAAGTACATAGTGAGAACAAGCAAACAGAAAGCCTGAGTTCTTTCATGTGACCTTAAGTCAGACAAGGTGATATGGTTTGCACATTTTTATTATGATTTTTGTCATTTGTTTTTAGCATGGAAGCAGAAAAGCATTGTTATATCCAGTCATATTTGAGCTAGCCACACTATATAAAACTCCAGAGAACAAGACAGGATGAGGAGACCATAGAAGAAAGAAAAATGTACATTTCTGAAAAAAAAAAAAAGCATATCTTTTTCTTCATAGTTTATGAATTACTAAATCGTTCCTTCTATTGGCTGCTGTATTTGCTTCATACTAATATGTCTTCTCTGTCTCTTGGCATGGTTTCTGCTCAAGGCTATCGTAAGTATGGCTTCTTGTTAATTTCTGTATATTAAACCTTTTTAAAGATTTTTCCATTATCTGACATCATAGTTCATGATACTGAAATCTTAAGGCAAGTGTGTGCAAAATGACTCTACAGTATTACTTGCCTTACAGGTTTATGCCCTTTACCATCAAGCTATTTAAAGAATATCAGTATTTTAAAACAGACCACAGAAATCGTGGCCGTCCCTGCCTCTCTGTCGCTCTCTTTTGCTCACACACACACTCACTCCTGCTCTGACCATCGTTCTAATTTGCCAGTAAAAGGGAAGCAGCATAGAAGGGCCGGAGAGAGAGGTTTTACATGGACTTTGGGGTCTGACACCACCTGCTTTTTCATTTTGGATCTCACAGAGTGCCCATGAAAGCTACTAAGTATTCTTTGGCCTCATCTTCCTCATTTGTAAGCTGGGGATAAAATTAAAATATGGTAAAATTTATACAAGTTAGCAGTTTGTGATATGTGTCAGTGCAGTGCCTAGCATATTATATGTTATTTTAGAGTTAATAATTTTGCTAGAGTCTAATCAAAACATAAGTACAGAATTAAAGTTAAGCATTTCTTTAAAAGAATTTACATTTTACCCTTTCCTAACAGGAGTTATCACTTGTGTATCTCTGTATTGGTGACAGAAAACATTGTGGGCCACTGATAAAAGTATAGTTAGAGGGCCGGGGGATTTAGCTTAGTGGTTCTGGCACATGCCTTACAAGCACAAGGGCCAGGGTTCGATCCAGTAACCACATACAACAATGTCAGGTGTGGTTATTCACACCCACCAGCAATCAGTACCACATACCACAGTGCCAGGCATGGCGGCTGATGCCTGTAATCCCAGCACTCAGGAGGCAGAGGCAGGAGGATTGCTGTGAGTTCGAGGCTTGCCTGGGCTACATAGTGAGCTCAGGGCCAGCGTGAACTACAAAGTGAGACCCTGTCTCAAAAAAAAACTATAGTTAGAAGTGAATTGAGAAAAAGGTGAATTTGAATTATCCCAAAACTTGCTAGAGTAGATATGAATAAACAGTTCATAGTGATCATTATTAAATAAGGCAGCTAAGAATTGAAAAACTAATGAGGGTGTTTCTCCCCTTGGTGCTGCTATTGATCAGTTAGACAGTTTGTTTTATTAGTCTGTATTAATCCCATTTTAACTGAATTACATAACTACTTCAAAATAAAATGTTATACAAAATCATTATCAATGAGTATCTTTAGGAGTTTTTATGAAACTTAGTGCTCCTGTTTAGAATGCCTTTATTCTTTACATTTAGGTCCGTTTTGATCTCTTGCTTTTCAGGAAATTCTCTTTTAAAGAATACCTAGTCAAAATTGCATTGTCCAGCAAGGTATGGCGGTGCACACTTATAATCCCAGCACTAGGAAGGCTGAAGCAGGAGAATTGCCACTAGTTCAAGGCCAGCCTCTACATAGTGAGGCACTGTCTTGAAAAAAAACAACATATAGCTCAGCAATGCAGTGCATATTTGTCAAGCCAAGCCAAAGGCCCTGAATTTGATTCCCAATATCAGGAAAAAAAGAGGAAAGAAGAGAGAGAGAGAGAGAAAGAAAGAGAAAGAAAATCTGCATTGTGGAACATTAAGATTTGAGTATGTTAATCAGCCCATCGCAGAAATTGTCTGGAACTGTGGCTTTAGTTTATTTTCTATTCTGTAGATGGAAAGCTGAAACCTCTAGTTTCTAGGTTATTTATACTAATCGCTACCAATCATAAGGCAGCTTCTTTCTCCCATTATTAAAGGAAACAAATATAGTTACACTGCATTTTGAGATCTTCACCCAAAGAAATCTGAGGAAAGCTGACTCAAAGTTAGTTACTTCTGTATTCTTAATTATTTTTAACATGGTTTAAGAAGTTAACAAACTAATTTTTATTTTCCATTTCAGTCGGTTCTTCTTAAAAAGAAGCTTGAAGAGCATCTGTAAGTATGCAACTTGTGAGGCTCATTATATTGTGAAAGAAAAGAATTTTGTATCAGACAGTTACTGAGAGTCTAGTCAGTGGCACAGATGGTCCTTGAAGATGAAGAAAGTTGTAACACACAGTATTTTAACATAGTAGTAGTGTCCACAGGATCATGTGTACCTGAAGTGCCCAGTCAGACAGTGAAAGCTTCAGAACTGATTTTTGACATGAGACCAGGCTTTGTGGTAGTGTCTGTCATCATAGTTAGGAGCTTGAGAGACATACCCAGGGTCATCTGGGTTAGAGAGTGATGATGTAGGCTCTGTGGTTCTGGTATTTCACAGCTACTTAGTTCTGTGATTCTAGCTTAAATGCATGGTGGACAGTACTAAATTAATAGCTGTGACCTCTCTAGTAAAGCTGTATTTGAAAGCTTGTTGTGTTAGTGCACACTCTAATCCCAGTACTCTGAGAGGCTGAGATTGAAGGATCTTAAATTTGAGCCCAGCCTGAACAATTTAGGAAGAATAAAATGCAAAATAGAAATAGGCTGGGACTATAGCTCAGTTTAATTGCCCTGGCTTCAGTCTCTGTAAAACAAAGTCAGGGGTGGGGATTTGGGTCAGTGGTTCCTGTGCCTGTTTTGCAAGCACAGGGTTCCCCGATTCAATCTCTGGTTACCATACACAATACTGGGTGTGGAGACCCACACCCAGCAGCAACCAGTACCACATACCACAGTGCTGGGCGTGGTGGCTCACGGCTGTAATCCCAACACTGGGGAGGCAGAGGCAGGAGGATTGCTGTGATGTGAGTTGGAGGCTGAGCTCAGGGCCAGCCTGAACCACAGAGCGAGACCCTATCTCAAAAAACCTAAAAGAAATTTTAAAAATTTTAAAAATACTGTTAACATTTAAATATTTTTCAAAATCTTTATTACATTAAGGACACATTACTGTTAATCTTCCTCAAAAATCTTTCTCAAGGTTTCTACCCATTTATTGTTCTGGAAGTTCCCTTTCAAATGTGTCCACAGTTGTACTGGCATGGCTACTTTAACGTCCAAAAGTAACTTAAAATGTTTATCTGCCACGGTCATTTTGACTTTGGGAGGGAACCCAAATTTTCATAGTGCTAGGTTCAGTGAAAGCAACCTATAATGTTTGTGTGAGCCGGTTTATGTATGAGATGACACTTGGTGTGAGCATTCCCTTGTAAAAGCATGAAAGTGGACTTGCAGAACGGCTTCAGAAAGTGACAACAATAGGTACGTGTGTTGTAAGCAACAGAGGATTAATGGCAGTGTCTTTTATTGTAATAGTTTTTTATACTTTAGTATTTACTGTATGTCTTGAACACATCCTATACAAAGATAGACAGTTACATCATGTCGTACTCTGGTACAAGCTCTTAATGTTGAATGCAATGATGATATGTATTCATAATGTACCAATAAAGATTTGAATTTTAAAAAGAAAGAGCAATAGCTACATGTGGCCTGAGGCTGTGGCTTCTCAGCTCTCAAGTTTGGCCAGCTGGATATTCCTTTTTCAGTGAACTTACAAGTTTTTGTTCTATCACTAGTAAATTTTTAAATACTTCCTTGAATTATATACATATATAAAGAAGACTTTGTAAACTAAAGATAGAATATTTGTTCTCATGAAGAAGAAATCGTCTTTGAGATTCACTCTTAAGAATGATATTGAAGGGCCGGGGAGTTAGCTCAGCGGTTCCGGCGCCTGTCTCGCAAGCGCAAGGACCCGGGTTCGATTCCCCGGTAACCACATAACAATACTGGGTGTGGAGACCCACACCCAGCAGCAACCAGTACCACATACCACAGTGCCGGGCGTGGTGGCTCACGCCTGTAATCCCAGCACTCGGGAGGCAGAGGCAGGAGGATTG
>PVIR01000139.1:0-12979 GCA_004026965.1 Petromus typicus | reverse complement strand
AAAACCTAAAAAAAAAAAAAAGAAGAATGATATTAAAAATGTTTCATAGTTTTTCTCACACTCAGTGAACGCCTTAATCCCTTATGTGACTTCCTAGCACAACTTTGCAGTCATTGAATGTAGGGTGTCCATGAATTAGGACTGTTAGTGTTTTGCTGTGCTAAACCAGACATCCTTAGTATCTCAGGGATAATTTTCACTTGATCTACTTTGAAAAGAAATTTCTGCTGTCTGGAAGTTTGACTCATGTTTTTTCTTTCGTCTCTTCATCCCTCTCTCCCTTCTTTATTTTCTTAAAATGTGAAAGATGTAGGGCCAGGGACTTAGCTCAGGGGTTTCAGTGTCTGCCTTGCAAGCACAAGGTCCCGAGTTTGATCCCTGGCACCACATAGCACAGTGCTGGGCATGGTGGCTCACGCCTGTAATCCCAGCACTCGGGAGGCAGAGGCAGGAGGATTGTGATGTGAGTTGGAGGCTGAGCTCAGGGCCGGCCTGAACCACAAAGTGAGACCCTGTCTGAGAACAGTATAAAAACCCAAATATATGAAAGATGTGAGATACTCCTAGCAACTAATAATTATTGAAAAATCTAAACAATAAGTAGGTTCTTTTTTTTTTTTTAAGCTTTTGTTTGCAGTACACAGAGATTACGTTCATTTTGAGGACAGGTACATGTACATAATACATCTTGATTATTACTTATTCCCTTTCTTCCCTCCACCCACCACCTTCCTGTTTTCTCTGGATCCCTCTTTCCCATTTTCATTATTACTGTTACTGTTTTTAGTTCATGTTTATAACATAGCATGTTTATATTCATTGTAAATATTTGGTAAATGGGCATGATGCATCTTTTATTTCCCTAGTCCCTACCCCTTGTCTTGGGTCTCTGGGACCCTTTCTCATTTGCAAAAGATCTTATCTGTGTTTTCTTCTATCAATCCTTTATTTTGCTCTTTATTTGTACTTTGTCTTATTCAAATGAGAGATAAACATATGGCATTTAAGCCTATGTGTGTGACTTATTTGACTGAACATATTTTCTAGATGTATTAATTTTCCTACAAATGGCTCAAATTTAACCTTTGTAGCTGAATATCAGTCGGATCCCATTATGTATAGATACTACATTTTCTTTATCCATTCATCTGCTGATGGGCATACAGATGCTACCACCAATTAGGTATTAAGAATTGTGCTAGAGGGCTGGGGATTTAGCTCAGTGGTTTGGCCTGCCTTGAAAGTGCAAGGACCCGGTTCTGGGTGGAGACTCCCACCCACCAGCAGTCAGAAGCACACCACGGTGCTGGGCGTGGTAGCTCATGCCTATAATCCCAGCATTTGGGAGGCAGAGGCAGGAGGATTGCTGTGAGTTCAAGGCTGAGCGCAGGGCCAGCCTGAACTACAAAAGTGAGACCCTGTCTCCAAAAAAAAAAAATTGTACTAGTGCAAAATTGGCATGTATGTCTTGCTGTAATATGATGTCTTTGCCTCTTTGGGAAAGATACCTAGAAGGAGAATAGCCAGGTCAAATTCAACTTCTAGTTTTAATTTTTTTGAGGGTTAGAATTTGCTGGAATATAGTAGTTACTGTCTAATGGATTTTGATGATGTCAACTGTTATTTCACCTTTTTTCATTTCAAATTGCATTAATGAGTTTCTTTTATTTGGTAAATTTGGCTAAGGGTTTATTTGTTTATTCTTCTAAAGGGCCAGCTTTTCGATTCACTGATCATTTATATTTTTTTAGTCTCATTGTTAATTTCTGCTCTGATCTTTATGATATTCCTCCTTAAATTTTGTTTGGGTTTGGATTGTTGTTTTTTATTACTTTTTTTTTTTAGGTTTTTTGAGACAGGGTCTCGCTTTTGTGGTTTAGGCTGGCCCTGAGCTCAGCCTCCAACTCACATCACAATCCTCCTGCCTCTGCCTCCCGAGTGCTGGGATTACAGGCGTGAGCCACCACGCCCAGCGCTGTGGTATGTGGTACTGGTTGCTGCTGGGTGTGGGTCTCCACATCCAGTATTGTTATGTGGTTACCGGGGAATCGAACCCGGGTCCTTGCGCTTGCGAGACAGGCGCTGGAATCACTGAGCTAACTCCCTGGCCCCGTTTTTTTTTTTTTATCTTTATTGGTACATTAAATATACACATCATGATTGCACTCCATAATGGGGATTTGTACCAGTATAAGACACAACTTAATTCTCATTTTTTCCCATAACCCTACCCACCCTACCACCCCCCCCCATATACATAAAATTTGTTTCCTTACTTGGATTGTTGTTTTTTAAGTATGTTGAAGTTCCTTACTGAGTTAGTTATTTGCACTCACTGTTTTTCTAATGTGAGCACTGATTCCAATAAACTTCCTCTTAGGAGAGGTTTCATTCTTTCCTATAGTTTCTGGTCTGTTGTACTGGCATTATCTTATGGTTCTAGCACTTGTTTAATTCCTGTTTGATTTCATCTGTGACTCATTGGGTGTTCAGGAGTGAGTAGTTTCCAGATTCTTTTTTAAAAAAAACATTTCTGTGGTGTCTTCTGTGATGGATATCAGCCTTTGTGGATTAGTATGTGATCTCTTTTGGAGCAAGTTCCCTGCTGTTGAAAAGAATGTATGTTGTTTTGGTAGAGTGGAATACTATGGATTTGTATGAAGTCCATGTGTACAAAGGTGGTGTTCTGCTTTGATACATCTTTTTTTTTTTTTGAGACAGGGTCTCACTTTATAGTTCAGGTTGGCCTCAAATTCAGTATGTAGCCCAAGGTGAGCCTTGAACCTACAGCAATCCTCCTGCCTCTGCCTCTGAAACGCTGGAAATATTGGCGTGAGCCACCACACCCAGCATTGTGTACGTAGTTACCAGGAATCAAATTTGGGACCTTGCGCTTGCCAGGCAGACACCAGAACCACTGAGCTAAATCCCTGGCCCTGCTTTGATATATCTTTATTGAATTTTTTTTTTTTAAGTTTGGCTGATTTGTCTCCAGAAGTGGGGTATTGAGGGCACCCATTGCTTGTATTAGGGTTTGGTTTTTTTTAATGTCCAGTGGTGTTTGTTTACTGAAGATAAGTGCTCCCATGTTTGTGCATAATATATGAATATCTTTTTGCATTATATGAGTTTCTTGAATGCAACAGACTGTTGGATTGTGTTTTGATTCAGATTTCTTATCTGTTGTTTTAATTGGGGAGTGAGGGTCATTAACATTGAAAGTTGTGACTGAAAGGAGTTTATGCCCCTTTGATTTTCCGTTTTTAAAAATACGTATTTGCCTTCCTTGATATATTTATTTCATTTGGACTTTTTACTTTTTGGCTTGTCTCTGGGATATTCTTGAAGTGTTTTCTGAAATACAGGTTTGATGTTCACTAATCTATTCAGTTGTACTTTTTTATGAAATGTCCTTATTTTTCCATCTATTTTGAAAGAAAGTTTAGCCAGATATATTGCCTATGTTGGAAGTTGTTTGCTTTTAGTGCTTGAAATACTCTACTTAAGCTCTTCTGGCCTATAATATTTCTGTGGATAAGTCTGCTGTAATTTTAATAGATTTACCTTTATATGTGACTTTTTTTTTTTTAACTTTTCTCATCTTTTAAAATTCTGGGTCTCTACGGGCCATTTGGAACTTAACTTAAAATGTGTCATGGAAAACTTCATTTTTGTCATGATTGGATGGTGTTCTGTAAGGCTCATATCTGTATGCTAAGCTCTTCCCTCATGTGCGACATTTTCTGTTATGATTTCTGTAAAACAATTTTTATTCCATTTGTGCTGTCTTCTAGTTTCTCACTGACTTCACTTAACCTTAGGATAGTCTTTGTGTCATTCTAAAAGCTTTCAGTACACTTTTTTGTTCTGTTACTGTTTTTAAGGCTTCTCTGAGTAATCTGTTATAATTCACGATTTTTGTCCTCAATTTCAGAAATGTACTCTTCATGTTGGTCACTTCTGCAATTTATTAATTCAATAAGTTTTTTTATAACTAGTATTTTTGTCTGATACCTTTTCATGAATCCGCTATCTTTGCTAAATTTGTCATTCACATTTTGAACTGTTTTGTTCAGCTCTTCCAATTTTTTGTTTCCTCCAAATCCATATGTCATGATAATTGATAATTCCATAAAATTTGGGGTCATGTCTTCTTTGAACTCACCAGGTTTCTTTAACTTTTCTTTAATCAGTTTATAGAGCTCTGCTACCTGGTGTTTATATTTCCTCTCCATTGGTGCCTCTGAATCTGCCTTGGGAGAGTTGGGAAACCTTGGAGGTCTTCTCTTGCATTGTTTTACCGTGTGTGTGGGCATGCCTACCTGCTTGCCTACCTGGCTGTCAGGCTGTCTGGCTCTCTCCATTCTTTGATCCTGAAAGTTGAAGTCAAGTAGGGTGAGAATAGTTGTAAATGATAGGAAGAAATGTTTTGGACTCTTTCCCTCTGTTTTGAGGAAGGAATTACTTCTAGTTATAATAGAACCAGCTGATGTGATCATGTATCAGTTATATGTGATAAACCTTGCATTTATACTTTCAGTGTTTATCAATAGTATTTGCAGTCAATACTGTCTTGTTACTAGCAATCATTCTGCATTGTGGAAGGAAAAGTAGAGGGATGAGATGGAAGGATAGCGGATGAAAGGAGTGTAAGTCAGACAGGGAGAAAATAATAGGACAAATAATAATCAGTGGAAAAATCAGGCATAGGTCAGATTCTGTTGGAGGTCTTACAGGGTGTGGGAGTGAGGATAGGATAGAGAAAGAGGGAACTGTACATTGGGATTGAGGGAAGCTGTAAGGCTATCAGAACCTGTTGATCTATTTGTGCTCCAGTAAAGTGGAAAAGGGGCAAAGGAAGAAGGGCTAGGTATAATGAAGAAGAACAAAAGGAATAGAATAAGAATAAAGATAGAAGGTTAATACAAGAAAAGATAGGAGTGGGGCCTGGGATTTAGTTCAGTGGTTCTGGCAACTGCCTGGCAAGTGCAAGGTCCTTAGTTCTATTCCCCATAACCACATACCACAACACTGAGCGTGGTGGCTCCCGCCTGTAATCCCCCAGCACTTGGGAGGCAGAGGCAAGAGGTTTGCCAAGAGTTCAAGGCTAACCTGAGCTACATAGTGAGCTCAGGGCCAACCTGAACTAGACCTTGTCTCAAAAAAAAAGTACTGCTGTGGAAACTTGAGTTGAAAAAAATAAATTAGAAAGACAAGAAGAGGGAGAGAAAATAAATATGAACTAAATCAAAGCAAAAGGAAAAATACTTATCAGAAACTCAAATCAAATACTCCAGCAGGAGAACATACATGCAATTAATTGATAATGCATCTGCTACACCAAAACTTCTCAGTGTTCACAGTTCCCTTCTTGCCTTAGTTGTGATTTCTTTTCAGGAAGCCACACCAGTTGTCCTTTGTTTCTCTTGCACACAAAAACCAAACGTGTAACCCAGCCTCAGGAATTCTCTCCACCTGTGGTAGCTGGTGGAATCTGAGCCCATCCTCAGTTTGAGCATAAGGATTCCTCTCCCCCAGGCAGGATGACAGTCTGTGGACATGTCCACTGGAGTCTGCAAGTGGGTCCGCTCTCAGATGGGGATCCACAGAGTTGGCAAGTGTCTGTGAGTGCCATTTGCTAGTTTATTATTTCTCTGCTGGGGGTGGAGGACAGACTTCCCTTGCCCTTGGCAAGCACCAGTGAGGATACCTCCAGGCCGCACCATTCCTCAGTGTCTGGAGGAGAGAGAATGGATTTGAACCAGGAGCTGCTGTCTCTACAAGTGTGGCCTGGAACAGTGTGGATGTGATCCAGATGTTTGGTTTGATTTGCATGTATCTTCTTTCTGATTAAATTTTTGTTTCAGTGTGTAAGTCCTTTCTCCACTAGATAGGAATTGTGTCTCCTCCAGTGAATCCTCTCTGAGCATCTCCGATATGATTGCTCCTCCAGTCAGCCATGTTGGATCCCGTTATTATTTTGTTAGTAAACACATTTTTGATGTAATAGGGGAACAAAAACATGTTTCTTCCTAGCCTTTGTGAGAATGCAGAGTTCTGTAGATTGAGAAGTTTGTGTTGAATTGTCTTCTTTAACTTTCTGATATTTTTATGGCAAAAAATAAAATACCTACCATTTTGTAAAACTTCTGACTGACCATTGTTTTGTGGTTATTTATATGGTAGAATTCTTCATCAGAAAGGATTTATTAGAAAAGATGAAATTTGTATTCTTAGAGCTCTCATAACAGGTTATCACAGTCTGGCTGGATTAAACCAACAAAAATGTATTTTCTCACTTTTGTGGAACCTAAAAATAGGAAATCATGATGTCAGCAGTTTATTCCTTCTAGAGGTTCTGAGGAAGACTTCCATGCTGGCCTCTCTGTGGTGACTGAGCTGTCCATGCTGTCTTTTTTGTTTAGGTTTTTTGGAGACAGGGTCTCACTTTGTTGTTCAGGCTGGCCTTGAGCTCAGCCTCCAACTCACATCACAGCAATCCTCCTGCCTCTGCCTCCTGAGTGCTGGGATTACAGGCGTGAGCCACCACGCCCGGCACTGTGGTATGTGGTACTGGTTGCTGCTGGGCGTGAGTCTCCATGCCCAGTACGGCATGTGGTTACCGAGGATGGAACCCAGGCCCTTGTGCTTTGCAAGACAGGCGCCGGAACCACTAAGCTAAACCCCCGGCCCCGGCCATGCTGTCTTTTAAACTGTAGATAAGTCACTACAGTCTCTACCTACATCTTCAACTGACTTTGCTTTTTCTGTGCAGTGGCTCCATCTGTATATGTATATATATGTATGTGTGTATAGAAAAAACAGTCTATACAGTGTTCAGAACTCCACAGTCAGACATTCCCTGGAGCTCTTAGAAGAAACAGTAAAATTAATCACTGTATTCAGGAATAACACAAAGGCAGTAAAGTCATCATCATGAGAATGACTAAAACTCTGGGCTTGATTACTTCTAGGGTGGAGCTAGAGACACATGTAACTTCTAAGGTTTTGGATGAATTCTGTTTTTTAACCTGATGATCATTTACTTGTTTTAGGTTATTTTTTAAATTGTATCTACTTTTGTTGTATGTGTCATATAGTATACCTTTAAAAATAATTTATAGTAGTATTATACATTTAAAAGCTCAGAAATAGACACAAATAAGTACTCAATTTTTATGAATGTTTTTCTGAGTCTTTAAATTTCTGCAACCTTTTGCCTACTCATAGTGCCACAATAAAAACTGTCAAAGAACAAATTATACATTTAATACAAATACTTGGAAAGAAATGTGATTGTCTAAATTATTTTATATTCAACTACAGCATATGTATGTCACATGTCAAGTTGCTGTATATAGATAGGGTTTGATGAGTGTATATCTACATACATTATGCATTTTGGGTCAATGTGGAGAGTACTAGAAACCTAATACAATTATTAATTCTCCCTCTCATTTCATTGACTGCATCTCCAAATTTGCATCAGTGCTGGTCTTTATTACCTGTCATTAGTTTTGAACTAATGAACTTCATTAGTTTGAACCTCAGAATTTCACATAACTAGAATTATACAGGATTGCCTTTTGACATCGTTTGTTTAGTATTCTGTGAGATCTACTCATGTAATTAAATGTATCATCACTTCACTCCCTTTTGTTGATGTGAAGTGTTCTTTCCACTAACCTTTGTTTTTCTGCAACAAGAGTTTGTAATATAAAACCTCTGCAAAGTTTAAAATTTTAGTGTTACAATATCCTTTTCCAAAAAAAACCAGACTTGTCCTCTCCTAATATCCCTTTACATATAAAGAAACCAGTACTGTTTCAGATGAAATGTTTTGTTGTATAGTACTTGTGTCTTCCAAGTACAAAGAATGCGGTTCTTTATTTTGAAATGGAAGAAAGATAAGTGACAGTGTCATTTTTTACCACAGAGAGAAGCTGCATGAAGCCAATAATGAACTGCAGAAGAAGAGAGCCATTATTGAAGATCTTGAGCCCCGATTTAACAACAGTTGTGAGTTTCTTCTATATAATAGCATTAGTTTTAAGTTCTTAGCCATCTATTACACTAATCATAATTTTATATAAAAATAGGTCGTTATTTATTACTGCAATTGAAGAATTTGCCTTGCTTACAGAGTAGTGTATCTGTGCCTGCCTGGCAAGCACAAGGTCCTGAGTTCAATCCTTGGTACCACCAAAAATAAGAGAAGAGTATATCTTTTTGTCTTACATTACGAGTTATACTAGTTACGCTTATGAATCTTTCATTGTAGTAAGATATACAAATAAAACTTAAACCATGCTAAGTGTTCTATGCAGTGCTGTGTACTCCATTTACATTATTATGCAGCTATCACTATTTACTTCCAAAACTTTCTCATCAGCTCGTACAGAAACTCTATACCCACTGAATGATAATCCTCAGTTTCTCTCTCATCAATCTATTCTTTTGTCCTCATATAAGTACAGTTATGAAGTATTTCTCTTTTTTTGTGCTTCCATACTTCCCTTAATGTCTTTTATTTTTATTTAGTACTATGTCTTCTTGTTGTAATATGTATTGGAAATGACTGAATGGTATTACTTTATATGAACAAGCTACATTCTGTTCATTCATTTAAACCATCAATAAAACTTTATAAATTGATGCTGTTCTATACTGGATTTCCCATTTATTAAAGAAAAGCTTTTTGTGAAAAAAAAAAGAATCTTTTTGAATTGGTTTTTATGGGTTTTTTGTTTTTGGTTGTTTTTTTTTTTTTTTTTTTTTGAGACAAGGTCTCACTTTGAGGTTCAGGCTGGCCCTGAGCTCAGCCTTGACCTCACATCACAGCAATCCTCCTGCCTCTGCCTCCCGAGTGCTGGGATTACAGGCATGAGCCACCACGCCCGGCACTGTGGTATGTGGTACTGGTTGCTGCTGGGCGTGAGTCTCCATGCCCAGTATTATATGTGGTTACCGGGAAATTGAACCCGGTCCTTGCGCTTGCAAGACAGGCACTAGAACCACTGAGCTAAATCCCCGGCCCTGAATTGATATTTTAAAAAAATTATGCATGGTAAGAGACCAACGATCTCAAATCTTTTAACTCTTATTAATTTGTCAGTTAAAATACAGTTTTGAAGCTATTAAAATATAAAATGTCTTTAATATCTCCCACCTACAGCCTTAAAAATTGAAGAATTACAAGAAGCTTTACGGAAGAAGGAAGAAGAAATGAAGCAAATGGAAGAACGATATAAAAAATACTTAGAAAAAGCAAAAAGTGTAAGAATGAATATGAATTTGAGAGTATCTCATTGCATTTTGTGATCATCCTTCTTTGAGGTTTTATTTGATTTTTAGGGTAAAGGGTTGGGGTTTTTGAAACAGGATCTCACTGTGTGTGTCCTTCAGGTTGGCCTTGAATTCACTGTGTTTCCCAAGCAGGCCTGAAACTTGCAGCAGTCCTCCTTCTTCAGCCTTCTGAGTGCTGGGATTACAGGTGCAAGCCTCTGACCCCAGCTCGAGATCTTAAAATATAAAATATGTATGAAAAGCAAAAGAAATCTTTGTACAGGAAAAAGAACCTGTGTTCTTTTCAGAATGTCTTTGCAGAGCTTAGTTTCCCAAGAAGAAAATGTGTCTCAAATAGGAAACAAGTGCCAGTCACCACCATAACTAATAATCAAGATTGTTAACACATGCCGTTACACACAAAGACTGGTGGTTTCTCTTCATGGCATATCATGCCAGTAATAACTGATCTGAATTTAAGCAATTTTCTAGGCCTAACTTTCAGCTCAAAGAAAAAATTAAGCTATTGGGACAGATTCAGCAATGTCTTGAAGGTAAATCAAGAACTGGAGGTCAGGGCCAGGGATTTAGCTCAGTGGTTCTGGTGCCTGCTTTGCAAACACAAGGTCCCAGGTTCGATCCCTGGTAACCACTTAAACAGTGCTGGACATGGTGACTCATGCCTGTCATCTCATCACTGTGGAAGCAAAGGTAGGAGGACTGCTGAGTTTGAGGCTAAGCTACACAGCAAGACCGTCTTAAAAAAAATCTTTAAAAACAAAACTGGAGGTGAAAGGGTCAAATAAAAATAGGCCATGGAATCTTTTTTAAAAATTTTACTGGGAGCCAGCAATTTAACTCAGTGGTTCCGGCGCCTGCCTTGCAATTTCAAGGACCCTGGTTCAATCCCGAGTAATCACAGACAACAATGCTGGGTGTAGAGACTCACGCCCAGCAGCAATCAGAACCACATACCACAGTGTGGGGTGTGGTGGCTCATGCCTGTAATCCCAGCACTCGAGAGGCAGAGGCAGGAGGATTACTGTGAATCTGAGGCTGAGCTCAGGGCCAGCCTGAATACAAAGCGAGACCCTGTCTCAAAAAAAAAAAAAATTGTTACATTTTATACATACATTGTGGTCATGTTCAACATTAAGAATTTGTACCTGTACATGAACACATCTGATTCTCATTATTTTCATACCCCCTGTATACATAAGTTTGCTTGCTTTCTTGCTTTTGTTTTTGTTTTTCTTTCAGACAGGGTCTTGCTTTGTAGCTCACGCTGGCCCTGAGATTAGCCTCAAACTCACAGCAATCCTCCTGCCTCTGCCTCCCGAGTGCTGGGATTACAGACATGAGCCACCACACCCCACACTGTGGTATGTGGTACTGACTGTTGCTGGGCATGAGTCTCCATGCGCAATATTGTTGTATATGGTTACCAGGGATCAAACCCTGGCCCTTATGCTTGCAAGACAGGCGCCAGACCACTGAGCTAAATCCCCAGTCTTGTCTTGTCTTTTCTTTTCTTAACTATTTCTCTCCTGGAATCTGCTTCAAAAAGTTCCACTTAACCACCAAATACAGCACAATGATGTTCAGGTCCTGGACTGGAAGCAGAGAATGTCAGTTAAAAGACATTTTAGAGATACTTGGATTATGGATTTGTTTAGTAACAGTTCTGTGGAATCGTTAATTTCTAATGGATGATAATATAGTTTCCAAAACAACAGCATATGTGTGTGTTGAGAGAAATCAAATATGGCACTATAGCCATTGGTGAATCTAGGTTAAAGGTAAATTGTTTTGGGCTAGAGATATAGCCCAGTAGTTCCAACACCTGCCTAGCAAGTGCAGGGTCCTTAGTTCAGTCCCTTGTAACCACATATAACAATAATGCCAGATGTGTTGACTCACCCCTATAAACACAACACTCTATAACCACATAGTACAATATTGGGTGTGGTGCCTCACGCCTATTATCCCAGCACTTTCGAAGCAGACGCCACAGGAAAATTGCCACAAATCTGAGGGTAGCCCTGGCTATACAGTAAGTTTTAGGTTAGCCTGAACTACAGAGCAAGACCCTGTCTCAAAAAAAAGAACAAAAGTTACAAGTATTATTTCATCAATTTATATTTTAAATTATTTTTGTAGTATAGCCCTTTGTTTTTGTAATACATCCTTGTTTAAGCAAATAATTGCTTTCCGAAGTGTTACACCCTTGGAGATTCTAGTTTGTTTGCTTGCTATAGGACTAGAGATTGAATCCAAGACCCCACAGTTATTATGCAAGCAGTATACTACTGAGCTATGCCCATGGCCCAAGACATTTAAAATTTTTCTCATTACTCTTTGCAGGTTATCCGTACTTTAGATCCCAAGCAAAATCAAGGAGCAGCACCAGAAATACAAGCTCTTAAAAATCAACTCCAGGAACGGGACCGACTATTCCACTCATTAGAGGTAGTTTACTATATTGTACATAATATTGTGTTTCATCTAAATACTAAATTTTTAAATTTTTATTTTCAGGAAGCTCTGTTCTGTATGTGATTGTGTCTATAGATTTAGACACTTAATTGTAGATATTTTGTTTACATTAAATTATCTTGTATATTCATATGTTTGTATGTACTTGTTCTTTAGAAAGAATATGAGAAAACGAAGAGTCAAAGAGACATGGAGGAGAAATACATTGTTAGTGCCTGGTACAACATGGTAAGACAGCAGCACTTCAGAACAGATTGCAGATTCCACTGGATACGTAATACTTCCTTTACTATAGAAGTTATTATACCAAAATAATCAGACAGTAATTTCTGTCCCAACACACACTAACAAAACTTCAATCAGTGCTGACCTGATAACTGAAGAGAAGATATAGTAACCACAGTAAGCAGGGTAAGGGCACTTTGAACATACCAGTACTTCAGCAGAAGGAAAGTTAGATGACAGCTTAATTTCCATCCCACAGAGCCACATATGCAGGGAAAGGGACATTAATTATATCTGAACATAGATCCTGACCGTCCGCCTCCTCCATCCTTATGCACATCACCTTTCTGACCTTATTTAACCCTATGTGTGAGACTGTCTCAGCACTTCACAGGACTTACTAGATTAGAGCATATTCATAGGGCCAGACCCTGACCCACTGGAGGCTTTGAGGTCCAATATTCAATACAAAATTCCGTAAATCTACTTCAGTGAAAAGTGAATGGGCATCAGTATTTTGATCTGGTTATAAACAACTAGCTTTTCAAAATGTAGTACTTTCTCATTATTTTTTCCAGACTTTTTGTCTTCCTTTTCTTTTTGTTGTTCTTCTCAGTGAAAAACAACTTCTTTCTCTGAAACAGGTAATTGAACCAGATTCCTTTTGATGTCCTCTTCTGGCCCTATAGCCCTGTTGGCATAAAATCATTGTTTTTGTTTTTGTTTTTTTTTTTTTTTTTTTTTTTTTTTTTTTTTTTTTTTTTTTTTTTTTTTTTTTTTTTTTAGGTTTTTTTTTTAGGTTTTTTGAGACAGGGTCTCGCTTTGTGGTTCAGGCTGGCCCTGAGCTCAGCCTCCAACTCACATCACAATCCTCCTGCCTCTGCCTCCCGAGTGCTGGGATTACAGGCGTGAGCCACCACGCCCGGCACTGTGGTATGTGGTACTGGTTGCTGCTGGGTGTGGGTCTCCACAC
>PVIR01000138.1:231141-255025 GCA_004026965.1 Petromus typicus | reverse complement strand
GGTCTCGCTTTGTGGTTCAGGCTGGCTCTCAGCTCAGCCTCAAACTCACATCACAATCCTCCTGCCTCTGCCTCCCGAGTGCTGGGATTACAGGCGTGAGCCACCACGCCCGGCACTGTGGTATGTGGTACTGGTTGCTGCTGGGTGTGGATCTCCACACCCAGTATTGTTATGTGGTTACCGGGGAATCGAACCCGGGCCCTTGCGCTTGCGAGACAGGCGCTGGAACCACTGAGCTAACTCCCCGGCCATACATTGCTTTCTTGATGAAGATTTATCCTCATTTTGTAGATAAGGAGAGTTATATTGTCATATTCATTGACCATCCACTCATCTTGATCTGCCTATATGTCCATCTGTCCACCACCATCTGTCCAAAACCAAAATGAGCCAAAACAAAATAATGATCACTGAATATCTACAAAAGGCTAAGCAAAGTGCTACTTACTTCACACTCTCAGCTCAGTGCTCTCTCTAGTTCACCACAGACTTTCATCACAAACAGATTCTCTTTTTCTTCAGGAGGGAGTTTGATTTAATTAACAATTGCTTTTTGGCCACCTGCAATGTACTGGTATAATCTAAGTTCATACAACAAAACAAAAATGATCCTTCCTGGGGATTACATTCTAACTGAGAGAGTCAAAATAAGAATGAAGAAAAGAATGACGCACAAAGCAGAAGCTGTGAGTGGGATGCTTAACAATATAATGTAAATAAATCGTTCTCATTACTGTCCAGTCCACAATAAAAATATTCCTCAGTTGGAGCAATTTCTTCCTCTGAAGTACTTCAATACTGGGGACAAGCTCTGTTCTGTCTCTTCATTTTGCGCGATGACGGCACCCTATCAAGTGCCCAGTGTTTTAAGATTATCCTGAATGAAAACAGAAACTTCTACTTGGTTTCTCTGTCTATAGCCAAAGAGCTAGAATAGAAATAATGTCTGTGCTGTTTCCCAGCTTCATTCGGTCATATTATGCTCTTTCCCCTACTCGTTTTCTTCTTCTAGATGGACTATAACATCTTATCAATTTAATTCAGCAGCTTGAAATTGCTGATGGCATTTTCACCCAAGATTGCCTTGAGGGGTGGTATAGGTAAACAAATTAAGAACATAAATAAGAATCAGAAAAATTGCACTACTTAAGGGAATACATTTTTTTTTAAAATTAAACTTTCCAGTAAGTTGTTTTAAAATATGTTAAATGAAGAAAATCATACTTGGCTATATGTTCATTATAAATTGTTTGTACCAAGTCCTAGAAGCATCAGCTCCCTCAATTTAGACTCACGACATTGTTCTCCAAGCTCATATGAAGTTCAAGGTCATAAAATGACTTTTCTTAAGCAAATATTGTAGGATTCACAATATGCTGGGGTTCATCTCTTATTAAACTTTAACAAGATTTTAATGTATACCATACAACTCAAACCTGAGCTTTTCCTGTACCTTATTTCAAAAGCCATATTTATTCAGCTTTATCAGTAAGGTCCTTAATCATACTTCCCTTGTATTAGGCACCTCAAGGGCAAGAGATAACATAAATGTGCTTGGTTTGTAATGGCTGGAAATACGTCTATGTGAGGTGGATTGTTTTTGCCTAATACCAGCTATCTGAAAAGAATTGTGAGAAATTAAGGTAATTGTTGACGCTTCTAAATGGGGAGATGTTGGTGTCATATTTGCAGCACATAGATCATACTTTAATATCAGTTTTGGGACAAGGGAAGTTGAGAGTGGGTGGCCGGGAATATTGTCCCTGGTGGACGTGTAGGTGAGTGCTGGAGCAGATGGACATGCAAGTTCATTCCTGAGACAATAGCCTTAAGGTTGATAGTACAGGTCTATTTGAGTCAATTGCAAATATTTTTATAATTTTTTAAAGGAAATTAAAAATATAGAAACATATCAAGAAGAAAAACTTTTTAGATTTCCTTAATCCACCAGTAAGATACCTCTTAATGGTTTTAGTATCTTCTTTTTAAGACTGATTTTATTCTCTTTTCATGCAAACACATTTAAAAAAATTATATTGTTTATACAATTTCATGTGTCATTTTTCACTTACTATAATTAGGACATTTTTCCAGGTTAAAAAAATACTTAAAACATAAATATCTCAGAGTTATATCAAATTTATTCAACCTTGCTGATGAACATTTAGTCTGTTTTAATTTTTCTTGTTTATATAAAATAAACATTCTTTAACATAAATATGTGTTAATAGCTCTGACAAATTACTTTATGTCTTGGTTATCTTTCTTACCATCAGAGGGGCTTGTGGACCATAAAATACACCTGAGATACTGGTGACAGTATGAATGGCTTTTTTGTGGCAGGTATGCTTTGGAGTCACATTGATCAATTGCATTTAATCAATTAATGATGTCATTTGTTTACTCAGCAAGAATATATTGAAGTCATATGTGCACTAGCCACTGTAGGGAAATGTAAAATGATGTTGTGGACCACACCATCTTGTAGAAAAGATACCTACACAACATTCAAGAAAACTATGATTGTGTTTGGTGATACTAACTGCTAACACAGACATGGAATTTCTTATATGACGTTCTGGGTATTGTGTGTATATTTGCTCCAACAGCTATTAGTACCATGAACCTGATCTTAGAGTGAGAAAATCAAAGTCTGAGAAGTTGAGTCATTTGCACAAGATCAAGAGGTGGAACTGGGATTTGAAAGTCAGGCAGGGAGGCTCCCGAGGTCATATTCTTCAAACCACACTAGTGCCTAGTCTATAAAAATGCAGAGAAAAATTATGGAACATGTGTATCAAGGGAGCATTTCATAGATGTGACTTTTTTCATTGGTTTGACAATAAAGCAGGTTGGAGATTTCTGTCAGTTCAATCTATTCTGATGTCATTTCTCCCAGTGCTTTGAGTATTGATGAGAATTCCCAATCCAAGAAAAGTAATCATATGCTTTGATTTGGGTAAACCAGTCATCTGGAAGTAGAAAAACTATCAGTACACTTTGTCTGATCCTAAGGGACATTAGGAAAGTCATGGAAAAATAAAATTTTTGTAATCAACCCAACAGAATTTATTTGTAATATATAGCTTTTTAAAGGGACACCTTGCTCATATTCCTAGTACACTTTTTGAAAAGCTCGCTGAATGAATGGACAGATGAAGAGATCACACTCCAGGCTGCAAGGTTTGCGGATGGTTCAGCACTGACACAGATCCCACGGTGTGCTGCAGAAGCTCCTGGATCATGCCTCTTTCCCATTTCTTGTTCAGTGACTCTACATTAGTAGTCGGATTTCAGCCATAGAAAAAATCGAAAAACTGTAGATGAACTCAGAAAATGCTACCAATCAAGGCTTCCTCTTTTATTCTTCTAGACCTGCTGGCTACAGACTTTTTCACTTACCACTATGGAGCTTGTTAGGAAACTTTGAAATTCTGCGACTCCAAGAGAAAAAAGGGGACACATAATGGGGATACTAATGAGAACCTTTTTCTCCTGCTCCTTTCGTCCTGGGTTTCCTGACTCTTATGTGTTGCTTTTGCTTAGTGGGTCATTGCAGGGTGAGAAGGACTTCGCTGAAGTTGTAGAGACTCTTAGGTCTCCAGACTCGCAGGGTGTGAATGTGGTAGAACAGCCAGTTCCAAGTAGGACTGGACAAAAGAAGTCAAGGAGCGCAGGCCACTGTCAGTATCTACCCCGCTCAGCTCCGCTTTACAGCCCCCAATCCACACAGGAGTGTTAGTGGACACCTTGCTGGAAAACCTGGTGGGGACCTTTGTGTGCAGGGACAAGAACCTGGACAGGTCTAGCAGGGTGAATCCCCCACTTCACCAAGGGGCCCCATGGGACGTGGAAGGGAATTCCCCAAGTTTCTGGGCTGGATAATAGGAAGTCTGGGTTGGACTGCCTGGTGTGATTCCCAGCTCTCCACATGCCAGTCATGTAAAATCAGAAAAGTCACCTAACCTCCATGTGTTTGGGAGGATTAAATAATACACATGTAATAAACACATGCATAAAAATATACATATATACACATAGAGAGGGGGAGTTTAGATGAAGTAAGTTCTCAATAAATATTAACACATGTTACTTTGAAGACAATGATCTGTTTTGAGAGAGTACAGTAAAGAAATAAATTAATATATTGAAAACCAGCATAGTATTAATTAGTAATTTATAAACTTGATATAGTGAAGAATAGCATATTATGAGTTAGTAATATATTAATATGATACACTACATATTGAAAACCAGAACCCTGCTAATTAGTGATATATTAATTTGACATGCTATTATATTGAAAACCAGCATACTACTAGTATGGTTGGAAAACCAGCGTACACATCAGTAAAATATGAATATTTTGAAATCTGCAATTTGAAAATTTCCCACATACTCAGACCATGCAATTGGGCAGTATAGTGAATGAGTCATCTCAATATTGGTGATTCCATTTTCTTTTTTTTAGGTTTTTTGAGACAGGGTCCTGCTTTGTGGTTCAGGCTGGCTCTGAGCTCAGCCTCCAACTCACATCACAACAATCCTCCTGCCTCTGCCTTCCGAGTGCTGGGATTACAGGCATGAGCCACCACGCCCGGCACTGTGGTATGTGGTACTGGTTGCTGCTGGGCGTGAGTCTCCACACCCAGTGTTGTTATGTGGTTACCGGGGATCGAACCTCGGTCCTTGCACTTGCAAGACACGCGCCGGAACCACTGAGCTAACTCCCTGGCCCCATTCCATTTTTCTTTTAACTACAAAGGATTTGTAGCTGAACAAGAGGCCAAGTAACCACCAGACGTCTTTAGAGGGTACAGGTTCCCTCAGGTCTTTTCTTTAGGAATGTTTAAGGAGACCGCTCCACTGTAGTCAGGAATCCCAGGTTCTTGTGTGTGGACGGAGACTGTCTCTGGGGCTACATTTTCTTTCTTTCTTTTTTTAAAATTATCTTTATTGGTACATTATGAATAAACATTAGCATCACATTCAATATTAAGAGTTTGTACCAGAATATGACATGACTTGATTCTCATTTTTTCCCTTTTGTCCCCGCCCTGTATCCTTCCCCCCCTATATACACAATCTCTGTTTTCTTTTTTTGTTATTTTATCACATTCGTTTTCTCCTCATTATTTACCCTTACACTCTTTCTTTTTAAATATTTTCTACTTTGCAATATCAACTATACATATTACAACTCATTTACAACCTCATATTGTCATATCAGAGAAAAGATGATATTTATGTTGGGTCCAGAAGTCACCTTGAAATAAGTCCAAACTTGTATGCAAGTACAAAGGCACTTTATTGACACAGCATGCTGTGGGTCTGCTGAGCAAAGTCAGAGACCTCGAAATAGGGCAGGCTTGTCTTTTTTATAGTATTGACAGATTACATAGGATCTCCCCCCCCCTTTCCCATTTATATGATTTATGACATCATCTTTTTCTCGAGCCGGAACACAGAAGATAGGACAAGGTCAGGAGATAGGAACAAGGTTGGGGCAAAGTGTACTGGGACTCGGAAACTGATTAGGACTTAGGGGACATGTTTACTAAGGAGACAAAAGAAGGACAAGGTTCATTGTGGTTTTATTTGGGACAGAGAGTAAATAACAGAATGGAGGCTGGGCTTCAAGACTGAGTCACTTAGGTCCTTCAATTTACGCACCAGTGACCTGTTTATTTTGCTTATAAGGATGTCCTCAAGGTACATCCATTTGAGTATGAATGACTCAATCTTATCATTTTTAGTGTTAGAGTAATACTCCATTCTATAAAAGAACTACATCTTTTTTATCCAGTTTCCACTTGATGGGCATTTGGGTTGTTTCCAAGAAAACAAACTGAGCTGCTATAAACATGGCACACATATGTCATTGTGAAATGACAGCTAAGAAGTATATGAAGAAATGCTCAACATCATTAGTCATCTGAGAGATGCAAATGAAAACAACACTAAGATTTCATCTCATTTCACAAAGAATGGCTGCCATGTCAGAATTAGCCAGCAACAAATGTTGGCGAGGCTGCGGAGAAAAGGGAACCCTTCTCCACTGCTGGTGGCAATGTAGACTCGTACAACCTCTGTGGAGATCAGTGTGGAGATTCCTCAAAAAGCTAGAATTGGAGGTCCCATTTGACCCCGCCATCACTCTGCTAGGCATATACACAAAGGAATTAAAAGAGTCATGTCATCAGCAAATAATGACAACTTAACTTCTTTCTTTCCTATCTTTATTCCCTTTATTTCTTTCTCTTGCCTAATTGCTATGGCTAACATTTCCAGAACTATATTAAACAGAAGTGGTGAGAGAAGACATCCTTGTCTTGTTCCTGATCTTGGTGTGAAAGGTTTCAATTTTTGACCAATTAGTATGATGCTGGCTGATGGTTTCTCATAGATAGCTTTTATTAGTTTGAGATACAGACCATCTATTCCAATCTTCTGTAGGGTTTTGAACATAAATGAGTGCTGTATTTTGTCAAATGCTTTTTCTGCACCAATTGAGATGACTATATGGTTTTTGTCCTTGAGTCTGTTAATATGGTGTATAACATTTATTGATTTATGTATGTTGAACCATCCTTGCATATGTGGGATGAATCCTACTTGGTCAGGGTAATCTTTTTGATAATTCTCTGTATTCTGTTTGCCAGTATCTTATTGAGAATTTTTGCATCAATGTTCATTAGGGATATTGGCCTATAGTTCTCCTTTTTGGTTGGGTCTTTCTCTGCTTGTGGAATTAAGGAAATGATTGCTTCCAGGAATGAGTTTGGGAGTACTGCTTCCCTTTCAATTTCATTAAAGAGTTTAAGAAGTAGAGACACTAACTCTTCTTTAAAAGTTCTATAGAATCAGCAGTAAAGCCATCAGATCCAGGGCTTTTCTTTGTTGGCAGGTTTTTTTTTTTTTTTTTTTTTTTAAGTTTTTTTGACACAGGGTCTCACTTTGTGGTTCAGGCTGGCTCTGAGCTCAGCCTCCAACTCACATCACAGCAATCCTCCTGCCTCTGCCTCCCGAGTGTTGGGATTACAGATGTGAGCCACCACACCTGACACTGTGGTATGTGGTACTGGTTGCTGCTGGGGTGAGTCTCCACGCCCAGTATTGTTATGTGGTTACCGGGGATCGAACTTGGGTCCTTGCGCTTGCAAGACAGGTGCCAGAACCACTGAGCTATATCCCCGGCCCTGTTGGCAGGTTTTTAATTACATTTTCAATTTCAGAGATTGATATTGGGGTATTTAACATTTCTATATCTTCTTTATTCAGCTTTGGAAGTTCACATGTGTCTAGGAATCTATCCATTTCTTCTACATTTTCTATGTTATTAAAGTATAAATTTTCAAAGTAGGTGTTTATTATCCTCTGGACTTCCTCTGGGTTGGTAGTAATTTCTCCATTCTCATTCCTAATAGCGTATAAATGAGCTTTTTCCTTCCTTTGTTTAATAAGGTTGGCTAAGGGTCTATCAATTTTGTTTATTCTTTCAAAGAACCAACTCTTTGAATCACTGATTTTTTTTGTATTGTCTTCTTAGTTTCTATTGCATTAATTTCTGCACTGATCCTTATAATTTCTTGCCTAGTGCGAGCTTTGGGTTTGTCTTGCTCTCTCTTTCTTGTCGCTTGAGGTTCAGCATTAAATTGTTTATTTGAGCTTGCTCCGTTTTCTGGATATAGGCCTTCACTGCTATGAATTTTCCTTGTAGAACTGCTTTCATTGTGTCCCATTAATTTCTATATGTTGTATTGGGGTTATCGCTTAGTTGTAAGAACTATTCAATTTCTTTTCTAATTTCTCCGGTGATCCATTGGTTGGTCAGCAGAGTGTTGTTCAGTTTCCATGTGTTTGTGAGGATCCTGGGCTTTCTTTTGTTATTCAGCTCCAATTTCAGGGCACTGTGGTCTGACAGAATACTAGGGATAACTTCAATCCCTTTGCATTTACTTAAGCCTGTTTTTTGATGGTCTATTTTGGAGAATGATCCATGAGCAGCTGAGAAGAATGTATATTCTGACTTTGTGGGGTGAAATACAGTGTAGGCATCTTTTAAGTCCATTTGCTGAAGAGTCTGGTTTAGCTCAAGTATTTCCTTATTGACTTTTTGTCCATTCGATCTGTCTCTTTGTGACAGTGGGGTATTGAGGTCCCCTACTATTATTGTATTGGAGTTTATCTGGTTTTTCATGTCCATTCATGTTTGTTTTATACAGTTGGGTGCATTAGAATTTGGTGCATAAATATTTAAGATTGTTATTTTTTTCTCTTAGATTTTCCCCTGTACTAAAAGAGAGTGTTCATCTTTATATCTCTTTATCAGTTTTGGCTTGAAGTCTATTCTGTCTGCAAATAAGATCACCCCTCCTGCTTATTTACTGTTTCCTGTCACATGGAGTATTGTTTTCCATCCCTTTACTTTCAGTCCATGTGTTTCTTTCTGAATTAGGTGTGTTTCTTGTATGCAGAAGATTGTAGGATCTTGCTTCTTGATCCATTCTGCTAGTCTGTATCTCTTAATTGGTGCATTGAGTCCATTGACATTAATCATTATAACTGATATAGGCAAATTTAGTGCTGTTGTGTTTTCTTGTTCTTGGCTCTGTTATTCTACTTTTGCCCTTTTCCCATCAGTTTCTTGTTTGGCCCCATGGGTTGATTCTGTTAGGTCTCATGGATTTGTAACTTTCCTTATTTTTCTCCAAGATATTCTTTAGAATGTTTTGGAGCGCAGGTTTCATATTTGTGAAGTTTTTCAGGTGTTCTTTGTCATGGAAGGATCTTATTTCCCTGTCAGTTTTGAAGGATAGTTTTGCAGGATACATCAGTCTGGATTGGAAGTTGTTTTCCTTTAGGGCTTGAAACACTTCACTCCAGGCTCTTCTTGCATTGAGTGTTCGAGTTAAAAAGTCTGCTGTGATCCTGACGGGCTTCCCTTGGAATGTAACTGTTTTCTTTTCTCTGGCTGCTTTCAATAGTTCATTCTGTTTTTGGATATCTGGAACTTTTATAATTATATGCCTAGGTGTAGATTTTTTCATGTCATGGCCATGTGGAGTTCTGTATGTTTCATACATTTGTATGTCCAATTCTTTTCCTTTTCCTGTGACGTTTTCTGCCATTATCTATGTGAATAGTTTTTAAATGTCTTTTGTATTGTCTCCTGCTTCCTCAGTGACTCCAATCAATCTTATGTTATTCTTCTTTGAATCATCTTGGGGTTGTTGGATTGATTTCTCATTCTCTCTTGCCATTTTCCATAAATTATGCCTTTCCTGTTCATTGGCTGAGATCCTGTCTTCTAGGTCTGAAATTTGGTCTTCTGCCATATTCATTCTATTATGTAAACTTTCACTTTCTTTCTTGATTTCCTGGACCTCTGCTTGTAGGTGTTTAAAAGGTTCCATTGCTTTTGCTATCTTGGATTCTAACAAGTCCTTAATTTCATTTTTAGCTTTATTAATCATAGTGTTAACTGTGTCCAGTATCTCTGCTTTCATCTCAGAGATCAGTTCTGATTTACACTTTACTAGATCTGCTTTGATTACCATTTCCAAGAATCCTGGAGACTGACCTTCAAACTTCTCTATCCCTTCCCTCTGTGTTAACTTGGGGTAAGGATCTTTGCATTTGAGACTTTGATGTTTCCTCATCTCTGAGTTTTTGTTGTTGCTATTGTTTTTGGCTTTGTACCTGCCCTGTTGTTTGGTAATGTTTGTTGCAAGTCTCTTTCCTCCTAATATTTAGGACCCTTAAAATATCAGTGTTTCCTGGGTTGTTCTTCTATAGTCTGTACAGAGTCACTGGATGTGCTTGTGCAGTTGAAGTGGAGAAAGGCAGGCTTGGGCCCCTGCTTGGCTGTGAGGTCACTGGCTGAGGTTTCCACAACAACGCTCATTCCTACACCAAGTCCCTGGGCGCACTTCCAGTGTGGGCCTGGAGGCCGGCAGGCTCCGAACCTGGTGCAGCCAAGATGGTGCTGTCTGTGGCTTACTCGGCTCTGCCCAGTTTTACTGAGTTGCTGGGCATGGTTCCAGCATGGGCCTGGAGGTTGGCAGGCCCTGGTGATGGCTGCCTGGGGCTACATTTTCATTCCAGGGCTCTGCACTGCTTGTATAGAGGACCGAAACAGAGGAAAAGGCCTCAGGCAAGGGATACCTGGTTGTGCTCAGCACAGGCAGGTGACAATCCAGGGCCTACAAATATGGCCAGAGGTGGAGCCAAATCCTGGCTGGGCACCTCTTACTCAGCCTGACCACACCCATGTTTTCTGAGCCAGCAAGGAGGGCACACAGAGTAGAGAGGGCTGATCTCGGACCCGACTCTCCAAGTTTGCTCTCCCAGCTCTGCTACTCACTGTCTTTATCCTGCAGGCCAAACACTCTGCCTCAGTGAGCTTCCTCCTCTTATCTGTAAAGTGAGGATAATATACTTTTGCCTAGAATTGCTGAGAAGATAAACTCAAGAAACACCTGAAAAGTGGGTAGAACATCATCTGACACATTCATTTTATTTGATTTTGTCACGTTTTATAGAATATAAATAACTGACTTTACGATTTTAACCCCTCTAATTGTGCAGTCCCGTTATAGTAAGTACATTTATATTACTATGTGGCCTTCACCACATCCATCTCCAGGACTTTAAAAAATAACTTCCCAACTGAAACTCCATTAAACAACTCTTCCAACTTTAGAATTAGAGTTTTTATTGTTTTGTTGTAGGAGTTCTTTACATATTGTGGATATTAAGCTTTTATTAATATATGGCTCTTTTTTTCTCATTCTGTTGGCTCCTTTTTCACTATCCTGATTGTCCTTTTATCCACAAAAGCTTTTAATTTTGATGCACTCCAGCTTATCTGTTTTCATCTTTTGTTGCCCATGCTCTTGGTGTTATATCCAAGAAACCACTACCAACTCCAATACCATAAAGTTTTCTTGCTATATTTCCTTCTAACAGTTATAGAGTTTTAGCTTTTATGTTTTTGTTTTTTGAGGTATTTTGAGTTAATTTTTCTGCACATGATAAGGTAAGGGTCCTACTTTATCATTTCACATGTGGATATCCAGTTGTCCCAGCACAATTCCTTGAAATATTGTCCTTTCTCTATGAACAATTTCATTGCCTTTGTGGAAAATCATTTGACCTATGCATGAAGATCTGCTAGAGAACAGTAGCCAGCACAGCTGACCAGCAGGGTCCAGCACAAGCCAGTGCCACCTGTCAGCATCTTGCTGTGGCAGGAACTTGCAACTGGTCATGTTGACCAGTGGCATCTGGGATAAATTGGTGTCGACTGGCAGCATCACTGCCTGGAGCTGTAACACTAGGCTGAAGGCCAGTGATGCTCAAAATCCTGTACTTCGCTTGTTTCTGAACTCTCATTTCCTGGGTGATATACAAACCTGCTCAGCTGATATTGAAATTGAATATTTAAAAATATTTGCTTACTAAAACCTTCAGTGCAACTCAAAAGATACGTAACTTTGAGACATTTTCCTTGACTTCCCATCTTTCCTCCATAAGATGAAATCATCAAAACCAGTTTGAGGTGTAAGACTCTGACTTTCAGAAGATTTCTGATACAGGTAGGTGACAAGTTATATCTGTGCGCACAGACACAGTTTCAGAGTTTTTGGGATGAGAAGACTCAGCCTGAACAACAGATTCCAGAAGAACACATTCTGTCTCTAAGACATCAAATCTATGGTCTCCTACTCATCACCTCTCTGAGATCCCAGTCATTAATCAGGTGAACAATGTGTTTCACTTGTGAACTGGCTGGGGAATTCACTCATGAATTTCTGATATGGATGGGTATTTCTAGTTACTTCTAAAGGTTTAGAAAAACTCACAATATTCCAGTGGATCCCAGTCTTTATATACTTTACATTACAATTTTTTTGTTTGGAGTTCAGGCTGGCCCTGAGCTCACTATGTAGCCTAGGTTGGCTGTGAACTCACACCAGTCCTCCTGGTTCTGCCTCCTGAGTGCAGAGATTATAGGCATGAGCCACCATGTCTGGAATTGTGGTCCTGGGGATCGGACTTGGGACCTTGCATTTGTGAGATAGACACTGAAACCACTGAGATAAATCTCTGACCCTACATTACAATTTAAATGTATGCTTTGTGGCACTTTTCAGGAGGCATGTGGTAGGAGCAGGAATGTTTACAAAAGAAAGTAATGATAGACCAAGAAAATTTCTAAGTATGAAAATCCTTCATAATACACTAGAGCAAAATGGATAAACAAACTCATATTACCCCTGTATGCACCATACCTTAACAATACTCCAAACAAGGATCGGTTACTATGTGAACATGTACATTCAACATGTATATATGGAACTTTTTGCCTGGCAAAGTACAGCAGTGATATCTAAGTGTAGTGTCAAGGAAAAGTAGGTGTTTATCACATTCATAAGGGAGATATCTCATTCTGAATCAAGAGAGTGAAATTACATCAACGTTTGAAGAAATGTGTCTTAACCTGAATGACTGGCCAATCAAGAATATCAATAACAAAGTACTGGCCACTGAGAAGTAAAGAGATGTCAAGGCACAAGGAGCAGCACAAACCCAAAAGCTGAGAGCCAGATCCTGCAGATGCCACCAGGGATCATTCATTTTCCTCCTCTGGCAAATGTATTCATTGTAATAATGTATTCATAAGAAAAGAAAAAAATAGCCTGATAAAATAATGGGTAATTATCATAAACAATCAACCTCAAATTACATATGACCAGCAAACAGATGAGAAAAGTGCACATAATATGAGTGCTACAACAGAAGAACTGGCTACATTTTCCATCTGGAACTTGTCAGAAATACCCTCTTTGAGGATGTTGGGAAGAGTTATGCATGGGACGGTGTCTCACAGGGGGCAACCTGCTATGATCCTGCCCAATGTGGAGGGATACCAAGGATGCTTCTAGGTGCTGGGTGTTGCAGGGGCTGGGCACTGGGGGAGCCAACTAAGAATCCTGCTGAGCGAGCACTTGAACCAGGAGGCAAACCCAATTCTTCTTGCCGTGTCTCTCCAGGAAAGGCCTGGAGAGAGATGCCATCCCTTGATAGCAGTGCAGATGGCAAGAAGTGGACTCACTACAGAGTCTAAGAATACCTGGTCAATAAGATTTGGATGTTGGTGTCTTGACTGTATCACTGTATAGTGATACTATGACAAAGAAACTGAATGTGGAGTAGGGAGTTGTGGAGTACTGGTTTGTACATGTTGAGATTGAAGTATTTGGGGGACAAAGGTGAAGATGCTGAGCAGATGATACGAATACAGAGAGGAAAGATCTAGGTGGGAAATATGGTGAGTGAGTCATGGGCTCACAAGTGGCTGTTGGAAACAGGGGTGTGGAGGAAGCTGGCCAAGGAGTATAGATAGCATAATAAGAGACGGGAATTGAGAGTCAAGTGCTGGGAAAGAACATTTGGAGGCGGACACAAAACAAGAAAATGTAAGAAGTAAAGAAAAGGCCTATGAAACTGTAGCAAAATAGCATTTCTTGAAATTTGGCCAGCCTTTGTGGTTTTGTTGGTGGTGGTGCGATTTTGTCTTATCTTTCAGTATATTTATTAGGAGGGAAGTCTGGATGCACACGATATTTCAGTTATAGCAGAAAGAACCATCTCCCACATTCTTGACTCTGTATTTCTAAACACAGGCAGCATGTCCTACTATCCCCTATTGAACTGGTGAAGTAGAATAGTCCAAAATCCTGCAACAACTGACTAACCAATCAACAGATACAGAGCCTGACTATGCTGAGATTTTATATGCAGAAGTGTATAATTATTATTACTAGCTCTTGGTTAAAAAGACCAGAAATGGATAAATAGATGTGAGAAACCTGTTCTGACTGTCAAATCAAAACCTGCTGCTCCTCTAATCCATACGCACCTTCTAATGCCAACCCTCCTCTGCACGTGGTATTTTCTTTACTTGAGAAACCTTAATTTTTGTTCTGATTATCAGTTTAATGCCTTTCAGCTCTAAATTCACCATTTTTGCCTTCTCTGTAAAAACTAATCTGGGATCTTTAATTTTTTGTGTGTTTGAGTGGCAGCTGTCACAATGTTAAGCATAAGAAGAAACAAGTCCTGAGGAATGAAAGCACTGTGACAGAGACTTGATGATTGCTGAGAATGGACATAGGTTTTAATTTCTCTTGAGTTTACATCTGCAAGTAGATTTCTGGATCATGTTATAAATATTATTTAATTAGGTAAGAAATAGGCAAGTTGTTTTCCAGAGGACTCACATATCTTGCTAACAGTATGTGTGAATTTTATTTCCTCCATGTCCCCGTCCACACTTGGCATTGTCAGCATTTTAAGTTTAACCATCTTAGAGACTATAATGAAAATATGAAAATCTTTGTTAAGTTTTGCTCTTTTGATGGTCAGAAATTCTTGGAGCCATTAAAAATATTTTTAAAATGTTTAAGTGTGCTTAAAAAGCATATAAATCTTACCATCTCAACCATTTTCAAGTGTATGGTATAGTGGTGATTAGTACTTTTATGCTTCTGTGTAATAGAGCTCTAAAGCATTTTCATCTTGAAAAGCTGAAACAATATCCAATGAAAACAACATTCCACATTCCCTTTTAAAATTAAATTTTTAACTTTGAGATAATTGGAGATTCACATACAGTGGTACAGAATTACAGAGGCATCCTTTATACTCTTCACCACATCCCTATGGTAACATCTTACGAATTTATAGTACAGTATCATGACTAGAGCCTTTTGAAAACAAACACCTTTCAAAATTCAGGAAGAGTAAACAGGAACCAGGTAGCATCTGATTGTGTCCTCAGCTGCATTACTAATGAGATGGACAGAGGACAAGGCCTTGGAAGCTGTCCCAACTATAATGCTGAGTACTCTGAGAATCACATTTCAGGGCCCAGAGGAACCAATGGCCCATTGACACTAAAGGATAATGCTTATGCTTCCAATCTGAAAATACTGCATCTGGAATTTTAAATCAAACAACCCTAAGAGAAAGTAAGAGTCACTACAGAGATCTAAGACTCAGAGAGTGTAGGCCAGGAAGAGAAACACCCAGATAATACTCAAACTGGAGATTAGCACCTGTGGACTTTAGACTTGATGGTAATGAGGGGAAGCAAGTTAGTGAGATAAGGGTTATAAAACACTTTTGAGAAGAACTGAAGACAAGAAAAGGCAAAGAGCTACGTTTATTATAGTTAATGTTAAAGATCATCCAGAAAGAACAAGATGAAAATTGGCTATCAAAAAACAAATGTAGTGAATCTCTCCCCATTTCCTCTAGCGTTTCTTACAAAAGATGATCATTTTCAGATAGTTCCACATGACTTTGAGGGGATAGTCTCTCTCTGGAGAGCATCTGTAACACAATGGGAAAGTCCAGGGGACTAGTCCTAAATTCCTCCACACTTATTTCTCCATCTTAAACAGTGACTATAGTGGGTCCTACTTTCCCCTTTGATCTTATCTCTGAAGGGCCTGTCACCTACCTCCCACTGTGACTGTGTGTGAATGTGTCTCCATGTGCCCTGACATGCCTTCTGGATCTCTCTCCTGAGGTCAGCAAGTTGCTGGGCTCTCTTCCAGCCCTCAGACACACCCCTCAGGCCTGTCCTACCTCGTCCCGCTGACCTTGACTTCCCCTTCATCTCTTCTGATACAGTTTCAGAGTCATCATCACCCTTTGTTATTTACTTTCCTCACCATCCACCTCTCCATGACACTGGGCATGCTATGGGTCAGCTGTTCCTGATACTTTTCTAAGGATTTTCTACACCCTCCAATCTCTAGGTCCCAGGGTCTTTTCTCCTAAATTACCATCTTGGTCTCATTGGCTTTCTTGGGATTCTGTGTTGTTTTTTCCCCCTTTCCTCCATTTCTAGGGCATTTTCTTGAGAATGTACTGGGAGGTTCTAGCCAGGGAGTGCAGCTACCTCTTTACACTTGTCCAAAGAATGGAAGTCCTCCACTATTGGAGAAGGCCATCCTCTCCGGCTGAGCATCCTGCCCTGAGCTCCAGAGGGCACACGCGGAGTGATGAGGGAGGAGAGGGACAGCCACGCAGCCAGCCAGGTCAGCTGAACCAGTGCCGGTGACCAGAGGGTGACAGGTGTGCTAGCCAGAGCACTCTCACATGCCACTTTGCCATTTCCTCTGCCTCACAGATTTAGGCCTCTGTGGAAGTTTCCTTCTGGGAATTTTTCTCTTCTTTGCTATTTTCTATAGTCTTTCCCCCAATCAACTGATCTGTTTCCCCCATTCAGATGAGGCTTCTGAGCAAATGTCTGTGGGCTGGGCTTTGTTGTTTGCCCCTTTCTAAGTGCACCTTATATTACTCCATTTGTTCCTAAATAGTGTCTAAATAGTGGGTCAGGACGTGTTTCTGCTTTAGCTCAGCATTGAGCCCTTAACATAGAAGAGGCTCAGCTGCTGATGGTAAATGCTGCTGTCTTACCTGTTGGCTGTACGAATCTCTTTTTTGGGGGCCTGTTGACACTGTGGTGCAGGGAGGCCAACCAAAGGCGTTACTCCTCCCTTCCAAGATGCTATCTAAAGCAGCACTCCTGGTCCAGGGCCTGCAGTGTTTGCAGAGCAGTGAGCAGTAGTGCTCCTGAACAACAGAATTGCCTTCAGGAGAGCAGTCCTGGGAGTAATTGAGTCATGATTCCCCCACCCCGTTCCAACTGACAAGTGAGCCTGGCAGCATGTGCCTCTTCCAAGTGGCATCTAATTTCTCGGGGTGACTTTCCACTGCTTCAGGGGCTGGCACATGGATTCAGGAGAGCCTTCTGGGAGTCACACCTGAGCCTAGCGCCTGACTGCAGAAGACAGCTGCCTAGTTAAGGCAAATTTTACAGTTAAATTGTGCTCTGCTTGGGAATTGGAAACTACTGCAGAAGGACAAATGCAAATGAGACTCCAGTTCAAGGCAAGAGCTTGTTAAGAGAGACAGCCCTGTCACAAAACCTGAAGTCTCCTGGGTTTGTCTTCAACTATTGTTTTAGAGAAACTTATGGACTGTTTTCCAAACAGCTCTAGCAAAGGACAGAAACTACCTTAGAATAAGATGAAGAACACAGGCTTTGGGATGTGACCCAGAGCTTTGGGACGTAACAGTTATAAGCACAGGTATAAGATTGCTTACCTTCAAATGCAGGCTCTACCACTTAGGAGTGGGATAACCTTACATAAGTTACTTTACATGTCTGAGCCTCAGTTTCCTTGACTGTAAGCTATAAATGATACCTGGATTTGGGGAGGACACAAGGGGGTGGGGAGGTAAAGGGAAAGTAAAAGTAATTAAGATGCAATATGTGTATTTACCAATTCCGCAAGCTGCATGTAATTATTATGCTGTGCACACATATTCTAGTAAATAATATGCATATAAAAATGTTAGCTCAGTACTTGACATACAGAAAGCCTTTAATTTGTGCACCATTATTACTACTCAATAAATGTGAGAATTTGGGCAAATCATTTAAACTCGTGCCCTTTCCTCCATTTCTTGAGGTAGTTAAATGAGGATTAAGCAAAAAGCAAAGAAATAAATCTATGATAAATAGAAACACAAGAAGAAAATTTGGGGCAGTATGGGTATTTTGTAGATATTATTATTACTAAATTAGATGAATATCATGAGGCTTGTTTACTGTAGGACACTGGGCATCTGTGGAGCAGGACTCCCTGGAGGACCAGGTACCCTAACAAAAGCAATAAGACATAAGCAGAGGTTAGGGAGAAGAGATTTTTGTGTTAGATGCATCATGCTCCATGGTGAGTGACTTGAACTCCTTTAACTGGGCTCCCTCTGTGTGAACAGGCAGTGGCCATGACAGTTGCAGTCCTGTAGAGTTGTAGAGGGTTTGTCATGCATGAAAAGGATACACTGATGGTCCCCATGGGTGTGTCTGTTGCTACTAAGGACAGAGAGGTTTCAAACAGAGTTCTTGGGAGAGAATCGAAGAGAAAGGAAGAGAGGAAGAATGTTAAGGAGAGGGCCAAGGAGGACAAGAGAGGGAGCTTTGCCAGGTGACACTGAAAGGACAACTTAGCTTGGAAGAGACAGTCCCTGAGTATGGTCTGAGGCTGCTTTTCAGGATTTCTTATGTCCCTGCATGTATGTGCCATGGGGCCAAGCACAGTGTCTCATGCACAGAAGGACCTCAGCCAATGGATTGAATGAGTTTCCTGCCAGGAGGGCTGTCATGTGCTCGGTCAGTACTTCAAGCTGTGGAGCTTCAGATGGGGTGTGCAATGTTCTTCTAAAAAGTCTGTGTCTGGGGAACATCAAAACAACAGCCATTTTTTCCCACTCATTGCTGTGGACCCAGAAGATCTTATAACTCTATGGGGCAATGGTTCAAGTCTTCACCAAGCGGGTGGTACAAACCTAGGAGTGGTTCTTTTGTGAAAGTGACAGTCAAGTTCATCCTAGGTTCACAGAAAAAGTGCCTTGTAGCTCAGTGAATCCTGGTCCCTAACTCTTGCTCAGTGTGGTGTGGGACAAGCCTACAGGGCCCAGGCTGCTGTAAAGAAAGCTTGTGAGTCTTGGCTTGAGCTGAGTTCTGCATCATCTGTTCACTGGGCAAATTGCAAAGGGAGGGAAGGGCTGTTTGTTTTCCCCCCAGTACAAGAATTCTCAGAAAATCGATTCTCCCTCATTGACAATGCATGCTAAGTGATTGAAAGGCCATTAAGCCCATTAATGGGGTGCTCTTTAAATAAAATAAGTCCCTAAAAGGGATCTTTGACTTGGCAACATAAGTAGAGTTGACAGTGTGCTGGGCCTGCCCAGGGACCAGTAAATACACCAGAACAAATACTGGAGAGCAGGAGGGGACAGGCAAACAGAAGAGAAGGGAATCAGAAGCCATCACTAGCCCTGCGCATCAAGGACAAACGTTGCCAGACACGCTTAATGGCTTTTATTTTATTTTTGACGGGATTTACAAAACGAGTAGATGAAGGAAGTTTGCATCTTGATTTCAATTAAACATTTGGCACTGTGTCCAACCAAATTTCATGCAGAAAATTAATTCAAATTCTCTTGGATGGAAGTGTGGTCACGTGGGTAGGAAATTGGCTGGCACTCCCTCCTCAGCAGCAGGGAGGAGGGTGGCCCTCTGAGGCCAGCCTTGTGGTAAGGGCTCTAATTCCTCTCAAAAAGCAGGGGCTCCTCATTCTCCACCCCCAATATTAATACTAAAATATTAATACTAATATCAACAACTGACAAGAACTGAAGGCATACCATGTTCTCCACACTTGATTGAAGTTCTTTGTTCCTTTAGCCTCTGCTTTGGTCTCTTAAGGGAGCAGCAAGGAGAAAGTCAATCAACCAGCCTGGGACTAAAAGCTGCTTCTGCTAAGAGGTGCCGTGAGTGCTGGGCCCGTAGGCCAGAAAGGGAGTCACTGGGTGCTGTCATATAAACACTGGCTCCAAGGCAGAGTAGTCAGGCCCAGGGGGACAAGGGAAGCCTCCTAATCAGAAAGGCTTGCATGGCCTTTTTCTCCCTGAGCTCATCCGGAGTGTGGAGGCATCAGCTGAGCAATCCCTCACAGAAGTGCCGTAGAGCACAGATCAGGAAACAGAGGCCAGAGAGGCCAAGTAGTGGAGTCACATGGCATCTTGGGAGGCGCTGCCTGTACTGAAATCCTGTTTTCCTTGAAGGGTAGTAAGAACCTTCCTGGTTCTATTCCAAGTGGCCCATTTCATCTAGGGGAAAAGCTAGGTGTGGGGATTATAAGCTTGAGCCACCACGCCTGGCACTGTGGTATGTGGTACTGATTGCTGCTGGGCATGAGTCTCCACACCCAGTATTGTATGTGGTTACCGGGGAATCGAACCTGGGCCCTTGCGCTTGCAAGACAGGTGCCGGAACCACTGAGCTAAATCCCCGGCCCCATAAGAGGGATGTGGGATGTGGGAAAAGACACCATCAGTGTCTCTTGTGAGTGTCAATATATTTTTGGAAATAAACAGCCCCTTGAGGAAGGAGACAATATTCACGAAGTCCTGTTTCCTTTTATGGCTTCACCACACAACGCTGACCTTTTTCATTCATTCATCTATTCAACCAACATGTACTGGAGCCAGTTACGGTGTCAGGCAAGCAGCAGATAAGTCCAAACCAGGCACATTCTTAAGTCTCAAAGGTTTTAGAGATTGGTGTAGGCACACACAAAAACAGTTTACTTTTTTCAGGCTTGTTTTTATTTTGTAAATGTCCTGAACACATTTCCCTCCTTAATTTCTCTTCAATAATATTTTTGTTTTGTAAATTTTACTGGATTTAAAGTTTAATATTTGATTTTTGAAAACCAGTGAACCAGATCAATGTATTTGGTCAATAGAGTTTTGACAAAGAAATCAAGGCAATTCAATTGGAAAAAGCTAGTTTCATTCAATAAATTGCACTGAAATAAGTGAAAACGTGTTTTACAAAAAAGAATCTATGTACACCATGATACATAATACACAGAATGATGTACACTATACACAAAAGTTAATGAAAATAACTAAATTGTAAAAGTTGGGATTATAAAACTTATATGGAAAAGATAGGATTAATTTCTATGACTTAGTCTTAAGTAAAATTTTCTGAGGGCACAAAAAACACGAAACATTTTTTAAAACGATGAGTTTTACCTGATAAAATTTTATAAAGTTTGCTCCCTTGAAAAAGCCTATAAAGACAGGCAAACTTGATATATATTTATAAAACATGTATAAAGATGAAAACCTTTATCTAGGATAGATAAAGAACTCTTATGGGGCTGGGGATTTAGCTCAGTGGTTCCGGCACATGTCTTGCAAGCGCAAGGGCCCAGGTTCGATTCCATGGTAACCACATACAATACTGGGTGTGGAGACTCATGCCCAGCAGCAATCAGTACCACATACCACAGTGCCAGGCGTGGTGGCTCAAGCTTATAATCCCCGCACTCAGGAGGCAGAGGCAGGAGGATTGCTGTGATGTGGGTTTGAGCTGAGTTCAGGGCCAGCCTGAACTATGAAGTGAGACTCTGAAAAAAAAAAAAAAAAGAACTCTTATGATTCAATAATAAGAAATATAGGAGTTTGTTAAATGAAAAAAAATATGAGCAGTAACTTCACAAAATAAAATACTATATGTAAATGGCAAAACAAATAAAAAATGTTCAACATAACATCAAGGAAATAAAAATTAGAACCACAATGATATACCACTGCATACTCATGAGAATGGTTGAAATTTAAGAAAATCAACAGTACCATTTATTGGTGAATATACAAAGCAACTGGAACTCTTGCACACTGGGAATGTAGATACACAAATGCTTCAATAGCTTTGGCAGTTTGAAGATTTCTTAAAAAGCTAAGTATACAGTTACCATATTACTCAACAGTTACACTACAATTCTTGGTAGTTAACCAAGAGAAAGAAAAACATACATCCACACAAGAATGTATACATGAAAGCCCATAGTAGCTTCATGAACTAGAAACAACCCAAATGGGTGTCATCCATGAAGCAGCTAGGCAAAATATCGGACAGCAGACAATGGACTACTACTTAGCAAAAGGAAAGCCTTAGAGATGGGCATGGCACAGTGGACTTGGCTAGATGCATAAAGCCTTGGATTTGATCACTAGCATCACATATACATGCCTGCAGTTTCACGTAAAGACATGCGTGTGCACACACATACAGAAAAATCTAGTAATTCATGAAGTACAAGTAGCATGACAAATCTCAAATACATTTTTCTGTGTGCAAGGAGCCAGATACCAAAGACTACATACACAATGTATGGTTTAAGTCATAATTACTCAGAAAAGGCACAACTTATCTCCAGCAGCAGAAAGCAGAATGGTGGTTTCCTGAGATTATGGGTAGGAGACCTACCAGAAAAGGGAACAGTGGAAACTTCCTGGTGATAGAAACAGCCTGTTTTTTGATTGGATGACACCTACATGATGGATGCCCACACCTGTCAAAAGTGATTGAACTGTGTAAAGTAGAGGAATTCTTTGTGTAATGTGATCTCAGCAAAATTATTTAAAAAGAGAAATCTAACAAGTAAACAGTAATTTAAAAAACCTCAATAAGTAATAGTATGTCATCTTTATCATGTTCAAAATATTTAAGCAAATTCCTTTACCAAATATTCTCATAAAAAGAAAAAAAATCCAAAAGAATGTTATATACAAGATGTCCACAGCCTGACTTTGTTTTTATGGTGATCTAAGGCTCTGGAAAATAATGATCACTATCGGAAGGGAAGAAGAACTCACAATTGTTGAAGAAACCATCAGAACTCGCCAAGTGTTTTTCTTGCCCAAATACGAGGACGAGGTGGGAGCCAGTTCACTCATCTACATGGTGCCTCATAAATTGTAGCCCCCTCTCCCTCTAGAATTTCAGCGGTGATGTTGAATGTGGAGCAGATCAGCCTCTGATTGGAGCCAGGGGAGGGGAAAAGAGTTTCTACACTGGCTTAAGGAAAGTATCTGAGGCGAGGTTGCTTTATTTTACTGTCTGGTGGAGTGACAAAGAGTTTGTAAGTAAACATACTATAATTTTGTTGGAGTATTGTATCTCATTGACAAGTGTGTGTTTTATTACACAGGCTGCTGACTGCTGGCTTCTGTTATAAACAAGACTCAGGACTGGCACTTGGGAACACTCATTCTCACACAGTGTAAACATAAAATGTGAGAGAGATGCTCACAGCATGTCATGGGACGCGCCTAGAAACACAACTGTGTGTGAACCACGTGCACCCTAGAGGAGTCTGAATGGTACTGAAAAGGAATTAACCATGAAACTAAGCTGGGTCATCCCTTTGGGGTATTATAAATTGGCAGGGGTGATTTTGGTTTTCAAAGCAAATGACATTTCATCTGATCTTTGTTTTAGAGAGGCAAAATCCGAACCGAGCATCCCCTTAGTATCTTAGGCTGTGAGTCAGGCGATCTGATGCTTCCTTTGCTGGTTTCCTGCACAAAACATTCCCTTATCTAGGCTGCTTCGGGCACAAGACAGTGGTCGTCGGCAATTTTCATGTGTTTTCTGGATGATGCCCCCATGAACACTTTCCTTTTCTGGGGATAGGAAGTTTCTGGGGTGCACAGACAGTGGAGTGGAGACACCAGCTTACGTATCAACTCATTAATAAGGTAGCGTGAGGCTTGTGTTGTGGAGATCTGTTTCTGACCAGACATCCCCATGACAAAAGGGAAGCTATTTTTCTCGATGGAACAATGAAGAAGAGAAGCCCCAAAGATATTCAAGGTCTCCTGCCAGGGAAATCAGGGCTTCTCTTTGTTATAGTTCTTCTTATTGTCTTAAAACTGTAGACGTTTTCAAAGATCTAACCGTGGCCCTCACGTCAACTTCTGATACTTGGCCATCTCGTTTACCCCGTGGCTTCATTTCTCATCTGCATTCATTCTGGCTTGACCTGGAATGTGTGAAGGTGACTGTAGCCCAGGCAGGGCCCTCTAGACGCTCACAACCGATACGTGAGGCCACATGGGCCCTGATGGAGTGGTAGTGGATCACAGAGGTGTGCTCAAGTACAAAGTCCACAGGGAGAGTATGATGGTGGGCAGGACCCTGGGGGTCAAGGGGTGTCTTCAGATAGGTAATGATCTGGAAAGACAAATAGAGAGTTGGTCAAGGAGAAAGGAGTTGGGGAGGGGAAGGGCGTTCCAGGGAGTTGGACCATTATGAAGGAAGGCATCAGATTACCATGGGTAACAACAAGTATATTAGTTTGAATTCTATGAATAACAAACCTTCATATACAGGAGGGTGATTTTTTTTTTTTTTTTTTTTTTTTTTTTTTTTTTT
>PVIR01000138.1:121521-231041 GCA_004026965.1 Petromus typicus | reverse complement strand
TCGAGACAGGCGCCGGAACCACTGAGCTAACTCCCCGGCCCCAGGAGGGTGATTTTTGTAATTCTTACTGTGTGCAGGCCCATGTCTAAGCTTCTAATGTATTGCGATCTATCCATTAATGTCCAGTCTAAATGATACTTGGCCCATGAAACCTGTTCTGATCTCTCTTCTTGAAAACACTCTTTCCTTCCTCTTTACTTTCATAGTATCTGACCTATAATTGATTGATTTATTTATTGATACCTTGAGCACAGTTAGTAAAATATACTTGAGCTCCGGATTTAACCTCTTAGAGTCTGGAAACAGACGGTTTCAACTCTCACAACCCCCTTACGCGTATTTGCTCTGAAAATCATTTGCTCCATGAAAGTATAAATGGATGAGTGAATGGTCACCTCAGGTCTCATGATGTGAGATAGTGGTGTCTTTTTACCACTTGTTCCTTCTGAAAGCCATTAGTTCTACAGGGTGGGATTTTTTTAGGGGACAAGGTGTACTTGCACAGATCTGGGGTTGTTGGACATTTTTTAAAACTGAGGATGAATTACTTGTTTGTTTTAACAGCCCTTCATTAACCCTCAGAATCAAGTTATCTCAGTTACCTTCACTTTCTAGATTCTCCTCTTTACCCTACTCATGGGGAAATTCTTTTTCAGTGTTCTCCTACCTCCTATATCCCAATTTCAGAGTTTCCCCTGTACAGTGTCTTTCACAAAGATGCCTCCTCCCAGAAGTGAGCTTCTGAGTTTGCCCAGAGGATGTGGTGGATCTTCACAGACCTGGTACATCGTGTCCTACTCCTCTCCTCTCTGTCCTGGAACCTCATTTCTGGAAATGCACTGAGGCTTCTGTGCTTGCCACCTGTCTGTCCCTCTGGACTGATTTTCATTTTCCCTAGAGTCCCCTTGTGTTTTGGTGATGATCTCATTGCTCTTTCCCAGGAAAGTTAGCACATCTTAAAGTCAACTTTTCTTTTTTAACCAACATTTTTGGTAATTATGTTTCTTTCCTCCTTGTCTGGGTCATGAGAAGCCCTAGGCTTGATGTCTGACACTAGGAAGTAGTGGTTTGGTCCCATTCAGCTTTGTGACTGTGCTTTATTTTCTGTCCTCTTGTAGAAACTTCCCCTAAACTACTCTAGGTAAATCAAGGCTCATCCTTTCATTTTATGGACATACTGAGCAAAGGCTGTATGCCAAATATTGTGAATGATTGTATGTGTGGAAAAAACTTGTGTGTCAAGTGTTCCCAGAGGAGGGAGTAGGGGAGCACGCCTGCGGAGGAAGGTCATATTTCAGGGAGGCTCCACCTGACCGCTGATCCTTAAGCTCAACTTGCAGGTTGAAGCTAAGGTCATTAGGTGTACATGATGGAATGGCAGAAGGTAGTGTACAGAGGCAGAGTAGCGAGTGTGGCAGCAAATATTCAGGGCAGAGTGGAAGGATGCAGCCCTGGCTTCAACTAGGAAGCCCTCTTTCTCTGTGAGAATTTCCCTGGCTATTTCACTTAGAGGATATCCGGTCTCTGCAGTTCTAATATAAATGTCTTTAGAATCTAGATACTGTACTGGTTCCTTCTTTGAGATAACTAGAAGTAGCAGGCACTGCAGAGGAGCCAGGCATTACCTGGGTGTCTGAGGAGACAGTGGGAGGTCTGCAGTAGAGGTTTCCTATAAGCTTCCTCCTCCTAGCCCAGTGTAAAGATGGCTCCACTTGTGCTTGGAAATGAATGATAAACAACTCATCAATAGCTTTAAAAAAATCAATAGCTTCTTGTCTTTGACTAACCTGAGCGTGATAATGTGCAGCCCATTAATATATTCTTGGTTCTTTTCATTGGATATTTGTTTACCAAAGCTGGCCTGTAGCATTTTTGAGGTACTTGGCTTCCTCTTGGACAATTCCCACATCCTCAGGGATGAAGAGCTCTCCGTCCTCCTCCCTCCCTCCTCCCCCTTCCCTCCTCCCCCCTCCCTCCTTGATCCCTCCCACTCTCTCTCCCTTCTTTCTCTCTCCATCTCCTTCTCTCTCTCTCTCTCTTCTCCCTCTTCCTAACCCTGTTTATCAAGAAGGAAATGTGTGTCTAATTGACTTGGCTTAACCAGGCAACTGTGCACCTTGAAAAGGTGTGGGGAAATGTCTCTCTGTGGTCAGATTGGCCCTACGTACACATCTGTTCTCTTGACCAAACTCCAGCAATCTGCTCTCTCAGGCTCCACAACCTGCTGCTGGCCCAGGTCCCAAGCCCAGCAGGAGAGTTGGTGAAGTGGGCCAGCTGGGATTCTGGCTGTCCCCAGGCACTGAGCATGGCAGTCAAAGGAATCAACATTTACGGGTCTGCACAGTGTGAGGATGTTCCAGGAAGTCTGCAGACACCTCTTCAGGGGGCCAGAGGAAACGCAGGGGCGAAGTATGGAGGATTCGACTGATGGAACAAAAAACCTGCTCAGCGATTCCGAATGAGCGGGGTGGGAACTGCAGCCAGGATCTGCATGTGGTTTTCCTCTCGGAGATTGTTGTAAAAGGGTTGATTTTAACTTTTATATGAACAGCCAGGCACATCTTTGTCTTTCCCCAAATGCTGGCTTTTTACTATTTCCATGTGTGGTTTTTGTGCTTAAGCAAATCCTTGAAACGGGGCACAGCCCCGACCTGGAATAGCACAGAACCGAACACAGTTGATTTCATTTCTGAGACTCCCAAACCAGCCCCAGCATCCCACGCCTCCTCCCGGGCCCTCACGGCTCACGCTGGTCAAGCATGGTCCTGCTGGGCTCCTGCACTTCCCTGCCACTGTCCATGTGGCTGCCTGTACTTCCCTGGGCGCCTGCCTGCCTTGCACTTTCTAATGTCCAACACCTTCTTCGGGTCTCTGCTTGACTGACTCATCCACAGAGCTCTTGTGTCATCCCAGATGACATTGCTCTGCTGCCCCCTGGCACTCCCTCTTCCACTGCCCTGTTCAAGTTTTCCCACAGCATGTAATACTGTCTGATGTGTTATAGACCTTATGTTTGGGAATATTTTTATCTGCCCCCAACTAGAACTTACCTGCCATGGGACCGTCACTGTCACTCTTGGTGCTGAGTAAAATGGATGGAATGAATGTGTGGTGTCTACGTGAACAGATGATAGAAGATCAAAATCTTAAAAGTCTTCAGAGATGCAAACAGTTTGTGTCTTGAGAACAACAGAGTGTCTCAAACTTCACCTCCATACATGAACAATGAGCAGCACAAGGCAGAATGTAGGAGGAGAAAGTAGAGGTCAGGGCACAGGAGTCCATATTTGCTGTAAGAAGCAATGCACTGTCTGCTGCTGGTCAAGAATGGAGACCCTGAAAGCTGCAGGCGTTAAGATAAGATGGAAAGGAAGAGTTTGATGTGAACGTTCAACCACTTTTCATTCCAAATACTTATTGGCTGTGTTCTATGGAGGAAGCAATGGAAGATTCCATTGTATTACCTCACGACTTATATTATATGCATTGCATATATGCTCTTAGGAATATGTCAAATATTGCATAATACTTTTCTAAATGTTTAAGTATCTGGGATCGATCTTGAGTGGAACCTGGGTATGTTACTCCATTTCTCAAACTTACCAATAGTTTGAACCTACATTTCCTTTTTAAGTTACTGGGTTCAAGCATGTGTTAAGTTCTTTTAAGAATTAACCTTGCAAAATGTTCTTTCTACAGATGCAACTGAGTGAGACCAAGGGAACACGAAAGACTTTGTGTTAGAGCGTGGCAGGCAGATGTTCTAAGGCAGTGTGACTAGTCCCTGCCTTAAAGACACACACCGCAAAGCTTTCTGGTCCGGGAATGTCCTAGGGAGGTGCTGAGTTCCAAGGGTAAGACCTGCAGGCATCATTGCAGGTGGAAGTCTTCAGCCTGTCCTTCTTCCCCTGGGGTTCAGCCCCTGTTTGGGGCGAGGTGAAGGATGAGGTGGCCTAAGGCTCTTCCCATGCCCACTGCAATCCTTGCTCCTTGGAGGCTTGCAGGTGAAATAGACACCATGGACACAGCGTGTGTGGTTTCGTCTCCAGGCCAGCTTCTCCATGGGAGTTAGTGTCTGTGGCCTTGAGGAGACGATCATGGGCAGTGGGAACAAGCACACAAGTACTTTAACCACTGCAAGTGGGTTGTAAACACTCCACTGGGAGTGCAGAGTCGGAGCCTGTGAAGGATGTGTTGCCCTTTGCTCTTCCCCACCTGGGAGAATGTGCTTTCCTGCCTCTTCTTGCCAGGCTGAAAAGTGGCCGTGTGCATCTGGGGCAGGAGAATGGGCAGGTGGCATGCGGACCGCACTACAGGCTTTGTAATCGCCTTGCATCACAGCACCACACTGGCTTCTTTCTCAGTAGAAATCTAAGGACAATGCTTGATGACCCCGCAGGACTCTTATCCAGTTGATCAAATCTTCCCATCTGTCTCCAGCAACTGATCTTCCACTTTCTGGAAAACTGAGTCAGAGGCTTGGCCTAACTGGGACGGAGCCAGGGTGTAGGCGCATCACAGGCAGAAATTTCTGCTGGTGTCAGCAGAGTGATTTCTGGAGTTTAGCAGTGTGGATTTTGTCTTGTTTTATCTTTTGAACAAACCAACATTAGCTTAGCTCCTTTTCTAAATGATAAATCTCTTGTGCTTGATAATTATTTGTGTTTAGAAAGTGGATTGGATTCTGTTCTGAAACCGAGGTAATTTCCCATTTGTAGTTAAGAGCAGACTTTGAGGCGGAGTGAAGAGCAGGTGTGTTCGCACTCACTTTTGATCATAAATCCTTGACTTGTGACTCCACTCGCACACCAATGGTAGCTAAGTTAGAACAATGACATTTCCATTTCTGACAATTCAGAACCACTCTATGTTTTTCCTATTGTCTTTGAGAAGGAGGCAGGAAGCCACAGTGTGTGGAATTCTCTGGGTTCTGGGTTTTTTCTGTGTATTAATTTAATGCTCAGGACACCTCAATGAGGAAAGTACTGCCATCCCTACTCTGCAGATGTGAAACCCGGTCAGGAGGATCTTGCTCATGGCTGGTTAGTGGAGGAGATGGGCTTGAATTTGAGCTGAGCTGGCTCCAAAATCTCCCCCTCTGTGTACTGCACCTCAGGTCTCCCGGTCTCGGCCAAAGCAGGCAACAAAAAAGGACCAGAGCAAGGGCTGTCAAACAGCGTAGTGACAGCATGCTCCTGTAGGCCAGGAGGACAAATACAAATCTCTCTGTTATTTTACTGTGTGAATAACGTATGTTTTCTACAGAGTGAATAAAGCTCACTCTCACACCAGTTTTTTGTTTGTTATTTTGAAGTACTGAGGATTATACATAGGGCCTTTGCTCTGACCTACAAACCCAGCCCTACCTTTAGAAATGTTGGGCTAGAACTTTTTATCCTTCTACTTCATTGTTTCAGAGAACTGGGATCACAGTTATAGTCACCACAGCTAACTCACATCTGTATTTTGATGTTTCCTGGAAAGGCCATCATTATTAAAAGAGCACATCAAACCGTCAAAGTTCCAAACCCAGCTCTGCCATTTACCCTCTGCTCACCACAAGCTCTTTGTTGATAACACTGGGATAACAGATGTAGATGTACTGTTTGGAGTGAAGTGAGGTAGGTATCCCACGGCATGTGTAGGTCCAGTGTAAGATGCCATGAGTATGAGGTGCTAGTGAAGTTCCAGCTTCCCGTGCTGTCTGTGTGGAAATCCCGTGCCCTGCATCAGAGCAGGGATGTGTTGAAGCTCTGAGTCGGAGCTGTGGTCTGCTGAGACCTGCGGGGCTCCCTGCTGGTGGTGTCCCCATGCCCTTCACACTCACCTTCTGGTAGCAGACAGAACCAGCTTCTCAGAGTTTATATGCCTCATACAAAAAAGAAGGCTGACATTGTTGAATTTGGCTATGATATATTATTCACAAAACACAGCCACAAGGTCTCCTTTCTACATGGAAAACTTACTGGTATTAGATTTTAGAGGTTTTTTTTTTTATTTTGCTTTAAAAGTGTGTAACTTGGAAAAAGGTACACTGGAAACCTTTGCTTTTTTTTTTTTTACAGTACCAGATTCCTTGTTTCAGCCACCACCAAATATGTATCTAGGATTGAATACAAATATGTATTAAGATTGACAGTATTGAGCCCTATTTTCCCAGGCTTGATCCACATCCTCCAGGTTATTCTGCACAGGAGGCCAAGTTCTCATGCAGGCAGACGTGCAGTGACATGGCAGCTCTCACTCGGGCGTGTGGTGCTGGGAGAGGGCATCTGTGTCTGGGGGACAGCAAAGCAGGCGATGAGATGGAGAGAAAGGTAAAGAAGGGGATAGGAGGTCTGTGGCATTCTTTGTTCTGAGACCCTCAGTGCTAATCACATGTTGGGGGTGGCAGGAGGCAGGGAAAGGACAGCAAAGTGCAGAATACCAAGGGACTTTGGGAACATGCCATGGATCTGGGTCTTATAATGTTTACACTAAGGGAACTTTCTGGGGGTTTAACATGTTCACAATGGGGGCACGATCTGTACGTCTTACTGTTGGGTGGCTTGAACCACCAGTGGTACATGCATGGCCGTCCAGTGCATGGCTGCAACACTTCTTCCACCAGTGGTACAAGCCACCCAGTGTGACAGTCATGCGTGTCCCACCAGTGGTTCCAGGGGGCAGGAACTTGTTAAGGGAGCTGCAGCATCAGATTTCCATTGTCTGAAGAAAAGGGCTGATGGCAGTTAGTAACAACAGAGCATGGTTTAACTTACCCAATCCTCAAATCTACCCTAGGTACCTACCTAGGTAGGTATTTCTATTATCACCTCTTTACTTATGAAGACACTGAAATGCAGAAGAGAAACTACCCCAGGGTCACAAATCTACTAAGTAGGGAGGAGAAGGCAACTTAGACCCAAATCCTAATTGCATGATTCCTGAGTCTGGAGATGGAAATATTAGTCAGTGATCTCTACCAGAAATCCACTGTTCAAAAGCTGTAGGCAGATTGGGACTGGCATTTTTTATCTCTTGTTTTCAAGGATGGTTATTTTCCAGATAAGCTTTATTTTCAGAAAAAAAGGGTAAATGTCTGCCCCTTACCCATTCTCTCTCTCTCTCTCTCTACATTTTTACTGAGCATCTAGAAATATGCCATGATTCCTGTTATCCATCTCCCAGTTATTATGCTAGATGTGACCATGAGAAAATGTTCTGGCAAATGAGATGTGTGGGAGTGTTGTCAAATATGTCCCTAACGACTGCCTCTTGCCCTTTGTCTCCTTCTTCCTTACCCCTTTCTCCTCCTGCTGTATGAACTGCACAAGTTGTGGTCACCATTTTGGAGCCTGGATCCCTGAAGATTTTGTGAAGCAGAAGTGTCACGCTATTGAATTGCTTCTTTTGCCATATTCCTTGAGAGACTATAAATAAACTTCCAGCTTGCTTAAGAAAGTGTTATTTTGGGTTCTGTACATTCCCTAGTTTTCTAGAGGGAAAAAATTTTATAAATGTGGGAAATATGTAAGATAGTTACCAAAGTAGATGGAGTCAACTCTACAAATTCCAAAACAAAAGAATAATGATTCAATTTATTTGGCAACAGTTTTTAAGGTCTCATGGTTTTTGCTGATAGAAAATAAAGGCAATGAAAACCATGTTCAATGAGAGACGTAGGCCTGAGTTTCTAGGGCGTTGAGTGAAAAGACACGAGTGTGACAGCATTCCACTGTGTCAGGGTCACACACCCTACCACTCCTCGAAGGAAATGGAGCATCATGAACTAAGAATCTTTGCTCTGCCACAGTGCTGCTGTCTTGAGGCCAGTTTGCCATGGACTAGATCCCCGGAACCTATGAATCAAGTTCAGTCTCTTGTTGAAGTGTCTCGTCTAACTGATGGGAAACCTAACTAATAGAAATGACCCAAATTACCTCAGTGACCCTTTAAAATATTGCTTTATGGAACCTTTATTGGAATGTAAATACCATACGGTTCACCAGTTTTAAGTGTACAATTCAGTGACCCTTTCTACAGTCATAGAATTGTGCTGTCATCACAAACAGCTTTAGAATATTTTCATTACCCCAGAAAGAACTGTCAATTACATCCCTCTTGCTAACTCTCCAAGCCTTTATTTCTAAGTAGCCACTCATCTGCTTCTATTTCTGTAGGTTTGCCTGTTCTTGACAGTTCATATAAAGGGAATCAAACAATGTACAGGGTCTTGTGACAAGCTTCTGTCACTTAGTATGTTTTAAATTTCACTCATGTTGTAGCATGTATTAGTACTTTTTTCCTTTCATGTCAAATCATATTTCATTGAATGGTTATACCATTTTCATTCATTTGCTGATGAACTCTGTGATACAGAGACATAACCATAGCAGTACTTTTCCAGAAGAAGAAGAAGAAAGGTGAAATGTGCTAATGACTTTATAGGACAAATGACTTTATTGCGTGGACACATGATTGCTTCATACATACAGTAGTTCCATTTATTATAGTAAATAAATGAGTTGGCAGAAAACTTTTCAAGCAGAGAAAAGAATTTGACATACAGATAAGTGAGGCATACAGGACTCCAACTAACCATGGTCAAAAAAAAAAAAAATCTACACCTAGCCATATAATAGTGACAATGCCAGAATTTCAAGAGAAGAATGAAATATTGGAAGCATTTAGAGAAAATAGATCACATACAAAGGAAAGCCCAACAGAATTACAGTAGACTTTTCAATACAAACACTCAAATCAAGGAAAGCCTGGAGTGAACTATTTCAAGCCCTAAATGAGTTGGAACATTTTTTACCAGTCTCTTTGAGATTTACTACCATGACAGTGTGCCCAGATGCAATCATACCATGGATGATGTGACATTTTTCCTAAAGCTGAGAATGAGTACAGAGGACCAGGTGATTTTGCACACTGGGTGTCTTGTCTTTCTGAGCCACATCCTGTGGTGTTTATTATCAGCTTTGAAAGAAGTTCTGTGTAGCTCCTACGGACTGAACATTTCTCTTGTTGAAACCCACTTATGTCATTTATTTCATCTGCTCCACAGTGTGTGAGGGTGGGATAATGGTATCAGATTTCCAGGTGTCACCTTTTGAATCCTTGAGTGTTGTATTCCACTGAGCTAACAGTTTGACCAATACCTGGGTTCAACTATGTTTGTAGATACTATTCACATTCCATCAAGAGCCATATCATCTAGAGTACAGTGAAGATTCTGCTGTGAATAAAGAATTCAACTGGGCAGAAAGGCCATCTATTAGACAGAGCAATTTTCTATGGAGCAGTGATGGCCTAGAGATGGACACAGTATCTCAGGAGCACGCACTTTGAAAACAGGGCGGTGTTTGTCCCGTTGCTTTGACTTATTTTAATCTCAATATTCAGTTTAGACTGAATGTCAATCATCATCAGGGGAGGACAAGAGAATTTTATCTTATCAAAAGTGATTCAAAGAAGGAGGTATAGAGTTTAGAAAAGTTAAAAAATTCTACATGTGGGCTGGGGGTTTAGCTCAGTGGTTCTAGCACACACAAGGGCTGGGGTTCGATCCCCGGTAACCACATACAGTATTGGGCGTGGAGACTCACCCCAGCAGCAACCAGTACCCCATATCACAGTGCCGGGCATGGTGGCTCACACCTGTAATCCCAGCACTCAGGAGGCAGAGGCAGGAGGATTGCTGTGATGTGAGTTTGAGGCTGAGCTTAGGGACAGCCTGAACCACAAAGCAAGACACTGTCTCGAAAAAAAAAAAAAAATCTACATGAAAAAACTTCGTAGTTTGTAAATCCAGATGTCTTATAGGACAGAACAAAAATAGCCAAGGAAGGATGGGAAGGGATTAGATTGATAGAAAGAGTGAAGATCAGCCATATTCTCTTGTTATAAGCTGATAAAATCAAAAGATGGGAAAAATACATTCAGATATTGTAAAATGTAGGTAACCCTTTGATAATACTAAAAATAAACCATCATGTATGTAGAAAGCAATGGAAAATAGATCAATTTATGTGACACTACAGGACAGAGTGAAAGCTGTAGGCAGAGCCCACAGCACAGACTTTCATGTTCATATTGAGGGCGAGCAGTTTTGTTCTGTAAAGTCTGCGAGCTTGGTGAACTTTGTGATCTCTGCTCTAGGTTCTTTTTGTTTTGTTACTAATCCTTTAAAGTATGAAATTTATTTTTTCCTGCCCACTTGTACAAAAACAGGCTATAGTTCCCAGTTGCTCCATGCATAATTGCTTGATGATGGTTGCTTCCATTATTAAAAAGGACAAAAATCTAAAAAATAAAAATCTCAGTACTAGTCTTTAGAAATTGAAAAAAATGACAGTGATAACAATAATACCAAAACAAATGAAATTACACAGAGAAATTACTAAAGGAGAAAGTTGAAATAAATGGCCTGGGAAACAAACAGAATAGGGAGGAGGAATAAATTTAAAAATGATTGTCAAGACCAATAAAATGGAGCACCCCTGTTAAATGCGGCTAGACAACCAAAACTGATCCAAGAAAGAACAAAATTTTGTATTACATTCTCTTTAGAATACACATAATTGGACTAGTTATTAGCTGCTTCTTTTTGTTGAAAGTGAAAGCTAGAGGCTCTAGAAGAGGAAGGGCAAGTGGATTTTATCTTGAGCACCAGCATCATCCTTGGGGATGTCCTTGGGGAGCCCTGTGAAAGACACGATGAAATCTAATTGACATGGAGTAGGAAAAATTGAGTATCAGTTTCTTATTCCTGCCTCAGATTGGAACATATAATTAAATGGGTCCTAGGTGATGGTTTCCACAGGTGTAGGCGGGAACTACTCTATGATGTCTTGTAGATCTCTGATCAATTTATTTGAGTATACTTCTGTATTCAATAAGATTTGTGTTTCTGTAACAATCATAAAATTAAGCTTCCAGATTCAAACCTAACTTTGCATTAATCATCACACCACAAGTAGCCAATGAAGCAGAGAAGCGCTTGGCTAACATGCCAAGCTAACAAGCTAACATGCTCTGTGGGGTGTTTCTCGGTGTGCAGATATCAGGGAAGGTCTTGTCCCTTGTCTCTGAGGCTTTTGGAGATTTGCAGCGCAACCGAAGACTCCCTTATCCACTGATCTGTGACCTCAGGGCTTTCTTTTCCTAATTCTCCAAACACAAAAGCAAAGCAGAGTCCGCCCCTGGGCGAGGCGCGGCTCCTTCCGGGCCGCTGCCCTTCCAGTCCTGCGGCGGCTCCCAAGTCTACCGCGACGCCCCCTGCAGATAGAAAGAGGGAAAGGAGCCAGACAATAGAAAGGAGGGGAGAAAGAGGAACTGCCACTGTTAGGAGTAAATCTTCATTATTATAAAAAAGGGAATCGTAGCTTTACTATCCTCCTTTTTATGATGAGGTAAAATAAAACGGAAAGGAAGAGCGAGAGAAATGATTGCTTAGTAAATGGCCTCAAAGCTAGCACGTGTTTACTTAAGCGTCTCTACAAACATAACCCTGGGTGTCCGTTAAATCAGCAGGCATGTCAGTTGGCACCTCTGGTTACAGACCATTTTACGGTCATACATCATTCATAGCCGTAAAAGCCATTTGCCCTCTGTCACCCGGCCAATCAGAATCCAGGAGAGAGAAAGCGGAGCTGGAGCCCGTGCTCTCTTCAGGCGCCTCTGCTTCCCCACAGCCTGCTTCATCAGGATGTCACAGGGAATTAACTCCCCCGGGTTATCAGGACCCTTTCTCTCCCCCCTTCCCGCAAGGAGCAAGGTAGGATTTCAGGCTGGTGTTCGCCCCATCACGAGTGACACTCCTGACTGCAGGAAGGGCTCCCCCAAGCCGGAATGAGTCCTGCTGCTCCGAGCCATTCCGGTTAACAGCCTCCTCCGAGGGGGCACTTCATCCTCGTGCCCGCTTGAGCTAGGCCTGGACCCCGCAAGCCGCCTGTCTCGGTTCTCCCCGGGGACTTTTCTTCTGCTTGCCATGCAGTGCCTCCCCTAATGCCTGGATCTTCTCTGTATACTTGTTATTATTTGTTAACTCTTTCTTAACGCACTTATTTTTGAATGACAGCAGTTGTCGCAACCCTCCAGTGGGCGACAGTACAGTCCCATCCGCCCCCCCCCCCACCTGGGCATTTCTCTGCTCGGACATTTCGCGTCTCCCTCCTCTTCCGTCATAACAGGCTGGGATCAACTTTCCAGTGGCAGCTTGGAAATAATAGTACAAAATGTATATTAATATAGAAATATATTGTGAAACTGTCCTTAAACAAACAAATGAGCCACTTTAAAATATTACTGCTATAAATGACCATGACAGTAGCACAGCACATATAATAAAAAATAACTGCTGAAGAGAAGCTGCTGAATTACTATAGTAATAAACCAGATGTGATTATTATCATTTAACACGGTCATTGAATACCATGAATCCCTGAAGCCATTAAAATATTTATGATTAAACATTTGCTATTTCTTATAACAGAACATATAGTTGGGTACTAAAAAACTGTTAAAGTATTATTTCAGCTAATCTATGCTGGTTCTATAATAGAGGTCAACCAACACTGCCTGCACCCTTCAAAAGAGACGAGCAGCTGCCTCTCCATGTCTTGGCATATTTGGGGCGGTTTATGTGGCCATTATACACTCTCGTGGTCCTGTGTAGGGGGTATCGACTACGCTCTGCTAAGGAGGAAAGGTGTTCCTATTCTGAATGTTCATGGACACACGTGGGCTTAGAGTTGCTCTGGTCATTCTAGGGAAGGTGCAGAGGTCTCAGAAGCTTTCAGAACCTTATGTATGTTCTCACACTTGTCCTGAGCATCCTCCAGCAAGGATCTCCACCAGGGCCTTTGCTTGCCAGCCCGAGACTGAAGTGCCAGGGAAGTGGTACCTTGGAGCAGCCCTAGGCCACGGTGACGGGAACTAGCAAAGAAATTTCTTGGCCAGATTTGAGGACATAGCTCTTTCAACATTTGCTCCTCTGCTGTGCTTTTGATAACCTGTTTTTCTTCCCCTTGAAGACTGGTTTCAGGTAAAACTTCAGCTCAGCTGAACATAGTGTTTGGTTTGTTATATTGAAGGGAAATTCTATAATCAGTATCTTCTCAAACTCAAAAGACTTTTGTGCATGCTATGTTAGCCTCCCAGGCTACTGGCTTCTTATCTCTCTCCTTGTTTGTTGAAAGTTGCAACTCCGTTTGTGGGAGGAGTTGTTGCAAGTAAATAAATTTAACATCCATTGACCATCCTACGCTGGTAATAGGCTTAGTATGGGCTGGCTCAGAGTTAGAAAGAAGTGGTGAGGCTGGGGATGTGGCTCCATGGCATAGCACCTGCTTGGCAAGCATGAGGGTTTGAGTTCAATTCCGAGAGAGAGAGAGAGAGAGAGAGAGAGAGAGAGAGAGAGAGGCAGAGGCAGAATTCTTCACCACCATCACATGGGAGTACCCTGAATATTTTGATTAACCATGCTATCTTTGCCATAACATTTAGAATTGGCTGTTTCTTTTAAAATAGATACACACAGCAATCACTTTTCCTTTCTTTGGTCAGGCTTTCCATTGCTGGGGAAATAATACTCAACATTCACAACCTAAATGAGAATTTTAATTTGGCTCATAGTTTCTGAGGTTTCAGTTCATGGCCATCTGGTTAAAAGAAGACACATGACAGGGAGGTGAGGGGGAGCAAGGCTGTTAAATTCACAGCCACTAGGAGGTAAACACAGGGAAGAGCTTAGCCGGAAGTGCACTGTCCAGAGACAGCCCGAGGACTCACGTCCCAACAGCACACTGAGCTGGTTAGTACACCGATCTGCACCGCGCTGCCATAATCCAGACACCTCTTCAGGAGTCTCTTAGTCCTGCCATGTGGACAATTAAGATTCATTGGCTAATAGTATATATATAGGGATAAATGTTTCCCAAAAAATAAATAAAAGATTTTTGCATTGCTTGATCCCTGATAAGAAAAGATATCATAAGAAAAAACTAAAAGCAGGAATCTTAGAGTAAAACCTGAATTTGATTCCAAGATCTGTTCATATTGGCTGTATGGTATTTAAAGTGCATGTTATTTTCTTTTAGCCTCTTAACCTGGCCTCAGTTTTCTCATATAAGCATAGTCACTGCATATATTGACATGTGTATTATATCATTAATCCATACTCCTGTGGGGTAACAGGTATTTAAGAAACATTGATTTATTAAATTATGGGCATATAGTGAATCTAACCACTTTGTTTCTTGCTTTATAATGACACTCGGTTCTTGCCATAAATACCCACTGGGAACCCATTTGGTTCCCACAATGCCTCTTCTGAGCTTCTGATAGTAGAACTTTGCCAGTGTGACACGTTTCTTTCATGTAAATTGTACATTTGTCTTTATACTTCCAAGTTCTATTCATATGGGCCCATCCTATTTTTCTTGTAGTCTCACATTTCTGGGGTTAGTAGACTAGGCAGTGACCTGATATAGGGCGTATGATCACAAAATATGATGAAAGATTCGATTTAATAATCTGGTCAGATAAAAGATACATTGTCATTAACCCCTCTCAAAATACCGCTTCATATGTACTAATATCATTCTTGTCACTTTCTGGAAGTTCTTTTTTTTGTGTGTGAGACAGGGTCTCGCTTTGTAGTTCAGGCTGGCTCTGAGCTCAGCCTTCAATTCATATCATAGCAATCCTCCTGCCTCTGCCTCTCGAGTGCTGGGATTACAGGCGTGAGCCACCACGCCCGGCACTGTGGTATGTGGTACTGACTGCTGCTGGGCTTGAGTCTCCATGTCCAGTATTGTATGTGGTTTCTGGGGATCGAACCCAGGTCCTTGCACTTGAAAGACAGGTGCCAGAACCACTGAGCCAAATCCCAGGCCCCTGGAGATTCTTTTTCAAGAGTGTCTTTAACTGAGCTGCTTTGACTGAGTCAGTGTCATGAATCAATCAGAAACGTTTGTGTTTTGTGGTTATTGTGACCTTGGGGAAGAGCCAGAAGTCACAGGATGCCACATCCCATGAATAATGTGAAAGAAGACACATTATAATGGTTTCATTTGACAGAAATTACCTTAAACATTTTGGATAGATTCAGAACATTAAGCAGCCATGGCAGCAAAGCTGAAGATGCTCACAAAAGAGGACTCCTAGAACTGCTTCAGAAAGTGGTAAGGACAATGGAGTGTGCTCAAAGTGAGGGGAAGTATTTTTAAGGAGGATTAATGACCATGTGTCTTCTTATTGAGGTAATTAAAAATATCTAAACATTCACTGTATGTTATAATCAAGCCTTGTATTTACAGGACAGCTCACAAAGCCTCAGAATGCAGTTCAAAAACACCTTTGAAGACCCTGCTGGTTCAGTGAACCCTAATGAGCTACTAGGTCATTAGATACTCTTGCCACCCATTAGTCATTAGATCAGTAACCACTCATTGATGGCAGGTTTCTCTTACTTAAGGGACCGTACTTTAGAATGTAAACAAACCTTGGAAAAGTAGCTCCTCTTCGCCTTTTCTGCTTGTCAGTTACTACAAAGCAGAAGGGAGGACTCATTAGGTATAGCTGCTGACATTTGCAAGCTCTCTTGATCCAGTAAGAGTTTTGGTTGAGAGAAGCAATAGCACTTGGTATCTTTTACATGTACAGCTAGCTTGGGTTGAGGAAAACTGGCTCAAGTCTCATGTCTACATGCTATGTGCCTTCGTCGAAATGCCCAGGATTCCTGTGACTTTGAAGCTTGTGTTGTTGGTGTCTTTTTCTCTACTTTATTGTTCCTGTTGACCTTTGCATCTCTTGAGACCTAAGGCCACCAAGATAGTGCCAAAGATCTTGATGGCTTCTAATTACAACCTATGTAATGCAATGCAGAGAGACTCTTCGTGACAATTCCACACATGCATATGTGTATATTTATAGCATATGGTACCTAGCAAATCAGCTTAGCAAATAACTAAGCATTGAAAAATTTAGGCATAATTTCTCATAATGATTTGCTTATCATATCTACCCTAAGATAATCTTCTGTCAGCTTTCCTCCTCCACGCCTCTCACTGCTGTTGCTTTGTCACTCCATATCGGAATAGTCTTCCCTTCCCCTGCTCCTCAGGCTGAACCCAGAAATTCAAAACCCCTCTATTGCTATTATGCAAAGCAATTTACCATCTTGGACCTCATCTGAAGGCCCCACCATTCTGTCCCAGTATTTTCTAAAATGAGGGCAGTTCTTACCCGTTGGAAGAATTCTGCCACATCTCAGCCAAAAGAGAATTTTCTTCAAATATTTATGTACTTTATATAAGTATTTTAAAATCATGTGTATTGACTCTTGATTATCTTACATTTTTAGGAGCTGTAGTGGAGACCTCTGTTACCTCCATGATGTCAGCCACGTACTGCACGCTGTGAGTGACCAGGGTCTTCCCGGCTTGGTGAAGCCCGAGGCTGCCTCTGTGGGCATGTGCACCTGAGGTTACTGGGAGCGAGTATGATTCTCAATGCATTTTATTTAAAAATACTTCTTGACTATCTTTAAATGAAGTGAAATTTTGTTACTTTTGGTAAGCTGATAAGAATGTTTTGGGGGAGCATTCTTCTGCGGGGGATGTCTAACCTTCCAGGGAGCTGTTGAGTCTTCTTCTGGAGCAGGGGGAACTGAGTTGTCCAATCCATTTCTGTGCCAGAAACCTGGCATTTGCTACCCAATTGATAGTGATTTTGCTTGACAGCTAGTTAATTTTAGTTCATTTATCTTCAAATTTAATGTTTTACAGACAACATCATTATTTGGTTTTCTTTATAAAAAATAATTAGAAGTATAGGTGAAACTTACCCCTTCCTGCAGGTGATAATGCCACTACGCTCTAATATTAATGTCTGCAGAAATTCTGGGGCTGTACTTAGCGATCATGGCAGTAATTGCTTAACTGATTTTTTTTTTTTTTTTTTTTTTAGGTTTTTTGAGACAGGGTCTCGCTTTGTGGTTCAGGCTGGCCCTGAGCTCAGCCTCCAACTCACATCACAGCAATCCTCCTGCCTCTGCCTCCCGAGTGCTAGGATTACAGGCGTGAGCCACCATGCCCGGCACTGTGGTATGTGGTACTGGTTGCTGCTGGGTGTGGGTCTCCACACCCAGTATTGTTATGTGGTTACCGGGGAATCGAACCCGGGTCCTTGCGCTTGCAAGACAGGCGCCAGAACCACTGAGCTAACTCCCCGGCCCGCTTAACTGATTTTTTAAACCATATCTTTATGCCACCAACAATGCAAAGCTCTAGTTGTACAGTGTCTCACTCAGTCTCGTAGACACCATGAGGCAAGTATTATATTGCCCTCTATTTTGTTTTTAGGGAATCAGTCTCATATCACTTATATATCACTATCTTCAGGAAGGCTTCCTTGCTTCTGTTCTTGTTATGCCTGTCATACCTTATTGTCTATCTGTCCCACCAGATCAGAGAAGACAGGGACACTATGGGGGTACCTGCTACTTATCAGTGCCTGGCACATACCTAACAAGTGCTGGTTGACAGTCTCACGGGATCAGTGACTTTGTATAAAGAAAGAGTAACTGGCTCAAAGTCACCAAGTGCAAAATTGAGCTGAGATTCAAGCCCATGGCAGCTGAACTCATAAGGTAGAAACTCTTGCACACTGGGTAGTTATCTCCACTGCCCTTTCTCCCTCCTTGCTTTGAACATTAGTGTCCTTCCTGCTTACAAAGCATACATTTTTGTGGACATTTAAATTCCATACAAAGCACTTTTCTTCTTTGGGGAAAGATAGTTTCCCGCAGGGCTCTGTTTGGAGAACTCTGTACTAGGTAGGGCCTGAGGGAAAAAAGTCTAGAAAAGACACAACTGTTACCCTCCGGAAGCTGTGGCTCTGAAGCTGTGGCTTGTGGTTGCCACTTTTACGGTGCGAGGATCCAAGTGCTAGCCTTCTGTAGGCTTGGTCCGAGCTCCAACCTGTTAGTTCAAAACTCTGAAATCTGGCTTTGAGCAAGTCTTTTTGGTCCAAAGGCAGACCAGGATAGGGTAAGATGATGTAGAACGGAGGGTGCTGGGGGTTGTGCAGAATTTCTTTTCTTAAATGAAAAGCCCAAATAAAATAAATAAATGAAAACATAAATCACAGTGTCTTCTCCAGACTCCTTGCTGGAGGAAAACAAATTAGAAAGAGCTTGAATGAAAGGAGTATTGAAGAGGCTTGACTTGAATTAAGTGGTTATATATTTTAAAAGCACTTTGTTGGGTCCTGTAAAAATAGCAAATAAAAAGGTAGTAATATCCCCTGGCTCTGTGAGGCAACTACCAGTAATAAAGTAAGCTTGGGGGAAAATTTTTAAGCGTCTAAACTTCAGGAGAAGGCAGAAGGAAAGCATTTGGTTTAGAAACACTTTCATTTCTTCCTTAATAATTAATGACGAGGTACTACACTTTCAAATAGATGCCATGTGTTCCTCTAACACCATTCCTTTTCCTCTTAAATGGTCCCAAATGAAATTTAAGAACAGAACTTGAAATGTTTTTCTTCTGACAAACCAACTTAAAGGGGTTCTTAGGGGTGTTATCAGAGAGTTATAATTTGGGATCTACTTCATAATCTTTTTATTCTTAGTATGAGAAAAATTTAATGATGAAAATTACAGCCAGCATCTACCACATGAGCCAATAATTGCTTTGCAAATCCTTTTTGACCTGTGATGTTATTAGTTTAAAAAATAAGCCATAGTGTGAGAGCTTAATCATTTAAAATTATATATAGATGCTTGGGCAATGAATACCATAGTTATAGAAGAAAACAACAGGAAAAGTTAGCAGGAAAAAGTGAAATGAACTTTCTCGTTGTTAGGAAACGTTCAGGCCCTTTTGTTTGTACATGGCAGGTGGGTTGTACAATTCCAGTGTAATTTCAGAAAGCCATCTTCTGAATGTAATAAACATGTCTGTAGTAATAGGATTCAGAAAATAACAGAATGCGTTCCAGACGCCCTTTGATTGTGCATACAGAACAGAGAATTTAGCTGTAATTGACTATAACACAGTTATGGACAGCAAATGACACACAGTGGAGTTGGGTGATGTGGCTGCGCTGATTAGGGATGGAAGGGAGGTGTTAGGCGAACACCAGCAGTAAAGCAGTGGCCTGCGAAGAGTGACACAGCGCCTTGTCTCCCTCCGTTCTCTCTTCTCTTGTGTCTTTCCTCCCTCCCTCTCGCCTTTCCTTCCCCCCTTTTCTTTCTTTGTGTTTAATTAAAGTATCATAAATTGGACTAGAAAACTTATCCTATTATTATTTAACTAATCAATTGTCAGCTAATACTCCATTCTCTTCTGGGGCTAACAATTGTATGAAAGGGGGTAGTGGGAGCCCATGGAGAATTGACTTTTGGAGAACCAGATGTAATTTGAATCAAGAATTATAATAGGAAATAAACCATTACAATAAACAAGGAAACATGTACACAATTACTTTCATGGTGTAATTTTATTCACTCTCATTGAGAAAATAAAGAGATAATACTGACCGTAGCACCTGGGTATTTAATGCAAACTGTAAAATCTATTATATTAAACAAAGTCAAAAGCAATGTGAAAGATCTTGAATCTATTCAAGGCATGCACCTCATTACAGACTTAGCAAATTAAAACACAAATAGGATTAGAAAAGAATAATGTAACAATCTCCCACTAGGTCCCCAGAGCATTAAGTCATAAATTGGGTTTGCATTAAATTGTGCCTGCAGTATTGAATTCAGGGAGAGAGCTGTGGGCTGGAGATAAACCGTGCTGGGCTACTCACCAACTTTGGCAAAGCTATGTATTTCCTGAGACATGCAGTAAATTTGTTAGAATATAGCAGGTCCACAAAAAATAAGCACTTCATATCTTAATTTTAAAAATGTTCAATGCCATGCCATACGTGGCCTGCAGAGATATACGTGCAGACAAAAGCCCTGTGTGAAATGGATCTGTGCTACCTAAGTGTGAAGTCATTGCACTAAATGCTTTGTTTAGTAGCAGACACATTGAAAATAGAACAATCAAAACTTCTCAACACAGGGCTTGAAATGAATTTTATTTTGTCTTTGTTTTTATTTTTGTTTATTTGCTTGATTGACTTGGTAAAGGAAAAGAGAAAAGGAGAAAATAATCCATCCTCCTTATAGAACAAATGTGGATTTTTGGGAAATCCAGAGGAATGCTCTGTTTTATTTCACAGGAAAATAAGACCATAACTATTCTGGTTGATTATAGAAAAACACATATGAGACTTAAAAAGGCAAATAACTGATGCTCAAGTCAATTTTTGAAAAATGACTCAGGCTTTGATAAACACACCACCACAAAATGTTCCTCCTATCACAACTCACTTTCTCGCGTTTCTTTCCTAATTCTGTGTCTCAGGAAAAGAAGAAATTACTCTGATTATTTTATGTCACCTATGTAATAAGCCTCAGTCCTTACGTTAATTTCTATCTACTGCCTCTTTGCAAATGAGCAGGTGAACTCTGCCACTAGCTGTTGGCTTTCTTGTTCTTCTCCTTAACTTCCTAAAGCTGTAGTGAGAATGAATGTAAATTGATGGAAAAGGTCTGGGAGACACTAGGTGCTCCAACCCTCAGTCTCTTTACTCTCACTCCATCAAGGGTATGGCATGAAAGTGACATTTGCAAAGCCTCCCACCTTCCCTAGGCCGCAGCACAAGTCTGAGCTGCTGTGCGTGCCGTGGGCTACGGGGAGGTCCAGCCTGGTGCTCTCTCCCAGACCTACCACTGGCCCCTGAACTCCTTCCCCTCCTTCCCTGAGCCTGCAGCTGTCCTGGGCTCTAGGTGATGGTTTCCACATCACACCTAGCCACAGACGGTCTGTTTAAACCTGCATTCTCTATTTGCAAAAGCTTATTTGAAAGTCTAAATGGCTCCCATTGTGGCATTAGTAAGACAAATATGGGCTAAAACACGCGATGGCTCTTAAGTATGATGGATACACAGGACCAGTTGAAGTGTCCCGTAGCCAAAGTCTGGCTTCTCGTAGTGGCAGTTTTTCTGTCGGGTTATTTATGTGGTGGTTTTACTTCTAATTATGGCTCATCATGGCTGTTAGCGCTGAGCAGTAAGAGAGCAAACTGCATTGTACTGGCATTTAACTCCGGCCCATAAAATGGGTGATAAAGCTGAGGGACTGAAAACAAACCAAACCAAAATAATAGAAGCGTAACTTTCCAGCTCTCCACGACAAGCTCGCATCCGTTTCTGTCACTGGGAGTCTGGACACTCACGGCAGACACCCTGGGAGGCGGGGACTCCGAGGCCTAGCTGCCCCAGGCTTCAGCTCAGCCTTCACCCTTCCCTGACCCTCACTACAGACTGAATACCCGGACCTCGGTGTAATTAACACGCGCTAGCTTCAGTCACAGCCCGTGTACCTTATTGTTTGGAAACTAATGGAAGCGAATAGATGTTACTTAACACTGTAAATAATGGAAGGTCTTTTGTTGTTCTCAGCTTTATTTACTATTTTTGAGGCTAAGAAGGTTGCCTCTTGGTATACGTGTGCAAACAAAGAAGATAGATGGCAGGCGTGCCAGTGAGTTGTCCATAACCAGATTAAAGCAATAGCGCTGGCTCCTAGGAGAGCCGCACAGGGCTGAATGATTGGGTTGTGGCTCCTGATATGTCTAATGTTAATTTATAAAGAAATCAGGAGAAATATTAAGAGGTTCCTGGTATTTCACCATGGCAGTGGCTGTCGGAGTTTCTGACCAACAACGAATGTTCTTTGTGGCTTGAACCCAGTGTTGAGCCATGTAAGTTAACTGACCCAGATGACATCAAGAGACATTTAAAAATGGAGACTTGCCTCTTCTCCTCTGGCAGAGCTCTCAGTTGAAGCTGTTGAAGTTGTGAAAAGAGCTGTGAAGAGCCACATTTCTCCTCCTCTGGTTTGTTCTTTTCCATCTGGACTTTAAAACTTGTGCTGCGTTTGGGGGATACGAACACTGTAGAACAAGTACTCTAGCGTGTGAGGACTTTAGAGAGAGAACTCAGACTCCATATGGAGCTGGGTAGCAGCTCATTTTGCCAGCAGGTAATGATCTGTCCCCCCTTCTTCCAGTGTGAATTGTGTGAGTGAGTGTGTATTTCATGCCATGGTTACATGCAGTGGTGCTGCAACTTCAAGTCAGTCTCAAGCCTTTCTTGAGGTCTGAGTATGTGCGGGATACACTGCATCTGGAGCCCGAGGCCCCAGCAATCCACCAGTGAAGTTAGCTATTAGGATCTTAGCTGCCTTTGAAGCTTCAAACTCAACTGGATTGCAAATGGACAGACACTGGGTTACTCTGCTAATTTTAAATCAGCAAGAAAAATGATTTTGAATACTGTTGTCTTGTCAACAAATATTTCAAGCCCACAGTGTGCTAGTGTCCCAACTTACAGATGATAGGTTTGTTCACTTACATAAGATAATGAGTACAGTCACTTGTCAGTAGTTTATCCCCAACTTTAAATGAAGTACATTTGATTCTCAAATAATCTTTCTACCTACCGTCTGTGACTTGATGATTCTTAAACTTTCATGTTTTGACCAATATTAAATGTCTAAAACTGTCTCCTTTCTCTGTCTCTATCTCTCTCTGTCCCTCTCTGTCTCTGTCTCTGTCTCTCTCTCCCCCCTCTGATGGTCTTTGTAACAGAGGCAAATAGGTAACTAACACTTTCCTGAGCCAGGAAAAGCGGCTGCTGGCTTGGCCAACTTGCTGCCAATGTTATGGCCGGTAGAGCGTGGTTTCAAAATGCTCCTCAGTCCACTTCTGCATCTGTCCCTCCTTTCTGTCACAGACCAGCTCTTGGCTTCAGTCACTTCTGAGCACTGCCGACTAAGGGGAGCTTCCCAGATGCATGGGAGAACATGGAGAACTTGGAGCTGCTCTGAACCTAAGTGAGAAGGGAAAATTGCTCTCTGTCAAGAACAAGCTGAGAGAGGCGTGGCCTGGGGACGGGCTGGGGTGCTCCAGCCACCCTTCCCCAGGGAAGAGAAAGGGAAGCATCTGTAGGCAGCAGTCGAGGAAACAGGACGCCCTGAGGCCAGCCTTCTGTGGGACACTGCCTTCAGGAGAGAAAAAGAAATCCCCAAACCTTGGCTCCTTTCTTTCTGCTTTTTATTATTACATTTCTCACTGAGAATGAAGATGGAAAAATTTATAACATTGATCGTTCCATTTATTTTATCTGAAATAGTACAATAAACAGCAATTATTTCTACCCTGGGGCTTCATGTCAGTATTAATTAAACATGTTCCAAGTACTCTGTGTGGGTCTGGCTTATTGCTGTCCATCTATCTGTCCATATCTCTGTCTTAACCACCAGCTGTCACAGCATCTTTCTCCTTTCTTCCTTCTCATTTCTATTCTCCTATCAGCACAGGAAAATACCTTGGAGGCCCTTTGTGTGGAAGGGGCTGAACCTGTGATGGTGACATAGGTTCTGGAGAAGCCCAAGGGCCTATGCCTGCCCGGAAGGGCACGCAGCAGACCTAAGGCACGAGGAAGTCCAATTCCTATTACCAGGAAACCCTCCAGTGTCTCCTAGTCCTAGGAGGCTGATCCAGTTGCTCCTCCAGCTAAGAAGCTGCCCTGTGCCCGTCAAGGGCAGGCGGAGGACAGAGGACCTTATATATGAGCCAGGGAAGTGGATGACTCTCAAGCTTTGGTCTCCCCGGGATGCTCCTAAGGCATCACTCATGCTGAATAGCAGGGCTCTGTGCACCCACCCAACTCCAATGAAGGAGTTTTATTTGCATAATCATGGTCAAATATTTATATTTGTTTAGGATTTGCATCATCTTAAGATTTGTTTATAATTAAATCTATTTCCAAAAATAAATCTGGATCTCTTTTCTAAGCAAAATAAGAAAAAGCAGAATGCTAGAGAAAGAAAGTAGCACTAAAATTGCCAAAGAGGAGCAGAGAACCAGACCTATGAGATGAGATCACTGAATTCACTAGGCCTGACTCTGAGTAAGGCAGAGGGAAAACCTGGAAAAATCTATGAACTATGAAAGCCATGGCTCATATCATGACAAAACAAAGCAACAGCACATGACATCTGTGCTAGCTGGCCACACTGCTTCCTGGAACAGACTCAAGGAGGAATTTACTACCTGGGCTCTTGTTTAAGTGGATGTCGGAAAGCCACTGAACAAAGCCTTCAAATAGAGTCATGCAAAAAGACAAAGACTAACGTGGACTGCTGAACTCTCCTGAAGGCACAGCCTAATATTACAGAGACAGACACAAGATCTGGTCACACGTTTTACATAGAACTTAGCATTATCTTTTAAAAACTGCCTGTTAAATAAACTATTACAAAAAGATTGTATATCCCTTAGAGGAAATTTATAAGATATGAATTGGAGAGATAAACCCATAACTTTATGATTCACTTAACCACTGTTAACATTGTTGTATCAACTTTCTTGAGACGGGGTCTCACTTATTGTAGTTCAGGCTGGCTCTGAGCTCGTCCTTGAACTCATAGCAATCCTCCGGCCTCTGCCTCCCAAATGCTAGGATACAGGGTGAGCAAACATGCCTGGCCCTGGGGTATGTGGTTCTCACTGCTGATAGGTGTGACTCTCCATGCCCAGCATTGTTGTATGTGCTTACCGGGGATCAAACCCAGGCCCTTGCTCTAGTAAGGCAAGCGCCAAAACCACTGAGCAAAATCCCCAGCCCTCCAAGTCTTGTCTATGCATAAAAGTGCATGTGTGCTTTACAAGATAAAAATAACTACCTGTGATTATTAAACACTTAAATAATTAATATCATACAAGTATATTTCTCTTCAATGCAAGATCTCTACAATGTCACATTGAATGGGTATACAGGGATCCTATTTGGTATAACTGCAACCATCTTGGTCCTAATTGCATTTTCCCCATCAAGTGATCTTGGCACTTTGAGTTACAAACCTTATAGGACATACAGAACTAAGTTACTCAGCCAAGTATGTTGTGCTGACCATACAAGCTCGGGCTGCTTCTTAACTGATGTGGGATTATGTTAATAGGTAAATTTCCTTGGACCACAGTCCACCTTTATCTAGCTAAGCATATAAACTTTTTCCTCTTACCTTGGAGTATGAAGATTCATGTGTCTTGTTGTTTCCCAAGACTCACTCTGTAGAACTAAATACATGGTAATCTGTGCAATTCTGGCCTGGTCTGCCTCTTTCTTCAGTCCTGTGGCTCCTTCTACCATTGATAGTTAGTTCTCATCATACACTGAGCAAGGTTTTTCTGAAGTATCTTGCAATAATATGTGGACACTAGTACTTCAGGGAGATGATATTAGAATACTTCTCCAAGAATCCTTTACAACCATTGTGTTTCAGAGGAGGAGGGTCTAGCAATTAAGGCTGAGATGCTCCAGAGGTTCACAGATGACTTTTCTAATGCATTGTGGGCACAATCTGTACCTTGTGCAATTTTCCAGGCAAGATGAAGAAACTGCTACAGGGCCCCACAGTCCTGGTTCAAAGAGCATTTACTGGGCTTTAGTGAAGAGGACAGAATTTTTTGTTTCTCTTTCTGGTCCTCCATCTTTAGTTTAGGACAGAAGCAGAGAACTCAAAGCATAGATGTCACTCTGGAGGTAGACAGAGAGGGACTCACATTGGTCACTGACTAGAGTCCTAGGATTTGTTGGCAGCAAATAATTTCTATATAATTTCTGCTATAATTTCTCTAGATGTGTTGTCTACCTGAGAGTTGGCCTTGTGTCTAGAGCACAGTGAACTTGTTAAGAGGTGGGACACATTTGAGTACCATCGCTTATATTCAGTGTGTCCTCTGCCCTGCAGTGTGTGTGTGCACACATGGAACTAGTTCTGCTTCCCACCATTCTTTGAAAGATTTAGTTATGTTTTTTCATTTAGGCACCAAGATTGAACTTCTGCACAAGGACATAACATACCATTCCACTAGTGAACCTCAGAGAGATGAGAATGGGTAATATTTTCAACACTGATACAGGGTTTTTATTGAATAATAAAGTCAAGCAGCAAACACAGCTAAAAAGTGTCCTCATGTGTTTATATGTATTTGCATATATCTAACAACTTGACTCTGAAGTATACACAGGTAGAATAAATGTTTAATCATTTAATATTTGGATTTATTATAACCCTATTCTAGCATTAATCTATTTCCATTAAGGCTTTTTAATATTCCAGATTGTACTTCAATCCCAAAGGACATACTTTTGGGGAAATACTCCATTGAAGACATTATTGAAGCAACTTTTATTATTCATTAGTGTGTTTAAAGTGGACCTGAATAGAAATGCTTTTTGCTAAGTAAAAATACATCAATTTTTATGATCTAATTGTACAATTGGTTAGAATTCCTATCTATTGGTTCAAAGGGAAACATGGTTTCAGTGAATTTATTTTTAATAAAAATGTGTTATCTATGATAAATATATTTCACTTTGTTCAAATGGATTTGATTGGGAAAACATATTGAGCAGAAGTACTGGTAAAGCTTAATTTCATTGCTTTGAGAAAATGTATTGAATGCTGGTTTGAATTAAATTCTATTTGTTTTAATAAAAGTGTATTGGCCTGAGTGTACATATATTTGTTTTAGTGGCAGTGCATTGGATCCAATAAAACTATATTGGCTTCACTGCTTATGTCTCCTGTTCAGAGAAAATGGATTGAATGGGAAAACGAAATAGGCATGAAGCAGGCAGCCCAAGGTCTCTGTTTGGTGAGAGTATCCAAATAAACTAGGAAGGAGGGGAGCTTCCATATACTTTATATCAGAATAAGCTTTTACATTTAAATACTTTTTACTACCAAGGACTGAGATGTGAGCCTGAATTGCCACCATAAAGAAGGAGATTTTCTGAATCAGTCCTTTCTATGGGCAAGTTATAAGGCTGTCCAAGGCACCAGGGGAAGAAGTCTTCCGACGTCCCAGAGCAGGTTTGTCAATGTCCCTTAAGCTTTCCATGGGTCTCATTGGTTCCAATAAGATGCTGCCTGCCAAGCATTCCTAAATCCCTTGAATGAACAGAAAAAGGATCATGAGTATTCCCCATGGATAGTCCTGGTCCATCAGCACTGAAATGTGTCTGACTTTGAACTGATTAATAAAGGGGAAGAACTGAAACAAGTGTTACCCTGAGACACATAGCAGGATTACTAGACTTCCCAAAGACTGTAGATCTTCTGAGAGACGTCAGTTCCCCAGAGGGAGCTCACACTAGCACTGCTGTGTGGGGAGCAGCAGACCACACGAGGTGGCACGCCACGTTGTCCAGCTGGAGGTAGCTCCCGGCTGCTGGACCACAGAGTCTCCTTCGCATTTTTAGGTGCCCTGACCCAAAAACCAGAGCCAAAGGACAGGGGCTTAATAATAAGACTGGCTGTTATTCTTATACAACTGTCTTTCTATTCAGGGAGTATGTGCTTTGAATGGTTTCTTTCCCCAGAAAATGAACTTGATTTGACTCTTCTATCCAGTTTCATTTAGCCTTGATGAGAAGTAAATGCAAACACTACTTTCATTAACACCTTTGCTCCAACCAAACATACCTACAAGCTCTAGACTTCAACCTTCCTGGCTAATAACTGCTAATTCTCCAGAGTTATCATTACCAAGGAACGCTGAGCTCTTCATGTGTATTTGCTCATTTTTTGGAATGCCTAAATTCTTACAGGATCCTGCAAGGTTAAGAGAAAACTTATTCATGGTGGGTTTTTTTCACCTTGTGGAAATATTTCCAATTATCTGCTGAAATTCAAGAAGAAAATGGATTTTGTGATAGAGACATTCTCTCTGCTGGCCGTGGAAATGCAAGATCATGATCCTGGGGGACAGAATGCAGATAGTTCACGTGATCAGAAGGCAGCATTGATCCAGTATGCCGTATAAATGTGATGTGGGTGAGGTGGTTTCAGGAAATCCGAGAATATGAACAAGGAAATGAGTTTGTTCTTTAAAGAACGTTACCGCCAGAATTATCTGGAGCCTGATTCTGCTGTGGATATTTGAGAGCTAATGGAGGATCCATGTCCTAGTGTCAGTCCACTCAAGGGGCAAGGAGGCTGTGATATTTATACCTCAAACATATTTACATATCAATTCCCATTGTCATTCATTGAGAATGGCTGCTGGGGGGCCTTAGGTGCAAGAACAAAGTGCTACTTTGTCAGAAAAAAGAAAGAAGCACCTCCACAGCAGGGTGCAGTCGGAAATTTTAAGGCTGAAGGAAAGGACAAGGCACTGGTAAAGTCCGTCACCCCAGAAACCCATTTTACAGATAGCTTTTCAAGGTCACAAGGGTCATAAACGGCCCACGCTGAATACAGACACAGCCTCTGCCTTATGTGAAAGTCAGTTGTTTGAACACTTAGCAATACTGCCCCAGCCATGCTGTCCAGCTGAGGAAGCTGGCATACCTCCTGTGATTCTGAGGGGGTTTTCACTGAGTCATATGGGGGCCGAATTGCTGAAGAGTCAGGTTGGGGACAGTTGCTTGAACTGCTGTCTCTAGCAGTGGCTAGACAGTGTGATTTATGTTAGACACAACTACATCTTAGTATTTAGATATCTGTTTACTAGGCACTAAAAACGTGCCCTATGGCAGATCTCCGGTGGATGGTAGAAGTGACCATGAGATCATGCGTGCGCCTCTGGGTGGTTCTGCACGGGCGAGGGGCTCCCGGCTGCCTCCCAGCTCCGCCAGGGCCCATGGCGTGCGGCAGTTTGTTCCTTCCCTATCCTTCCTCCATCGGCTTTTCCATTTCAGCTGCACTTGCTAGCACTGGCTGCTTTGTGGAGTAAGTTATGATGACTCTGTGCTATAAAATAAAACAGCAATCCTCACAGCTGTTTTGATTCCATTTAATGAAATGGTGGTGACATGTGCATGTCACAGAGGCAGAGAGGCGGATGGGTTGCTGTGGCTGCTGAGAGGAGAAAGATCAGTATTATTCCCCGGGCTAATATCTCATATGACAATTCTGTAGTTATCATGGCTCTGTGTCACTTGATGGTTGATGCCCAGCTCTTCTTTTTTTTAACCAGGGAGTGACTTCAAGGCATATCAATGGGACTTGGGTTCTTTTCTTTCTCTCTCTCTCTTTTTTTTTTTTGGTTACAAATACAATACACTACCAGAAGAGAGATGATGTCTATAGTATTGTGAAGAGAGTGTGAAATATTTCAGCAGACAGAAACACACAAGCAACAATTCTTGTCATTCAAGAACTCAGAAAGTATACTGTCTCTGAAAAGCCAATAGTGCATGTGTCATGTCATCAGAGAGTGCTGGAGAAATCTTTGGTTTTTCCTTTCTTTATCACAAATAAAGCAGAAAGAGTGATGCTGAGAAGATATCAGACAAAAAACATGGAGGCAAGTCAAGAAGCCAATCTGGCCTTCAATCAATTATGCGAGAGTATGATCAAATCAATGAGTTCACAGTGTGAACGCTTGTGGCAGATGGACGAACACTTGTCGGCTATCTGGAGCTGTGAGGGAGTCAGATTGATTTTCAGAGCTTGTTTGTCTCATTTCTTCTGCCTGGTGCTGGAAGGCAGAGTATGCAGCTGTGATTTTTCAAATGCAAGAGATCTCCAACCATTTTATAGTGTGTGAGATTGGGCTTCATGAGTTAGATACTACAGGACTTCCATTTTTTGCTGTTAAGAATGAAGACAAAGGGATAAGGATTTAGCAAGGAGTCTCTCTCTTTTTTTCTCTGGGCCTACAGTTGCTACTGATGGAAGAATGAAGCTGGAATTTTCCATGATTTGTCTCCCAGACTTGTCGGTGATGATGGGGATTTGTTCCCACTCTGACTTACGGGAAAGGAGGAGGAAGCTTCTGTCTGAGATATGCCTGTACTAGGAAGAACAGTTAGTCAGCTTTCTATTCCTGTAACAAAATATTTGAAACAACAAACTTATAGAGAGGTTTTCTTTGGCTCCTGGTCTCAGTCATTTATCTCCTGGTCCCCTTACTTTGGGCCTGCGGTGAGGCAGCAGCATGTAGTGCAGGAATCCCACTCATATCATGGCTAGGAATGAAAGAGAGAAGAAAGCCAGGGTCCCACGGTCCCCTGGATGGCCTGTCCTCAATGGCCAGAAGACTTTCAATAGAGTTCTTAAAGGTTCTACGACCTCCTAATAGCACCAAGCTGAGGACCAAGCCTTTAACACACACGCCCTTCGGAGTACATTCCTCATCCGAACTGTAGCAGATGATGAGCCCTTTAGCATTTAGTGATGTTCCTAGTGGTTACTGGACAGTTCTAGCAACTCTTCACACTAGCAAGGGTTTTAGAGTTCTTAACTGGCAGAGAATTTGAGATGAGCCCTCACCTGAGCTAATCTAGGAGAGACTAGAGATCATTTTGAGTCAGAATTTGTAAATTCATGGCATTTGCTCCAAAAACATTTTTCAGTTTCCTTCTTGTGGGATGAATTGTGATTGTCATTTTAGATACTGTGCCAAGAGGAAGTTCATTCACGGTGTTAAAGTCAAACAAAGCGTTAAAGAAATGCTAGGTATGAATTTATAGCCTCCTATCCTGGTGCATGATCAAGACACTTATCAGACAAATTCTGAGCAGTTCAGGGCAGAGTCCCTGGGGTGGAGAAGTTGCCTCAGGGTGGTCATTCTCTCATTCACTCACCTGTTTAGAGAGAAGCAGCCCTTTCTGCCTAGACAGGATAAAAGATGAGGAAGCATAAAATCCACTGAATGTGTAGACGTGCTGATAAAGTAACAGGGATTCCAGATTGTCCAAAAGATGGAAAAGCAAGTGGGACAAAGTTCTAGAGAACTGACAAGGAGCCTACAATAGTCTATGCGCACAACAGAAGGTGGTACATGGAAGAAAGGTGAGCTGGGCCTGACCAGGAGTGATTTAGGGGTCTTGATGGAGAGTTCAGCCCCTATTTTGAAGGAAAATCTATGGCAAGAACTACTCAGATCCAATTTCAAGGAAGGCTTTGTAGTAACTGGACAGGACAATGACAGGAAGTCCTAAGTACAGTTACAGAATGAACAAAGCAAAATCATCAAAATTTGCTTTTTTCCAGTTAGGATTGAGAGCTGGCTCTTGAAGGAACATATAGAAGGGGAAATTTTCTTGAAGGAACTATTGCCACAAAACTCCTGTTAATTGTTTGGGCCAAGAACTTTTCAGAAAGTGAAGAACTGAATTTAAAATTAATGATTTAAAAGGTCACTTCTAATATGTGTTTTTGTATCTATAGATACAGGTATATTTGAGTCTCTGAAGAAATCCTGGCTCAGGGTTGTTTTAGGGAGATGGTGTCTGAGATTTTCTAACCCTCACTCAGCAATAGAAATAGAATAGCAATAGCACGTTCCTCCTGGCATACGGAATAAAACGTAAATAAATACATGTATATACAAGCTAATTGCTGAACACAATGCCTGGCACACTGGGGCACTCAGAAATAGCAGAAGGAAGCAAAAGACAGAGCATAAACAGGCAAGGAGGTGAGATGGTCCCTCAGTGCTGCTTTGCTCTGTTTTGTTCTAATCTGGCTTGACCTACCAACTTTTATTTATTTTTAAATATTTTATTTATTTATATATTTATTTATTTTTATTTTATTTATATTTTAGTAACTTTCATTTATTTATATTTTAGCAAAAAGGGAAGGAACTCTTTGTCACTGTGTAGGTCACAGTGTTTTCTCTGAGTCCTCATGGCCCTGTGCGGAAGGACTGTAGGAACCTCACGATTTGCACTCTGAGCTGCTGAACCAAAACCCAGCTGGCGGAATGACCCGCCTCTGCTCCTGCAACTCCACCTTGCTCTGAAACAGGAGAGAATTTGGCTCCTACCCTCACGGTATCTACAGTAACCCGTCAGCTGCTGAGCTGAGAGATGCATCCGGCACTCCCCTTTCCCCTTTAATGTGCCATTAAATCAAATACTCTATTAGCAGAATTAGTTCATTCAGTGACTGCACTGAAACATCCTGTGAATTGTGCGATGTCTCTTGCAAATGGCCCTGCACTCTGGGGTCTATTTCAGCAGTTTATATCCTGCGGAGGAGGGCCGAGCTGCCCAAGAATTGGACTGCCTACCTCAAAGTGAAATATTACAGCTTCCACAAAGGATAATTATTTGGATCATTTTGCCATGTGCAAACCTGACGAATTCCAAGCACCGTGGATCAGGCTCTGGCCCAAAGCCTGCTGTCCTCACACCTGCAGCCCAGGGCCTGTCTTGGCTGCAGACTTACAGCGCTGTCAGTTTCTCTGCTCTCCTAAGTCCACCCAAAAGACTGGTGCCAAAATATGTGCATTCGAAGAGATTTAAAATATGGAGAGAATCCGATAATCTAGGGTAGGGCTGTGAGTTGACACTCGGCAACCATACTTTTCTTCTCACTTACTTGGACTTATCATTCAGTGGATATGAAAACGAGCAGTGACAACCTCTATGCCTCTGTCACTGTGATCTTATGCCTTGAAATTAGCAGGGCTCTCAAGCACGCCGGTCACGTTCAGCATGGGCATGTTGCACGTCGACACAACTCTGATTGCCAAGGTTCCCGCTCTGCAAGCACTCTGGCTGTGCCTCCTTTGGGCTCAGGATGCATGTATGTTATTGTGCTTTCTCTTCCTAAAGGAGAAGGTTAATATATTAGGGGAGCATTTGCTGTATTTATACCAGGTAAACCTTAGAATAATCTATGGGTAGATATTTAACAGATTTCCCAGAAGAGAAAGTATAGTTTAAACTGTTTTCCTATTTTCCTGGTATAGATACTGCCAGTGGTTTATTTCAGGCTGCCAATATGATGTTTCTGAATGTAGAATTGAGAAGAAATGTTCGTAATGCTACCATTACATAACACTATTTCCATGAATATAACCCCAAGAGCAGTGTATAACAGGAAGCTACAGCAAAGTGATTAGAATGGGATGAGTTCAGAATAATTATTACTTTAAAAGTGTAATACATTTAATTATGAATTTGGATAATTAAGCCTATAATGGGTATGTTTAATAACTGACCTGTGAAGTTTCTCCAAATTTAACAACAGGCTCTCACAAACTAATTGCACTGCACTGCAAGCTAATTGCGCAGCACTGCATTTAAGAGTATAAAATATTCCTTATTTACAATCAGTCCAGACCATATGGACAGTGAGCACTGAGCAGTGGGTCTCCAGGCGTTGATTCAGAGTCCCAGACTTTCTCCATTTTGAATCTATATGCCCTGTAGAGACCTCAGAGTTCCTATTTCCAGCCATGAGTTGAGGAAAGAGCACAGAGGATTTCAAGGTGATGGCTTTGATGGGTCCAGATTGGACTTTTTTCCATGTTCCACTGGGCTAGAATTCTGTCACATGCTCATTCCTAGCTGCAAGGGAGGCTGAGAAACATTTTTCAACCAAGGAGAAAAAATGGTGGACACAGTTTGCTTCTGCCATAAGCATCTTAAGATTGACTCCTTCACTGCTAGATGCCAGCACAATTAATTATTATGAAGTTGGAAATTAATAAATGAAATTATAACCATGTCAAGAACCATGTTAAGTGTTTATTTACCATCTTTGAAATATGACAGTATTATAGTAATTTTATAGAAGTATTATAGCAGTGATCCATCCACACACCCAATAATCTTTCATCTCAGTCAGGTGTTATCTTCTGGGGATACAGAGGCCCTCAAGAATTACCCGTAATCCAGTGAGGAGTCAGGCAACTCAAGGTCAAAGTATGTGATCTAGCCAGTGAGAGAGAAGATAAACATCTGTGAAGCTAAGGTGTCATAAGAAGGAGACAGTTATTGTGGTTCTAGAAAGATATGTAAGTAGAATGTTCTACGTATAGAAGGGAAAAGATCACCATAGGCAAAGAAGGTATCTTATACAAAGTCTGGAGAATACAGAGTGGGTTGATCCATCTCAATATGGCAAGAGATGGGGTTGAATAGTTGTAAAGAGCTTCATCTGGAGCACAGAGGAGTTAGGAATTTACCTATAGGCCCTGCTGGTTGGAGTGAAGGATGTGCAGAAAAGGCAGAGTACATCTCAGAGGACCCATGAATCATCCTGAACCAGTTCTGTGGTCAGGGTAGACTGCTGGCCTACACTGAGTCACCTGCTGCACCTCTAGCTTGAGAGGTGACACCTACCTAAAGGTCAGGCTAGGAGATTGAAAAGGTGGATCCCTACAAAAAGCTAGAGATGGGACTGAAGAGGTGGACTGTCTTCCAGGTGGTTCCTCCATCAGTGGCCACTGTAGACAAGAAACAGCAAGTGGACAACTGTCCCTCGAGCTGCTACATCCAGTAAAGAGTGAATAGGTCTGAGAGCGGTTAAAGCATTGCTCTTTGCTTTGCAGCCCTTGAATTAATGGCAGGACTAAGAGAATAAAGAGGGCACTGCTTTTCTAGCTAGAACCAGGGGTGAAGCTGGGGGCAGGGACCTCCTCTACCCCCATCCTGAAATGTGAGCTTGAGTTCCTTCCTGTCTCCTGGCAAGCTCCTGGCCTTGGTGGCTTCTGGGCAGAGTCAGTGGTTTCGTTGTGGTCACTGTCATAGTGCCAAGTCATGAACCCACAGAACTGAGCCAGGAAAGCTCTGCCCCAAAACAGATGAGCCTGGCTGGTGATGTGACCGCCTTACAGCTCATGTCCTGCCTAACAAATGGCTCAAACACAAGCTCCAGAACAAATCGTGATGTGCTGCTCTGGAAAAGGGACCCATGGCCCGGACAGCACTGTCCACAGCCCCTAAGCTTCAGTGAGAGCCAGACCTGGGAATCAGACAAGCTATGCTGGAATCTCAGATCTACACTCAGCCCTCAAGGCAGGAGCTTGCCAGGAACTCCAGCTCACATTTCAGGCTGGAGGTGAAGGGGGTCCCTGCCCCCAGCAGGGATCTAACCTCTAATCTTAGCTCTCTTGCATCACTACCTGGGGGTGACAGTGCTACCTCTCAGGATTATGAAGATTCAATAGGATACTAAAACACCTGACATACATGTGGCACACACTGGGTGCTCAATAAAGCCAGTCTGCTCCATAACAAAATATGAACACTTCTTATGTAATATGCAACTACTATGTATACCAGGTGTACATTATCGTCTTATTCCTAGACTGTTGAAATGATCTTTACATCGTTCTAATCTCACAAGTGAGTAGAGGGAGACACATCTGGGAAGGAGAGAGCCGGGATCTTCTTCCCAGATCCTGGAGATTGAACCCAGGGCCTTTGTACCTGTTAATGGCTTTTTATTTTTTGAGACAAGGTCTTGCTTGAATTTGGATTGTCCTCTTTCAACTTCTCAGATTGCTGGATTTCAGGCATGTCGCACAACCCTCAGTTGAAAGCTGCTATTTGAACTCAGCTAGTCGGGGTCTGAGGAGGCCAAGGGAGGGTGATCTGTCTGTGGTGGGGGCAGCCTCCCCCAGATAAAACTGGGGACAAAAGAGTAGCTGGGCCTTGATTATCACTTGGTGTTGGCAGCTGCCCCCTTGGCAAGTTAAACTTGCTACAAATCAGCGAGTTGTTCCAAGGGTCAAAGTGTGGCGCTGTCCCAGGCTGAGTGGCTCATGGGAGGTGTATAAAGGATGCCAAGTACCCATTAAAAATTTACAGCCACCATCTAATTTTAGAGCCTTCATTTTTCAGTATAAAAACGGTACTATACACGCCACCGAACTATGAAGCAAACAGAACAGTGCTATCAGAAAGGGGCCTCCTTAAGGAGGTGCTGTAAAAATGCCCTGTGGGGAAGACTTTCTTAGTACTTAAATTACTCCACTACTTTCTTCTCATTTCATGCCAGAAAAAACCTTGAATTTACACTGTGAAGTGCTGTGCCTGGAGCGCACAGTGCATTTGTAGTGAGGGCCTCTTGTACATGTTCAGCCTGGTGAGGCACCTTGGAGAAAATGTCACTGGGAATACCAGATAGGACAAGTCCGTGGTGTTCCCTGGCCCCTTCCTTACCCCATGGAGAGAGAACCAAGGGGCAGGACAGGATGGCAAATCCACTCTCAAGAGCCAGACTGGCAATTGCTTGCCATTGTAATGATAAATTGCTACACTGGCTGAACTAAAAATCGTAATAATAATAACAATTAACATTTATGTAGCATGTACAGTGCGCCAGTAAAATATTCTTTTAAGGTCAAGATGTACCTTTATCATTATGTTGTCATAGTCTGCCTATAATAACGGCAATACTAGCTAACAGTTATTGAATAATTACCGTGGTTGCTTTATTCCTATTATCACATTAATCTTCAAAACATCACAACTATGCTTGGAGGAGGTGCTTTTATTATTCCCATTGCTCAGATAATAGAGCAGGTTTACACAGTCGGTGCTGAGCTGTTGTGCGTTCAGTGGGCTGCACCCCAGGTCTTACTCCTGCAGCTACTGCCTTTTGGAGGAGCCCAAGGTGACGTCCATTCTCCTTTCATTTCTGACCATTCTAAAAGGTGTCATTCTCTGGTTGTGTGTGTCATGCACATTTGTATGCACAAGCACATTCTTGTATCATCTTCACACTCAAGCGTACTTGTTTTCATGAAACACTCGTTGAAAGGTGGATCAAATGTCCTGTCCACACATCCAAGTTCGCTTCACTCTGGCAGTGTGCTGAACTTCTTGGGCACGGTAATAGGGTCCTGAGCCATCTGTTTCCCTCCTAGGAACTTACCTGAGCTTGAGCTCTGCTGATAACCTTCAACTACCTTCAGCAGGGCGAGGGGGAGAGGCAAGATTCTGGGTCCAGTGGGCTTGATCTTGGCCTTGGTAGGTGGAGAGAAGATGACTGGGAAACCCAAAGACAGTCCTTGCCCCATGCTGAGCCAAGAGGACAAAGACACTGATGTCATTGTACCTGATGGCAAGACTGGGAAATGACCCTGGGCTGTAGGGCTCATAGTCAGCATCCCTGGGCAGGGGCACTGCTCTGGCACTGGGAGAAGGCGTGTCATTGGCTGGCAAGATAAAACTTTCATCAGAATCCACAAACATTCTGAAAACTTATTTTAAGTTACAAATAGGAATTGTATGTATTTATCAAGTACAATATATTTTGAGATCTGTGTACATTGTAGGGTGATTAAGTTGATATAAGAAATATATGCATTCCTTCACATGCTTATCATTTTTGTGATAACATAAAATCTATGCTCAAAATTTTCAAATATAAAATACAATTATTAACCAGAGTTATCACCTAAAATAGATCTTTTGAACTTTTTCCTCCTACCTAAGTCAAAATCTGGGTCCGGGGATTTAGCTCAGTGGTTCTGGCGCCTGCCTTGCTAGTGCAAGGGCCCAGGTTCAGTCCCAGTAACCACATATAACAATGCTGGGCGTGGAGACTCATACCCAGCAGCAATCAGTACCACATACCACAGTGCTGGGCATGGTGGCTCATGCCTGTAATCCCAGCACTCAGAGGCAGAGGCAGGAAGATTGCTGTGAGTTTGGGGCTGAACTCAGGACCAGCCTGAACCACAAAGTGAGATCCTGTCTCAAAAAACAAAACAAAACAAAACAAAAAACCTTTTATGGTTAGATGTATTATACATGTATTATACTGGATCATTTCTTCTGCATCTTCCTGATTTGGTAGAGTTCCTTCTAAAAATCTATTGTTGGGACCAAATCCCACAGAGACAATCTCTCAGGACACGGCATGATCTTAAAGTCCAACCAAGAGCTTTATTACTCAGCTGAGGGCCGTCCTTCCATGTGGAAGAAGGCAAGGGGGTAAACTGGGGCACAGTATTTAAAAGGAAAATCTACTACTCCCCCCCACCACCTGTTACCAGGTGGTTTCTATGCAGGAGCGATTAGGTCATTCTTTTGGTAAAGTGCAGAAGCGTTACAGAAGCCAATAGCAACAATTAGATCACTGGTTATCATAGAACGGTACATTCTAAAAACATACAATCTGTAGCTGTTCACATTGGTTGGGTGGACAGTTCCCAAGGAGACAAGTTCCTGGTTCAGAGGGAAGTTACAGGATACAAGGTGGAGGCTTTTTTTTTTTTTTTAACAAAATGGCTGTTTTTATGTCAAGTTGGGCCCTTACACTATGAAGCTTTTTGAGATTCCTCCTTAAGTGGACAGAGAGATAATTAAGTAGCCCATTACACACAGTTACACTTTGCCAGCTTGTTGAGGGGGGTCTGTGTTCATCTGTATACACAGACACATGCACACATACACATGCGCACACATGCATGCATGCACACATGCACATACACAAAGGGAAAAGAGAAAACACACAAGTGTAATATTGCTACAAAAAGATTCAAACAATACAGATGGTGCATAGGAAAAAAGTGAAACATTCCTTTGTATGTAGTCCATATTCCAAAAATCTCTTATTTCCACCCGCCCTACCGTAGCAATATACTGTAATAGTCTATATTTATCCCTGTACTCCTCTTCTCCCTGTTTGCATAAGCTGAGCATGCAAAACATGAAACTGGAAAGCTTTATTCATACAGATTTTATACTCTAGAGAGACAAAATCTCTGTGTTGCACAGGAAAACTGTTCTTCTGAACCCTCAGACAACTACACCCTGTCTGTCCTTTGCCTGCTGCTTGAACGCAGTTTTTGTATTGCAGATGGAGTTTCAGGTCATCTGTGTAATCAAAGCTCAGGGCTTAGGAGTCTGCCCTGGGTGGGAATTTCACTGGGATCACAATTTAGCTGTGAGTTCGCAGGCAAATTATATTTATCCTTTCAAGGGCTAAGATTCTGAGAAATGCCATTGTCTAGGTTTAAATCCCATTTCCCAGTAACTCAACAGGTAGCTTTCAAAAGCAACTTGACCTTCAGCGTCCTAGTTCCATCTGTACAATGGGAATAACCATGCTCTATACCTATTAGGTTGTTATGTGAAGAAATAAACTCATTTAAGACCTGACTTTTTAAATTGTGAAATAGGTACATTTTATATACATATCATGATTGCACTCAACATTGACAATTTATATGACTATATGACATGACTTCATTCTCATTTTTTCCATTCCTCTACACACCCTAACTCTCCCACCCACTATATACATAAGCTTTGTCTCCACTATTTTTTTAAAACCTGACTCTTGCACAGAGAATATCCAACAATCATCAGCTGCTTTTTATTACACTCCCATGTACAGAACCCATAGCTATGAGCTTACAAGTGGGTGATAAACGTGCTGGTGAGGAACAGTCAAAATCAAATCATTACAAGCTAAGGAGACAGCACAACCATAGGGTTCCTTGCAGAGGTTTTCATCGCCAGAGTCCGAATAACTCACAGGAAGAGTTCTGCTCAAATCCAAATGCAGAACTCAGCCCGAACCCCACTCGGTCTCATCTCCCGCCCCATCAATAATTCTATATGTTTAGAGTCTCCCTCACGCCCTCTTTCTGTTTTCACTATCTCTAAAGGTCAAGGTCACAACATAGGATCCTCATATCTGTGAAACACACAATTGTTTCCAGTACTGCTAGTCCCTGCCCTCTCCTTCGGGTTTCCGGTTCGAGTCCTTCCTAAATTGACCCTTGGTGCAGTTACCTTTGTCAGCTCTCTTGTTGATTATAATAGCAAAGTAATCGCTCAAGGTTAACCTCCACTCATACTCCCAAACCAGTCTTATCACCAGTCTCTAAACAAATTTTCCGTAACTCCTGCTCTGAGCCAACAAATTTACAATTGCAATGAGATATGGGTGAGACATTGGAGGGGAGTAGATCAGAAGACCTGTAAAACCCTCTTTAGCACTGTAGACCATTTATGGACAGTCTATATATCTAGGACTAATAGTGGCTTAGACCTTCTGTTTGTATACATTATGTCAGTTGCCTTCATTTTGTGTTCATTCACTAATTTAATTTTCATGACAGTTTTATGAAGGAGGTAGCATTACGATCCTGTTTTGCAGACAAGAAAGCAGAGTCTCAGAGATCAATTTAGGCCCAAGCTTAGCCAGCTGAGCTGAGCAGGACTTGAATGCAGAGCTGCATGACACACTGCAGCCTTGCTCCTGTGTGGTTAGTGCTGCCTCTCTCGGCTTCCTCGTGGTAAACATTTCCACATCGGTCCTCCACCCTCACCCCTACTCTCACCTGTGTGCTCCTTCTAATACGTGCACAGATACAAAGCAAAGCGCCTGTTTCCTCCCCGGCAGCACACCAGCATCACCTGAGGACAGCAGGCCAGGGTCTCTGGAGATCTACAGTTTGGAAAGTTCTTCTCCCCAGTGATTCTGAGACTGGCTCTGGTCAGCACCCTGCAGGGACCAGCCCAGTGGAGTCAAGGGCTTCCCATCTGGCCAGTGCTACACGGTTCTGCTGAACTGTTCTTAATCCACCCCTCCCCCTCCGCTGTCTCTGTGCCTCTGTGTCTGTGTCTGTCTCTCTCTTGTTAGATTCATGAGAGGGGACCAACAGCTGCATGTTTGCAGGAAATGTAAGTGTTCTGACAGCCCAGAAGAGTGGTGCATCTGGAGGGCTTTGGGTCCAGCCATCACCAGACACATCATCCTAACAAGTAGATTGACTGCTTCCGGCTCCTTCACGTAGCTTCTGCACAGGGACCAACATCCGGAGCTTAACCCCCACAGCCAGGACAGAGGAGGCAAAGGAAACCTTTTAATTTATAGTAAACAGAAATCGGTTCCCCTTTCTCTCTTTCTTCTTCTCTGACATTTAAAATCCCAGACTCATTTGAAACAAGAAAACCTTGTGTATTTTTTTCCTAGTAAAAATTTTTGGGGTATATACCAAAATCCAAGGAAAATGTATATTTGTCAAGATATCACAATCCTCACAAGAATTAAATGTTCACAAAAATTTTGCTTTGGACAGTAAAACTACAAGACTGTTAAAAATATTGACTTTATCATTGAGCGGATCTTAAAAATATTTTAAAATTAAGATTACAATCAGTTTGACAAACTGCAGCAATTGAAAACTGGTTTTGCTTTAAAAAAAGGCTACCTGTTTCATTAATAATATCTGAAATGAAATAGTATTACACTTCTCCCCAACCAAAGAAAGTGCTTTTTCTGTTCAGTTAGTTAGATGCTGAAATATTTATTTATTTCTCTTTCAGAGAAAATAAGACTGGCTGTTACCTTAAGTAGCATATTTAACTAATGAATGTGAGGAAAATTATTCTGGCTGCATGTAAATTCGGCAGAAGCACATAGAATTTAAGAGATTTGACCTTAAAAATGAAGAAAATATTATAATTCCCCATTTACTAAAAACAAATGATGTGGCATTTGAATTGAAGACTTCTATCCAAAGCAGCTGAGTGTCTCTAATCAGTCTGCACCTTTACATTTTAATGGAGTTGAGTTTGCACCATTGCATTTACAATGACTGAGGCTGACTTCATGCCTTGGAAATGACTTAAAAGGATTAGCATTCATGGATTATTTATTAGCTCCCCATGAATGTATTTCCAAGAATGGAAACAACATATTGCATCAAAATCTAGTTTCCAAGTTTAACTCTCTTAATTAACAGCACAACTGCACAGTGTTACAAAGGCATCTTTGAAGTCCCAGGACGTTCTGTCCTGCTTTTTCCTCCACGTGCATCTTCAGTGGCGGTCTTAGTGGCAGTCTTTGTTCCTTCTAGCTCAAGCAGAATGCTGACCCTAGCGCGCAGGACAGCCTGGCCTTCCGTGTGCTGTAAGCAACATGGCTTTCAGGAAGCAGGCAGCGTGGGCAGGCAGCTGCTCCAACCTGCCACAGCTATCACTGATAGGACATGTCAATTTTGGGCTCGGCAGAGGACGAGGTGGTATGGTGGCACTGGCAGTTTAACCCAAGCACACTTGCTGCCTAGATAACAAAAATGTCATGTGTGTGTCACTGACAGCAACCCCAGAGGAGCTCTAGGGTGGCGGCAGCACTGTGGCAAGTGGCCTATCTGCCGTCAGAGCCTTTCATTGCCTGCCACTCTGTGAATCTCACCTCCTTAGCAGAACACAGCCTGAACAGGCAGGGAGGCCAGGGGCAGCTAGGACACAGGGGTGGCCGAGTGCCAGTGTCAGGCCAGGACTTCAAGTTAAAGCTGCCAAAGGCGTGCAGAACCAGCTTTGGAGGGGAGCAAAGCCTCTTCCAAGAAGAAGCAGAATGAAGGGAAAACAAGCAACTGCAGAGCAGTGCCAGGAAGGAAGCGGTGTGCTGATTTATAACACTTTCAACCTTAGGCTGCGAATGTATTTTGCTTATTTTTTTTTTAACCGAAGGCTATGATAGATAAACCACTTTGTAAAAGTCTGACACAACAAAATTTACAGTCTGCACAAGTGATGGCTGGTTACTACTTTGTAAACCTGTCCTACAGAGCCTTTCTGGAATGTTCCAATGCAATAGTGATGCTCTCTTGACATCCAGACTGTGATTTAATTTATGAAATTTATTTAAAAAGACATGTCTGATATACAAAATAGGATCCACTTGTAACTTTTGCCCTGGAAAACAAGTTGGAGCCATACGATAAGACCATTTTATAACATATCAGAGTTTCAAGCTACGGCAAATTTAATGAAATTTACCTTTATTCAGAGAAAAATGGATTCACATTTAAAATAGAACTAAGATAGATGCCATAGTAATTATAATTTTTATTATCATTGGTTTTTTTGTTATAATTCTTAGCTCAGTGGATAAAACTGGAGTGAAGAAAAAATGTCTGAAGATGAGGGTTGCTGGGTTTGGTTTGTTTGTGTGCTTTGCAATATTGTCCAGCCTTAACTTATTGGGCTCAATTGATCTTCCTGCTTCAGCCTCCTGAGTAGCTATCTGGAACTATAGGCATAGACCACTGTGCTTGGCTAGGACTGTTATTTAAAAAAAAACTAACCCAGAAATGATAAGAAAATTATGCTTCTGCTGATATGATTTACAACTGCATCATTCATTCATTTATCAACAGGATTCACTATGAGGTAGATATTGTACTGAGGACACATGAATTCATGGAAGATGGGGGTCTAGTCCAATGTACTTATAATCAAATAAGGAAGAGAAAGACATTCACATACAATTGTGGCACAAGGCATGCAGAAAGAGAGATGGAAGATTGCCACAGGGGTTGAATTTCCCTTGAAATATCTTCTGGTAGAACTGGCCCAGGGGTGGTGGTGGGAAGGACAGTCCTCAGAACATTTAGGCACAAGGTCCAGGTCCCTGTCATTTGTGTCCATGAATCCGGAGGAAAAAAAGGAGTACTTCGTGCTTGCGCATTCACTGAGTGAGAAACTGGTTCAACACCCCTGGCTTTGATGCTGACTCTGTCTTTGGACAAGACAACTGTGGGCTTTGGGTTATTTTCATAAAATATTTTTATCACCACAGACTAATTTCTACACAGGATTCCAAAAGGTATAATACAGATATATGAGTAGAAAAATAAAAGAAAATATGAACCATAATTCTATGACTCACTGTAAAGATAATATGGGATATACTACAAGATTTTCTATTTGTCTATATTTTAAAATTAAAATTGCATATTAAAATATTGTTTTTTAATTGCTGTTAGCATTTTTTTTTTTTTCAGGTTTTTTGAGACAGGGTCTCGCTTTGTGGTTCAGGCTGGCCCTGAGCTCAGCCTCCAACTCACATCACAATCCTCCTGCCTCTGCCTCCCCGAGTGCTGGGATTACAGGCGTGAGCCACCACACCCGGCTCTGTGGTATGTGGTACTGGTTGCTGCTGGGTGTGGGTCTCCACACCCAGTATTGTTATGTGGTTACCGGGGAATCGAACCCGGGCCCTTGCGCTTGCAAGACAGGCGCCGGAACCACCGAGCTAACTCCCCGGCCCCCTGTTAGCATTTTTGTCACAAATATCTTTTTATATTGATAGATGTGTATTTTCTTCATCATGTTTACTATCATAGTTTTATTAACCCATCTTCTGTTGTGGAACATATTAACAAGCACACTTATATCAAGATCTTTGTGCACATTTAAAATTATTTTACTATCATGATATTCTAGAAAATTTGTATTAACTTGTATGCCTATAAGTGGAATCAAAATACCATATGTCAATACTAGATATTGTTTCTCTTTTGATTTGGACACACTGATAATTAAAACCTTGCAAACTTATTGGCACACCTTTTACTACCTATAAGGATTTTTTTTTATATTAGCCATGCATTTTGTCTTTATGTATAATCCGGTTGTTGTATATATTATCTTGTATAATGTACTTTTTCTACTTAGTTACATAAATATATTTCCACAGCAATAAATACTTGAGGACATCTTGATATTTTTCTTAGAACATAGTGTTTAAAGTGAAATTTCTGGGTCAAAGAGTAGCCACATTTTCAAAGATCTTGATATGCGCTGTTCACCGAGGCTTTCATTGCCATCTGGAAGATGCTCACAGGAGGTGTGCTCTTGTTCAGCGTCTGCAGGACTTTGCCATCCTGTTAGGTAAGAACCTTGATGTGCACGGAGAGCTGAAGTAGGACAAGGAAGCCTTGGGCAGAAGCCTCTGAAGTAAAAGCCATAAGCAGGAGTCCCAAGGGCTGCTAGTGTGATGTCTCTAAGGAAGTCATTGATTTGACCTGAGGATTGCAAGTCCTCAAGGCTGGAGAAAGGTGCACACATGCAACACAACACAGGTGCCCTCCCTGCATTTAGATGGGCAGGGAGAATGGCCATTCTGCCCCCTGGACAGGGCAGTGGGCGGAGCCCTTGCTCAGCTTTTCAGTTGATGTCTGGGGCCCAGCAGGCAGGGGAGGCTCTTGGGTGGTGGGCACAGTAGGATTTTAAAATTTATTTTTCTTGACGATTTTTATTTTTCATTCAAAATTGTGTTAAACTACATATAAATAAAATTCCCTAACCTAACTATTTTTAAGTATACTGCTCAGTAGTATTTTATATTCACATTTTTGCTCAGCCTGTCACTGGAACTTTTCCTTGCAAGACTGTAACTACAGTGATAAACAACCGTGTCTCTCCCATTCCACTGCAGCCCCAGCCCCTAGCAACACCATTTATTTTCTGTATTTACATTCCTCATTAGTTTTTTTTTCCTGTGATTTATTTCACTTAGGATACTGCTTCAAGGTTCATCCATGTTGTAGCACAGATGAGAGTTTTATTTTTCTTTTAAGGCTGGGTGATATTCCCTGGAACATCTATTTCGTTTTTTGTTCATCTGTTGACAGAAAAGTGTCGCTTCCACTTATTGGCTGTTGTGAATGATGCTGCTATGAACAGGTGTGTGCCAATAATACCTTTCTGAGAGCTTGCCTTCAGCTCTTATGGAAACTTATCCAAAGCAGAATTGCTGGAGTACATGTTAATTCCATTGTCGTGTGAGTCTATGATAGTTCTACTTTCAACTTTTTGAGGTTCCATCACCCTGTTTCCCATAGTGGCTGCCATACTCCACATTCCTGACAACCATGTTCAAGGATTCCAAGTTCTACATTCTTACTGACACGTATTATTTTCTGGCTCTCCAATAGGTGTGAAGTGCTTTCTCACTGTGGTTTTGTTTTGCATTTCTCTAAGCTAGAATGAGTCCTAGAGCAAGTGAAAATCAGGCTCATGGACCAAAATGTGGAGACCAGCTTTGTGTCATGCTCATAACATCATCTTTCTTTCAACCAGATGATGGAGGACCCTCCACCCCTCCTACCTCTTTTCCATTTTCTACTAAGGAGCAGCAAGCAAATCTCCAGTAACAACAAAATGAAACTTTGTTCAAAGAATGAGTGGTATTTAAATACAAGGCATTGTGGATAACTTGTCAAGATCTACCTAAAGGCCTACAGAAGAAAGCCCTAAGTCACATCACAAGGGACATTACCAGAGGCTCACTCCAAATCCTTGAGTGACATCTACTTTAAAATACCATAATCTACTCTGAACCAGGCACTTATTATTTGATCTCCACTGTAAGCCTGACCATATGTCTCTGATTTTCCTCTTTCAGTGACTATATTTAAACAAATTCAGAATTTTGAGTTTGAACTGTCCCATTCGTAGAGCTGCTAAGACAGTAACAGATTAAACAGGATGAGTCAGGCAGCCATACTTCTTGTAAAGTTATCCCCAGAGATAAATGTACAATGTTGTTCTGGAGGCTGTGGTGGCGTCTGCAGTGTAACTAAGGTTGACAGACTGCCTGCATGTGGGTGGCTGTCTCCTTTCCAGCTGTGACCAGCTGAATTATATCACCTGTCCCATTTGATGTATTAGGATATGCCCAAGCTCAAGATGCATGTTGCTGCAATAGGGAAATTAATGTCCACCACTGGAGGCAATTAATAATGATTAAGAGCAAAACAGCAGGGTTAAGTCTGTGCATTTAACGGAGTGTTCATACACTTTTATACTATATTTCAACCTAGTTGCTCAAAGGGGGAAAAAACTCTTTTGGGGGACTAGAACAATCTCATCTTAATTAACATATAAACTTAGATGAAATGTCAAAGTCACTTCAATGAGGCATGCTTATCCATTATTTACTCAATTCTCCCTGGATGGAGCTGGAGAGAAATAGCATAAAAAGTAGCAGACTGTAGAGAGATGTGTTGGATTAAGTTTGTGTGGTGAGTAGAACTCTTTGATGTGGGAACTGCTTCATTCAGTCTATGAATTGGAGAGATATTTGCACCATTTTTAATCTTATAATTCTTTAGTCAGTGCATTAAAAAATAGCAACAAATTGGCACAACATAGATCTATGATGCTCCGTTTGAAATCTTCATGTAAGATGTTTAGTAGTGGTAACTAATCTCCCCTTGGTGACTAAAATTTAGAAGTAGATTTGAATATTAGAAGCTAAATTGAGCAAGGATTTTCCTCTGAAACTCAGAAAACAGTGAAAACTAAGATTACAAACTGAGAAAACAGAAGAACCTTAACAGCATCGATGGACATAAACATATTGACACTCTTGACGAGGCATTTATGTCACTACACATTAGTTTCAAGCATACACAATACAAATATTTATTGATCAGGTATTTTATCAAAAAATTTCATTAAGCAGATTAAAACACAATTGGCCACCAGTTGGACTTTATAGACCAGAGAAGATTACATACTTAACCTAAGTGATAATATAATTCTCATTACTTAAAAGCTATGAGATAAAGGTCTTGAAAAACTTCACTGCCCCATTTTATTATGATAGGATCTAAAATGAGAGACTGGAGTAATGCATTTGCTGTGAGCCTGCGATGGCGGCGGTGACGCGGGGCTCCTGTGGCTGGCTGAGCCCCTCCCAATGGCTCCCAAGGTCAGCTGCCCCTCTTAGTTCCCCATCACTGTCCTCGAGAATAGCTCTCTCTGCACAATCCCAAAAGAAGTTCAATAAAAAGTGAAACATTCAGGAAATAATCAGTCATTTGGCTTATTTGATTTATACATCCAAATCTTGGACATAACTGAAATATTTGACTGAACTTATAGTAACAATAGTAAAGTACTCAAGACCTTCATTCATGTGGATGTCCATATCCTGTGACTTCAATATCCACACACCACTTCAGTTTCAAAGATTCGTCTGCTTATTCATTTTTTCCATATAGTCTTTATGATATCATCGCCACTGTTTATGCATTTGTGTTGAAATTGTAACATAAGCATGGCTGAGTTAAGTTTCAGAGACAAGATAAACTTCTGTTTACTAATGAATCATATCACACTTATTTTTTAGGAATCCACAGACTCAATAGATTTTTTTTCTGAGTGTGTGCCATGTGTAAAGCATTCTGTTGGATGATCACAACTTCACTTTGTGCCAGCCACTGGCCATTCATTTCTCATGCTGTTGTTCGGTAGGCACTGTTATTTAGTTTTGAGGAAATTGAGTCTTGAGAAGTGGACTTTTTCCAGGTTTTGTCATGTTCAAGGTGACACAAAGTCAGGATTCCAACCTTGGTTTTCTGCTTTCATGTGTTGCTGGCCCACGGTGCTGCCTCTTGAGTTAACCCAACAGCAGACTCGGTGCTTCATCAGCCTCTCCCTTGGCCAAAGAAAAGGCTTATAATTTATAGTTGTGGTAGAATTTCATAAGGCCTGGGCCAATGCTGGCTATTTTGTGCTACTCAGAAAATAAAAATTAGTAAGAGTATTGAATAATTGAACAACATAAGACAAATTCACTGAACATATATAGAGACTATCCCCAATAAACAGAGAACAGAGAATATTGTGAAGCTCATAGAAAATATTAATGAAAATTAGCTACATTGTGTGCCAGGGATTTAGCTTAGTTCCAGCATCTGCCTGGCAAGCGCAAGGTTCAGAGTTTGATTCCCTGCAACCACATACCACAGTGAGGGGTGTGGTAACTCATGCCTGTAATCCTAGCACTCAGTACCACATACCACAATGTTAGGCGTGATGGCTCATGCCTGCCTGTAATCCCAGCACTCAGGAGGCAGAGGCAGGAGGATTGCTGTGAGTTCAATGTTAGTTTGGACTACATAGTAAGTTTGGGGCCAGCCTGAACTACCAAAAAAAGACCCTGTCTCCAAACAAACAAACAAACAAATAAACAACAACAAAAAGCCCCACAAAGAAAACAAAAAAACCCCCAGAAAACTATATTGTAAGCCAGAAGCAAATATTAACAAATTTTAAATTATTGATGTAATAAATAAATAAAATTATTGATGTTCACTGACTACAATAAACTTAACCTATATATAAAGTATAAAAACATAATTTCTAAAAATTCATTGGTTTTAAAATTGTAAAGGTTTAGAGTAGGTCATATTCAAATTGAAATAGGCAGGTTAAAAGAAGAAATATTGTTGATAATTCAAATATGGTTGGTTTTTGTTTTGTTTTGTTTTGAGACAGGGTCTCACTTTGTAGTTCAGGCTGGCCCTGAGCTCAGCCTCAAACTCACATCACAGCAATCCTCCTGCCTCTGCCTTCTAAGTGCTGGGATTGTAGGCATGAGCCACCATGCCCAGTACTGTGGTATGTAGTGCTGATTGTTGCTGGGCATGAGTCTTCATGCCCAGTATTGTATGTGGTTACTGGGGGATCGCACCCAGGCTCTTGCATTTACAAGACAGGTGCCAGAAACACTGAGATAAATCTCTGGCCCCTCAAATATGTTTAATAAGAAAGAAAATTAATGCTATCAATTAAAACTTTAGGATGAAGAACTAATATTAAATGAACAAGGAACTCCCAAAGCTTAATTGTAAAAAGAAAACAAGTCAGTTATAACATGAGAAAAAATATATAATGAGACACTTTACTGTTAGATGACAAAATAGCCATATGAAAAGATAATCTTCATCATTATCATTGGGAGAAATGTAAAATTAAAATCACAGTATTTTATCCCTGCAAACCTATCAGAATGGCTATAGTAAAAAACAGTGATAACATCAAATGCTTGTAAGGATATAGATAGACCAGGACATTCATATATCACTGATAGGAATGTAAAATGCTATTTCCACTCTGGAAAATAAATAGTTTGTCACGTCCTTTAAAAAACTGCACATAAAATTACCAGCCCTGTATACAAAGCTGCAATAGCTAGTGCAGAAACTACCAGATGTCCTTCACTAGGTAAATATTTAAACTGTGGTACAACCATACCATAGAATAGTATTCAGCAATAAAAAAGAAAGAACTGTTAATATACTCAACAATCTAGATTAATATTAGAGAATTATGGCACATGAAGAAAATCCCCAAACCAATATGATTAATTTATATAACATACTCCAAAGGGCAAAATTAAATAGAGACAACAGATTTGTCATTGCTAAGGAGAAAGGAGAGGGTAGAGGAAAGAGAGAATGTGAGTGGCTTCCGAGGAGACTTGTGAGAAACCCTGTGCTGATGGAACTGCTCTGCCTCCGCTAGGTCAGCGCCAGTCCCCGGGACGACACGGCATGCTGTAGCCCTACACTTTGCAGTCACTGGGAAGACAAGGCAAAGTATACAGGGGCACTTTCTTTATTATTTCTTATATTCCTATATAACTTTACAGTCATCTCAAAATACATATTTAATTTAAAAAATCTTATCAGGGGTTTTAGCTCAGTAGCACAGTGCCCACCTGGCAAGTGCAAGGTCCTGAGTTCAATTTCTGGTACCAAAAAAAAAAAAAAAATCTTTTGAGATGCAGTGAGAGGAGTACTTTCAGGGTTAAACATTTATACTAGAAGAAAATTATTAAAAGTTATGACATTAGAAATTAGAAAAATAATAGCACAAAATGCTAAAGTCATCTTACCCAAAAAGAAAGGGATAATAAAGAGCAAAAATTAGTGAAATAAGAGCAAAAATACTCTAGGGAAAATTGCTCGAGTTAAAAAGTGGTTCTACATGAAGATTATTAATGCTAGTGATCCTCTGATAAAACTGATCTTGGAAGTAAAAGACCTAGACTGACAATGTTAGGAATAAGGAAAATGATATATTAACAGGCAAAGTGGATAATAAGAGAAGATTCTAGATAATTATGCATCCATAAATTAGAAAATATAAGGTGGACAAATTTTTAGAATAATATAACTGACCTAAACTAAAGTAGAATATCTGGCTGCATAACAAAGGAATGTTTTTAAGATATGCAATGAAAACTCAAAGACTAGCAGGGTTTCAAGATATACATGATTGTCATCTTACACAAATTTTCTGAGGCATAAAAAAAGAACAGATGAAAGGAAAGAAGATACATTAGTCCATTTTCTGTTACTATAACAAAATACCTGAAGCTATATAAGTTTATAAAGAAAAGAGGCTCATTTCACTCACAATTGTGAAGACTCAAGGGTATGGTACTGAAATCAACTCAGCTTTAGTGGATGACAGCACAATGGCTATGTACATGCTCAGGAAGAAAGACTGCATATGTAAACAGGAAGTCTGAAGAGGATTGGGGAGAATTAAGTTAATCCCTTCTGAGAGCAGGGCCCTGGGAGCCTACCGACCTGCTTCTAGGCCCTCAAGGTCCCACCACCATTCACAGCGCCTCCCTGGGATCTACCTTCTGCATACCCTTTCCGGTCCCAACCACATCCAAACCACAGCAGAAAACAAGGAGGAGGAAGAAAGAAGAGAGGGAGAGTGAGAAGAAAGAGAGAAACAAGGAAGGAGGAGAAAGAAGCAAATGCTTTCTAACTTATGATATGAAACCTAGAAAAAAGCAGGTCAAGATCCAAAAGTACTAAATAAATAAAAGTAAACCAAGCTCAGCAACAGAGAAGAAAATCCGGCAGTCTTCCCTCCAGAAGCATACTGCTGGTTCATGTTAGAAACATTGGCTACTGTAATCAACCACGTGGGAGATAAAAGGACAAAAGTCTCATGGTCTTAACAAGTATGAAATTCATTGAAAGTCTAAATCTGTGCATGACCAGGACCCTAGAAAAGTTACAGCTACAGAAGACATGCAGGCACAGATCTGGGACAGCGTCACAGCCAGGGACAGCGAACCTCCCAGGGAGAAATCATTTGTTTACATCAAGCAAAATCAGTGACTGCAGATGAACTGCAGCCAGACATAATGATGAGGATGAGATTCAAGGGCAGAATGTCGAGTGGCACATAGTGACGCAGGGAAGTGAGTAACACAAAGTGCACAGGAACGTACCTCAGCCAAGTAGGGAGAAGGGTATGTTTGAGGGTGGCCTCAGGAGCATTTGGAATTACTGGTACTATTTTACTGAGCAAGGAGTGGGTACATAGCGGTTCATTTCCACCAGAAATATCACTTCTTTTGAAAATCAAGATAAAAGGTTCAGAAAACCTCTATAGTACAGGAATTGGCAGAAGAAATCAACAAATGGGACTTCATTCTTTTAAAAAGCTTCTGCACAGCAAAAGAAACCATCAACAGAGCAAAAAGGCAACCAACAATGTGGGAAAGAATCTTTACCAGCTGTTCCTCAGACAAAGGGTTACTATCTAGAATATATAAAGAGCTTAAAAAAAAAATCAGCCCACCCAAATTTAAAGACCCAATTCAAAAATGGGCATCTGAAATGAACAGATATTTTTCAGAGGAAGAAGTAAGAGCAGCTAAGAAGTATATGAAGAAATACTCAACATCATTAGTCATTCAAGAGATGCAGATGAAAACAATGCTGAGATTTCATCTCACTCCACAAAGAATGGCTGCCATTTCAGAATTAGCCAGCAACAAATGTTGGCGAGGCTGCGGAGAAGAAGGAACCCTTTTCCACTGTTGGTGGGAATGTAGACTCGTATAACCTCTGTGGAGATCAGTTTGGAGATTCCTCAAAAAGCTAGGATTGAAGGTTCCATTTGACCCAGCATTGCTCTGCTAGATATATACACAAAAGAATTAAAAGACTCATATCACAGTGACATATGTGCTGTGCACCCATGTTTATAGCAGCTCAGTTTGTGATTGCTACATCTTGGAAACAACCCAAGAGTCCAGCAACTGGAGACCAGATAAAAAAACTGTGGTTTTTCTACAGAATGGAGTATTACTCTGCCATAAAAAATGATAAGTTTGAATCATTTCTACTTAAATGGATGTACCTTGAGGATATCCTCATAAGTGAAATAAACAGGTCACAGATAAGTAAATATCGCATCTTTTCTCTGGTATGAGAAAATAAAGATGTAAATGAGTTCTAGAATTGTGTGTTATATATTGTGAAATAGAAAATGCTCAAAGTGAAATAGGGTGAAGGGGGAAAATAATGAGATTATGATAAAAAGAAAGGAAACAAAGTTTATGTATATGGGGTGGGTAGGGCTATGGGAAAAACGAGAATTAAGTTATGTCATATACTGGTACAAATTCTCATTTTTGAGTGCAATCATAATGTGTATATGTAATGTACCAATAAAGATTTCAATTTAAAAAAAAGATAAAAGGTTCAGGATAAGCCAGTGACACCTCATGGACATTTCCTAGTTCTTCTGGGTCTCAAGTCTATAGGCCAGAGTTATTTCCATGGTGTTTTCCAAAGGCCTTTGCTCAACTTTGTACCACTGAAGCCTAAAGCAAATCTAAATTGAAGCTAATTACCTGCTTTTATGCCTCCCAAAAGAAGCTGAATAGTTCATGTTATGAGTAGCTACCACGCATTTGAACATTTTATTGGGCATTTACTAGGTGCAGGATCTATCACAGGCATTGGCTCGTCTTCCTTCTCCTGCACGAGGCACCTGCCTTAAGGCCTAAGGGTCATCTCTCAGCTGAGTTCTCTGACCTGGGGATGAGGACGTGGTAGAGCATGAATCTGAGTCCAGCACTATTTGCCCATGTGCTACATTGCCTATGAGTACAGAAAACAGAATTGGTATTTTGAGCGACTTGATTCGGGTAAAGCAAAACTGCTTTTGAAATAGTATCCAGTGCTGAGGGATGCGGTTATAGCCCTTGTGTGGGGACAGGCCTTCTAATCAGTAGAAAAATCACATTATACCAAGCTTTTATTGAATGCACTTACTGGTTTTGATTGGCCCAGATGTGTGTCTGTGGCCAGGGAAGGTCATGGAGAGTCGTAACTCTATGCACCACTGTATTTCTTTATAATTACCCAAAGGAAGCTATAGGACTTAAAGACCAAAGGCGTACTTTCTTTACAGTCTTCACGCAGCCTAAATCAACTATAACTATAACTGTCCTCAGGGTTCCAAAGTGACCTCTTATTAAAATGATCTATAATTTTGATTAGTTTCTATTGCTCTCAGCAGAGACCAGGGTCCAGAGAGTGAATTCACGTTTTCTTGCTGGAAGAGGCTGGACTGCTCGGTTGTTAGCGAAGGTCCTCAGAGAGAGCAAAGGGTCGGGCCTCAAGATGCAAGTTACTGTGCCTTTGCTCCAATTTTTCTTACCCCAGACTGTGTCTGCAGGTATGTAGTCTAATGTACTTTCATTTCATCTTCCTGAGCTCAGTCCTGTTCAGTTCTGAGCAGGGTTATGGTAGCAAGAGGGACTTCAGAGATCTGGGTTCTTACGGAGACACTATAGCTATCAACCACTGAGACCCATGATAATTTGAGTGCACCATAAATATCATCTCACTGTTCTTCTTGTTTGTGGCTTTGACACTTTTGCAGCCAGGTGTCACTATCTAGTCCCAGCGGCCGTGAGCTGGCTCTGTCGTCAACCCTGGTTTTAATTTGTCATCTTCCTGCCTCAACCTCCAAAGTGCTGGGATTACAGGTGTGTGCCACCATGCCCAGTTCCATTATCTTATTTGATAATGTATTTTATTTTGGTGCTTGGGTTAAACCCAGGGCCTTATGCATGCTAAGCATATGCTCCATCACTAAGCTATATCCTGTAACAATGTGTTATCTTTAATGTGTATGAAAGATAAAGAACTGGAGGCTCAGAAAAGTGAATCATGCTGAGCAGGCCCACAGAGTTAGAAAGGGGCAGAGGTGGGATTGGCGCCCCAATCAGTCAAACTCCTGCCCCTCCACTCACATGGTAGCTGAATGAAAGCTGTGTTCTGATGAGACGAAGCTAGAAGCCAATACAAGAACCTCACACCAGAGTCAAAAGTTGGGGACAGAACTGCAGACCCCCTTTCTTTACATTGGGGACAGCAGAAGGCTGGTCTCGTTTGAGCACAAGTGTGTCTCTGACACAGAAGGCAAGATAGTGTTTTGTCTTTCATCAGGAAAATAAGAAAAATGTAGTTAACAAGTTTAGGGGAGGGCCGGGAAGTTAGCTCAGTGGTTCTGGTGCCTGTCTTGCAAGCACAAAGGCCCAGGTTCGATTCCCCGGTAACCACATACCATACTGGATGTGGAGACTCACGCCCAGCAACAATCAGTACCACATACCACAGTGCCGGGCGTGGTGGCTCACGCCTGTAATCCCAGCACTCGGGAGGCAGAGGCAGGAGGATTGCTGTGATGTGAGTTGGAGGCTGAGCTCAGGGCTACCCTGAACCACAAAGCAAGACCCTGTCTCAAAACAAAACAAAACAAACAAACAAACAAAACCCACACACACACAAAACACAAGTTTAGGGGAAGTTTGTCATCCAACGTTGATCTATGCCAAAGTGAAGATGGTTGCTTTAAAACAATGTAATATTTTCATTTGAAAATATGAGACATTGGATTCATTTCAATGTCTTCATTGTATCATCAGCTCTATAGCTGGACAAATAAACAGATAGACCTATAATATCACCATTCAAATGATTAAAAAGAAATAAAGCGATGCCAGATGTTTATTTGGAATAACCCATAGAACACATTGAAAACAATTCCTATTTCTGCAACTGGAAATTGGAATTGATCATTACTGGGCATTAAATGTGCGTATGTTTTTCTGAAGTTCCTAAATCTATTTAATTTCTATGTTGACAGAGATATTAGACAGCTGTTTGAAAATCTGTCTCTCTTTCCTGAGCTATGCACAAGAAATCTTTATGTTAAGCCACGAAATGTCAATGAGAGCTCTTCAGTGCACTAATCAGCCTGCGAGTGGGATGTGCGCGGCTGGAAGCAATAACCTTAACTTACGTTCTCAATGGTCGCACTTGCCCGCGTGCACCCCCTGCAGACGCGGCGGAGGCAGGCGCCGGCGCCCGGGTGCTGCTCTACACCGCCGGCTCGGGCGATTAGAGTCAACGCGATGAGTTAGGAGATGCGTTCCGTAAATGGCTTCTGCAGTGACTCGCTGTGCACCCCAGGGAACACTCCTGAGTCCTCTGCTCTATTGCGCTGCTCCCCATCTCAGCCCCACATGTCACCCTCCAAAGGGGACCCAGAGCTTCCGTGTCGGAAGAGCCTGTGCGAGCACTGTAGGAACCAGGTGCAGGGAAAGAGCAAACGCACCTTGTTCCTTCCAAGTCTATCCAGGGCAGCTGTGAACTTGCTAATTGCATCATCCTAGCTTCGCTCAGCACCTTCAAAACTTTCCCACGGCTGCAACAAAGGGAAAATAAGAGCAATGAGAAACTCTCATACACAATTGTATTCTTTGGAGAATGATGTACAAAGTTGTGTGTATATGGGTGGGCCTTAAGCTTGCATGGCTTAGAATAAAGAAATAGTTACATAAGCTATGACAAATGTAAAGATGGTCTCAAGCATGCACATTAGAAATTAAGTTTCTGGCCCTGGGGTTTAGTTCAGTGGTTCCTGCACCTGCCTTGCAAGTGTAAGGACCCAGGTTCATCGCTGGTAACCATATAACAATGCTGGGCATGGAAACTCACGGCCACCAGCAATCAGAACCACATACCACAGTGCCAGGCGTAGTGGCTCACTCCTGTAATTTCAACACTTGGGAGGCAGAGGCAGGAGGATTGCTGTGAGTTCAAGGCTGAGTTCAGGGCCAGCCTGAACTACAAAAAACGAGACCCTGTTTCAAAAAAAAAAAGAAAATAAGTTTCCCAGAATAAGAAGAACAAGAAAGAAAAAGCCTTTCGTATTACTAGCTTGGTAAAAGTCTCCCATAGTAAATTAAAAAGAGGTTCAGCTTTGTTCTTTTAACATCAGAACTTGACTATTGGTACAGTGGGAAAGGATTTGTCTTACTCTGCTGTGGCTGAGACACCTGCAGCTGAGAGACAGGTTTGCTTTGGCTCCTGGTCTCAGGCTGTGGTGGGCTGCTCCAAGCCAGGAAGAACACAGTGGCAGGACAGGGGCTCACGTCATGGTGTGCAGGAGATGGAGAGCAAAGGGGGCAGCTGGGAGGGAGATACACCCTTTGGGTCACTCATCAGGCCCCTCCCAGCAGCAGCCTCGGCCTCTGAAGGAACAGCCCTAGACGAATACACTGATGAGTGCTGCACCCCAGGATCCCACTACTTGCAAACATATGAGGTTTTAGGGGGCTCCAGTCCAGATTTGTACCACAACAGGATTTAATTCCTGGGAAAGGACACACATACCCGAGTTTATGAGATGAGTTCTGCAAAACAGAATGCCAACGTCGTGTTTTACAGTCAGATGTCTGTGACACAGCCTGGAATATTTAGATTGGCAATAATCAGCACATTCTCTCACCAGTCATAACCTACAGGGAAGTGAAGGCCTATTCGCTATGTCAGTTTACCTGCTACCCTGTACTGGGTGTTTACTATGTGCTAAGTGATATACAAGAAGATCATCAACAGCTCATTTAGTGAGATCTTGTTTGGCAAGCACCTATCACAGACCTGACCCACATTAAATGCTCCTTATTTGTATTGGGTATTATTATTATTACTGCCATTTATCCTTCTCATTTCATTGGGAGACCTGGGTGACATTGTTCCCTCGATGCAAATGAGAATACTGGGAGACTGACTAATCCAGTAATTGCCCTAGTAAAGTGGTAAGTGCTACAATCACAGTGAGAAATAGAGTGATAGAGGAACTGGAACTCTCGTCCACACCAAAGCTTTCTCCTGCTCAGCAGATCCCTGGGGAAGCCTCACTGGGAGGTTCCAGAAATCTCCACAGAGGGAGAGGAATTAAGTGCTTAGCAGCATGAGGCCTGAACAGTTTGATACACTTGTCTCTTATTAGGATGATCTTGAATTTGAAGCCTGTTTTTTGAGACTCCTCCTCTGAACAGGAAAGAAAGCTAACATTACTGAGAATTTGTGTGACAAGCTGTCATTTCAGCTTAAAAACAAGAGCAAGAACAAATCGCAAAGTAGGTGGCACCTGCTCTTGTGCCCTCCAACGTGTTCTACAGATAAGGAGACAGAAGTACAGTGAAGGTAAAGAGTGTTCTCCAGGATTCCACCGTTGAGTCACTCAAAGACCTAGATTCAAGCTGTAGACCGTTCAGCGCCAAAACCCTATCCCTGACTTCAGTTCCACCAAGACCCCGGGAGGGGGACAGCCACAGACCAGCCTCTGCTGCCTCCTGTCTGCAGAACCACATGCCCTGCCAGGCGAGGGGCCCTGCCTGTCATATCACAGACACGTGGCCAAGGCCCTCTGTCTCTCACAACCTGACTCGTGGCTCCCATCTGTTATATGTCTGGTGTGTATATTCATCAATCTGACCTGTTATGTTTTGCTTATAAAGTTTTACTTTGAAGATGAGCTGTCTTCATCTTTTACAAGTTCTTGGAGGAACTGTCTCATCGTGATGCTTTAATCTTGAAACAAGTTATTTTTAATTTTCAGTAACCCAGGGGAATGTTTATGATACAATGTAGAGTAAAATGAAGCAGGATCTAAAACTGTATATGAAAATGCTCACAGATTTGTTTAAGAATAGGAAGGGTAGAGACTTACTAAAATACCCTGGCTCTACTTTGATAATGGAACAATGTATGCTTTCTCTACATAAATTTCTGCAATTAGTGACTAAGAGACAGGGTTGATTTTATAGTAGGCACTGTGCTTTTTCTTTACATTACTTTATTTGATCCTCCCAGCAACAATCACAGATGTTACTATTCCATTTTTACAGATAAAGAAACTGACAGACAAGGAACTTTTCCATTGTTTTTAGTGGCTACATGACAACAAAGAAATCCTAAACTCATTTGAGTACATTTCACATTGTATCTGTTTTCTAGGGCTGCCGTAACCACTACCAAAGATTGGATAGCTTACACAACACAAATTTATTTTCTCAAATTTCTGGAGGCTGAAATCCAAGATCAAGATGTGATCAGAGTCTCCATGGAAGCTTCCCTCTTGGCTGCCAGAGGGCTGCCTCTTGCTCTGCCCTCACTCGGGCAGTCAGCCTTCCTCCGTGCGCATCTAGTCCTTTCTTGGAGTATATCTTTGATGGTTAGTCCTGACTGCCAACTTGGATGGAGTGAGAAACACCAGAAGTTGGGAAAGCACCTGGCTGGGAGTGTCTGATAGTGTTTCCGGGGATGACCAGCACCGGGGATGGCAACCTGAGGGGGATCCCCGCCACATGTGGATAGCTCATCTAGTAGATTGGGGGCCAAGACTGAACACAAGCAGGAGAAAGCTCACCAGTGATCGCTGTCTGTCTGTCTGTCTGTCTTTCTCTCCTCTGTCCTCTAGCTGCTTTCTCCCCTGATACTCTCTTGCCAAAATGCTTCTGCCTCACTGCTGACCTGAAAGCCATAGAGCCAGCTGTCCATGGGCTAATACCTCTGACACTGTGAGCGGAAACACCCTTCTTCCTTGAACCTGTTGTCACAATGGTGGAAAGTGACTTACAGCGTCCAAGGATTCTCTTCTTAGAGCTCTGTTCCTACTGGGTTAAGAACCACACTAATGATAGCATTTTAATTTATCTTTGTAAAGACCTTATCTCCTGGTGATTTTGGAGGAACACAATTTAGCCCATAACACACATCTTCTGAACTAGTAAATGGTACTGATAAAGTTCTTGTTTCATGATTTATAAAAAGTTACGTTTAGGCCATGTAGTCATGCTGAAAAAATATTTTATTATTAACTAGAGGACAACTTGTTCACTGTTAGCTCATCGGTTCATTCACTAGTTTAGAAATAGAATTTTGATTGGTGAGCAGAAAATGATAAACTAGAATCCAAGGATTTTCATATTGGCTTACCCAATCCTTCTGTTTTGGTCATTCAATAAAATTTATCTTGCTATCCATCAGAGCTTCAATCAAATAGTAAATGCACTAACATTAAGGCAGACTGAAGAATATTCAGAAGTATAAACCTTTTTTAAAAACTTAAAATTTAGTTAAAGAGATCAAAGAATGAAAATGTGAAACATTACTAACAGTATATGGCAGTCACACATAAAATGGCATAGACTAGCATGCGACAAATTGCAGAAAGTGGAAGCAGTGAGTTCAGAAGAAGTTCCAGGACTGGGAGGGTGATCCAAGAAAGCTTCCTGGAGGAGGAAGGGCTTCTGGTGGCTCCGGTGTTCGGCCCTCTCTTCCGTCTGACAAGGTGCTGAGTCAGGACAGGCTCAGTGAAGTCATGTGGGGGGGGGGGTGCCACGGGGAGCTGGTGAGACTGAAGAAGAACACAGGATCAGAGAGAGGAAGAGAGTGAGACAAAACCAGCAGCTGGGGGGAAAAGAAAGAAATCTGCAAAATAACAGTAGTGACAGAATGAATCAGCACAAATTAGGAGACACAGGATTACAGCATTTGGTTCCTGGTTCACCGCCCATGGCCCCTGAGGACGCCAGCTGGAAAGGGAAACAAGCAGACAGAGCTCTAAGTTCAGTCTGTGGTGGGAAGGAGATGTAATAAGGATACAGGCGTGGAGAGAAGGCTGGAAATGACTGCTTTTGTCCCTGATCTTCCAAATAAGCGAGAAGAAGAGGATAGAGAACCTCTGAGGCTTATGCAAAAGATAAAGGAAAAGAGAGGAAAAGCGAGATGTGAGAGAATCTCATTACTTGTGACAGGAGCTCAGACCCTGCCAGTCCATCTTCTAGTCAGCTGCTCAGTAGAGGTAAACCAACAGTGATACTTGAAACCATTCAGTCCCTGAGCTTTAGCAGTAGCTCAATAAATTGGTTTTATTCTAGAAGTTGTAAAAAATGGAGAAAAAAGAGAAGTTGTAATAGCAGAGCTGCACTGAAAAATGAGAACTTTTCTGTGGGATAACTTTGCATACGGCCTTTTCTGTTAGTCCACAGGGGGAGACTGGCAATTAAACAACCAATATGGATGTGTAGGAAGATAGAAGATGTGACCGCATTTATTTATTGAGTAAATACTAATTGAAAATCTTCTGCGTAGAAAGCGACACAGTGACTGAAGTTTGCAAATGGAAATGCCAAACTTATGAATGTTCGTGCTTCCTGAAGAATGTGAGGAGACACAGCTATTTCAGAATTTGGCACCTTTTATGGGTTCAGTAGTGTAAATAAAATGTGGCAGGAGCTTGGGAAAGGAAATTGGAGGGAAAATAATGCATAAAGGAAAGCTATGAGCCAAGTATTTAAAATCCATCTGTAAGACTAAAGAGCATATCTACATATCTACCAACAACAGCAGCAGGACAAGTAAGATCAACAGAGCTTATGTGCAAAAAAGGAATGAAAATATTAGCCCAGTATGATTGAAACAAGAAAAATACTAAATGTATGATAAGACACAGCACTTACAAGGGACAGAGCTAGTCTTCTGACCACAGTTCTGTGATCTTTCCTCTGCGCTACTGATCAGGAATTTAGATGCTCTGAGTAGGTGAAAGAACCAAGAGAATCGTGAACATAGGAGAAATACATATTTGAGGCTCATTTCTGAGAACATTGTGAAGATTAAGTGAGATAAATTCATATACTAGAAGTTCAGTAGTTGAAAAGTGGTATGCATTTGTAGAAGCTTGAAAAGTAAATTTCCTTTGTTCTCCCACCTTCTGGATATAAAGCTTCTAACTTCTTGCCTTATCTCGACTAGAGAAAAAGTTGCTTTTAAAAAAATTCTAAAAAAAAATAAAAAAATTGCTTTTATGTATGCACGTATACATATATATACATGTATGCATATATACATATATACACATGTATGTATATATACGTATATGTATACATATATACACATATGTATACATACATACAAATATATAGGCACACACATAGACATACATGAAATGTCACACACAAATATGTGAATGACAGGGTCTTACTAAGTTACTAAGACTGGACTGGAACTCAGCCTAAGCCTCCTGAGTAGCTGGATTTACAAGCTTATGGCACCAGGCCTTGAAAGTTGGTTCTTTGGTACACCAGATAAAGGGTACTCTTTATAAGTGCCATAATTGTGAGTAAATCACTCGAGTTCATCAGTAAAATGGGTACAGTAGGGTATCCTGGAGAGTTTAAAGTATTGCTGTAGAGAGTAAACAGTGCATATGAAGTGTTTTGGTAATGATAACACCACAATATATGTGAAATATCAAAAAATTTCTGCATGAATAAGTTGTCCTCTCAACAAAGTCTCACTTTTACTTGTAAAATATTCAACCAAATCTCAAAGTTATTTAATTATCAGATAATACACTGGTGACACTGTGAAATACTTTGGTTTATAATGACAACATCTCGCAGTGCAGAGAACCTGGGTGAGTCCACAGAAACCTATGACAATTGCAATGGCAGCCACAGCAGTAGAACCACGAAGCTTCCTCCATCAGGTCAATAAGTAGACTTTGTCACAAGAGGCCATAAATAGAACTCCCTCTACATCACTTCAACCATGAGGTAACAAGGTAAGTAGAGAGCTGCTATTTAATTTCTATAGCACAAGGGAATAGAGTGTGTAGCAAATACCTTGGTAAATGTGCTCAATACCATCACAGCAGAGTAGGGATTGCATGAAGCCTGGGTGAGCTCTGAGCCTGGCTCACTGTCATTGTGCCTTGTTTGATGCAACCCAAAGGCCAGGATCCAGGAGGGCCCTCCCCCTCCCTTCCCTCAGAGTAGATATGAATGACATGGGGAGGCATTGGGGTTGGAGACACATTTTATTCTCTGACTTGGGCCTGAAATGCATTGTATCTTTTCTCTGAGAAGCATTTCAGTTTTTAACAGGATCTAGTTTAGCTTCTTTTCATGTGTTAAAAAAAGTTTCATAGTCAAAGCCAAAGGTTCACACAACCAGTGCTGAGAGACTAGAAATGGAATTTCCAAAGACCTCTCTACAGATTTGGCAGACCTCCTCCTGGGTATTTTTTATGCTCCTTAGCTAACTGCAGCCTGCTTTGTAGTGCTCAGGACTAAGCAGGCAACCCCTTCCCTGATGGGAGGTACTCTGTCAAAATTCAAAGAACCATCGAGAACTGAGTGGCTAGAAAGGTGTGGCATGTACACTCCATGCAATCTTATCTAGCCTCAAAAAGGCATAAATCCTGACATGTGCCACCACATGGATGAACTTTAGAAATACTAGACTAAGGGCAATAAGTCAGATACCAAAGGATAATATCATCTGATTCCACTGATGGTACCCAAAACAGGCAAATTCTCAGAGACAGAATAGAATACAGATTACCAGGCACCGGGAGAAAGAGGGAACTGAAGAGTTGTTGCTTTAATGGGTACAGAGCTGCAATTTGAGATGAAAAAGTCCTGAACATGAGTGATAGCAGTGGTTGTACAACACCATGAATGTACTTAATGATGCTGAACTGTAAATTTTGAAATGGCTAAAATCATAAATTTATGTATATATATTTTATCACATAGAAAAGTTTTAGTTATAAAACTAGGAAAATAAATATATAAGTTAAAATAAAAAGAGGAGCCTCCATGTGTTATAAGGAACTTGTGTGACAAGCCCAATGTCTCATCAGCACATCGTGTCATGATACTTCAATTTATATTTTCTTCCCAAAGTGTGACATTTTTCAAATTCCTGAAGATATGAGAAGGTTGGGACAGCAGACTAAATGGTTGAGGATGAGTTGAGCTTTCGTGTTTGGATATATAAAAACACTTTTATATAGGGTGACTCTTCAGACTTTTAAGCAATTTAGAGGTAATGTTAAATATCTGGTTAAAATCCCTCTAATGTGTCTGGTAATCATTTCAACTAGTAAAGCATAATGTGAATTCAGACATACAGTCATACTAAAATCTTTCCCACTTGCCTACCTCTCACACAGATTATGGAGGGAATGTGTTATAGACAATAAAATCTAAGGGGAAAAAAATTGCCACCCTGCTTCAGTTCTGCCATTAAACCCACGATGGCGACCATTGCCGTGTAAAAGGAAAAACAACAAGTTTACAGTTCCTCATTTCCCATGGTAAACAGATTGCTTATTTTAATTTTGAAAATAAAGCGATAGAGGCTATGTAGGTCTGTAAATAAGAGTGTGCATCTCAATTTTCTGCAAATGCTTAAGTGGTTTACATCTGTTTCCTCCCAGTTGTATTTCTCAAACATGAATTTCCATTTTAAAAAGAGTCGTAAAATCACTACTGTTTCTCTGTGGATCTATTAGCAATAAAATAGCCTACAGAGGTTTGCACAGCCATGGAAAATGTACAGTGATAATAGGCTGTCCTGCTGTTACATGGCTTATGCAAACTTTACATTTATCACGGCAGAACCATCTATCCGCAGGGTGGTAGCACAGCAAACAACTGAATAAAAAGGACCAAGAAAAGGAAGAGACTAAAATCTCTATGTACACATCATTAATCAGACAAGATGAATTCTCCAGCTCGGAAGAGCATTTCCTCAAAGCCAAGTGAGAGAAGGAGCCGGAGAGAGCGAGTGTCAGGTTGATCACAATCTACAGTGTACAACTCTCCCCCAAAATTAATCTCCAACAAACATGTTTGCTTCTCTCATTTGCGTGTAAGGTGGTTCGCTACTCTAGTGATTTCTTTCTCTAATGAACCAAGCTGGTCATCTGCTGAAAACTTCTACTCCAGCAGACTCATTCTTCCATTGTGTTAAGTAAAAGGGCTCAAAATAGCCCATGGCCTCACACACTGGTGTGGCCTCCTCAACCCTCCTCCACAGAACAGGCAGCACAGCCATGCCCATCAGATCCCCAGAGTCCATGTTATCACCAGGATTGAAGTGCATCTACCTCTGTCCCCATGAGACTGTGCCACCGACAAAAAAGACAACTGTGCCTCTTTTTGTTTCGGAGTCCAAATTAATTTACTAAGGTCTGGATGATGGTGAGGAGCAGGTTTCACAATGGCCTCCTCCCCAAGATCCTCTGGTCTTCATTCTCCCCTGTGTACGAGGACCTGCCCCTTCACTGGCCGGGAAAGAGCCAGGCCGGTGCTGTCCTCTTACTCTGCTCCTCCTCACCTGGAACTTCTGGCTGCTGTTTGAGAGCACAGGAAGGAGAGTGGAAGGAGTGGGCTCAAGACAGAATAGCAGGAATTGAGAAAGGCAGATTTCCTTGTTTAAAAGGGAGAATGGAAAGCCCTCCAAGAATTACTGTAAGTACAGACAGTATGTCCAAGTGCACAGGGTCCCCTACTGCAGTAGCAACAAGGAGAAGCGAAATGCCTTTCCTGTGCACACAGGCTGACCGAATGGCGTGTCATGTTGCTCTTAGCCATGTGGTGGGCATGTGTGACACTCTAGGTTTCACTTCCATTCCTAAACTTTCAGCCTGCTTCAAGTTCAGCATGGATGGAGAAATGTCCCTAGGGCCCCACAGCTGTGTACTTCTCGGCATTTGTTTCCCTTTGCTTGCCTCCTACTCTGAGCTCGGTGTCGTCCAGTCCCAACTGTTATAATGTCCAGTTCCTTCTGAATCAAGCGACAGTAGCAGCACAAGTCTGTGTTTTTTAATGACAACAGTGGCTTCTATTTCCTAAAAACGGCCTCCTCTCCATCTAAAACATATGTGCACAAGACACATCTGATCTTCGCTCTTTGAGTGGCCTTGTTTCCCTGAAATAGAAAAGAATAAAGAAGATATATTTAAGTTTCATGGTGTTCCCTGGTATGTTCTATTAATTGGAGATATTCACATTTTTTAAAAAGTGTATTTGTTTCATTTTATTAGTTTAATTAAGGAAGAGAGGAGTTTCAGAAATAATTCAGGAGACCCTAAGAAGAGTGATGGAAAGATAACCTCTCACTTAAAACCCCTCACACTGGCAAGTAGGCATACTTACCTCAGGAAGTTCCACTGTTTCAAGAACAGACCAAGACAGGAGGGAAGAAAGACAAACAGGAAGTGAAGGAAATGTGCGAGGAGGGCAGCTGGCACATCCAACAGTGCAGCGGCTCCTGCCTGCCACACAAATATTAAGGTTGGGGTGAAGTCTGTTGTTTTGAATAAATTTTTGATGGGGCTTTTAGTTGAGTGTCCCAAAAATCACTATCAGATCCGTTCAAATAATTGAATGGGAAACAATCCGACACTCAACTTTAATCCATTTCTGGGCCTGGTAATAGGTTATTAAGACCTGATCATTTTTTATTTTGGTTTGACAGCAGAAGGGGGTATATCTGCATTTTAGATCAGAGTTTCTCATGCTGAATTGCCTCAGGACCAACAGGAATAGGTCTAAACATCCCCCGAGCAGCAAAGCTGAGAAGGCTGGTGTCCAAATCCCAGCTGTATGCAGTATCCTTGCCTGACATCTCTCACCTGGTGCTGTTAGGCATCTTTTCTTGGATGCTTAGCTCCTCTATCATTAGTTCGCAGTGAACACTACCATGCTTGATATTTCTTACAGTGGGCTCCTGTAGGCACTGCAAAGCTGTACATGACTAAGCACACAGCTGTCCTGGCCTTATGTGTATGCTGGAAGCAGAGATGTGATAAGTTTCCACAAAGGCCACTCAGCTGTACATCTACTGCTAATGCCTTGGAGACGAGCAGAGAGCACAGTGTGCAGCATTGCTTTCCAAAATACTCTCCGGATTTCTTGCTGGGGAGATGGATGTGGGCTATTGATCTTTCTCTTCAGTGATCGATTGTGTGCCATCCTGGCTTCTCTTCCATAAACAGAAACCCAGAGTTCATTGGCAAGACTGCCACTTATCAACAACTGTTTTTAGGTTGAATTGAGAAGCCCCACCAGAGCCCTTGGCAGTTCTGCTAAGTGTCCTTTCTACGTCTCCTGGATCTTTTCAATGAGCCCTCCCAGGAAATCCTGGCTTTGCTAGATAGCAGTGGATCTGACTAGGCACCAGACTCTTCTGCACATCACTGACAGTTGGACCAAGGCCTACTAGGAACTGTAATATTTGTAGTAATGATAACTGCTATTGTGACTTGATCCTTTCTATGTGCCGGGTACCATAAATGGATGTCAAACATTCTCACCTGCTTGTCTGAGATGTTGAGTTTGAGATTTCAGCCTACACTTTAACCCCCATACAAGGCTTCCTCTCCAGTCTTAGCATCTTCATGATATCTTTTGTTTGCTTAGTGGGAAGAAGACATGCTTGTCTCCAACTATGAGACTGTGGCTGGCGGAGGTCCTCGTGCACGTGGCACACATGGTGCTCCCTGTTCCTCTTTAGCACTTGTTTCCTGCATCCTCCTGCTCTCTCCACGCCTCTCCTCCCTCTACACTTCCCTATCCCTCTATTCATCTTTTACACAGCAGGGCAGGGTAATTCGCTGCATGCTAGGCAGTAACTATGTCGTAATAACAATAATTCTTGGTACTTAGAGCTCCTCATCCGAGGATGTCACCCAAGCTTAAAGAAATTTAAATATATCTGTTCACAGCGGCATGGTGGGATGGATTTGGTCTCCTTTTAAGGCTGGAGAGAGGGAGGAAGCTCTTGGCCCTTCTGGATGCTGTCTTCCTAACCAAGACTGGAGGGACATGTGGTGGAAGGACTGTACAGAGTCATGGTGTCTCATTTCCCAGAAGTCCCTTTTCAGACTGCACTGATGCCTCACTAACAAGCCTCTGTCTTCAGGTGTCTTCTGGGTTCCTGGCACTCAGACAAAGGGCTTCCCACCAGCTAATCTCTGTTCATCACCAGCAGCCAAAGATTCTTTCCTGAAATTGTCCCTGAGATGACCACTGTTGGCCTCTGACGAGGAAGAGGGTGCCTGGGCCGGCAGCTTTTCATGTCCACATTCCCACCTCCCCTCGGCCTCCCCGGCCCTCTGTCCCTGTGAGATGCTGCCTTTTCCTACTCTGAGGATGGACTCACCCACACATTCCCTCTGGCAGTGATCGCTACCCACAGCCCGCCCTGTGGACAGCCCGAGGGCTCAGGGGCTGTCTACCTAAGGGTTAAAGTTCTAGACCCTCATTTTCCACTCAACCTTCTAGTTAACCTCCTCTTGCTGGAGCTGAGCTTTTGGATTTGCTTCTCACCTACCTGGACTTGTAGGACGCATGTCCCTTCTCTTGTTTAGTCTGAAGTACGCACCTTCTACCTCAACTAACCTGTTAACATCTGAACATTCCCATGACACACTAGAGAGCGGCGTGTGCATCCAGGAGAGAACACAATTTCCTTCACCAATTATGAGCAACTCTCAGATCTTGGGTTAAGAGTAAATTGCTGTTCCAAGCCTCAGAAACAGAAGCCTCACATCTTTTGGAGACACGGGCACAAGTCTGAGTCCCTGCGTGCCGTAATCCACATGAGCAGAGAACAGTGATGATGTGCTCATGAAATGTAGGCCACTGTCCTGAAGGCTTAGGAACCTGCAAGGAAGGAGCAGACACTGGCCATACTACCAACGAGTACTCAGTCTTAGGCAGATGAGAGGGGAACACACAAACAAAGAAAATCCTGAGTGCGTGTGGGCTGTGAGTCCTCATTCTCAGCAGGCACCAAGGTTGGAGACCGAAAAGTGTTTCTCTCTTCAGATTCGGTCATGGTGAGAAAGAAGAAAGAAGAGCAATTTAGTCAAGGTAGATGAGAAGCATTTCAATGGTAAAATCACTGGAGCTTTTCCCTCTGACTCAAAGCAAATGCATTTGTCAAGCACACTATAAATATACATTTGCACTATTTATTACCTCTGCCTATAAAAGAAAATTGTATTAGGTGATTGTGCTGAAAATGTGTCAAAAACATAATTTGCATCTCTTTTATGTGGGTGTTTTTGTGTGTATTTGCCATATTTCAATTTGCTAATATACATATATATCTCTGTAGAGACATATATAAATGCTGTTTAGTTCTTCTGATCTTTGTTTTTATTTTCTTAGTATAAAAATTTCAATATAATTTGTGATTCTAAAAATATTGCTTTTGAAAAATACGGTATGGATCCTTCGTTCCCCTAATTCCCATAATCCAATACAATAAAACATTTACTAAAAGTATATTAAAGAGAATGTCCTGAAGGATTTGCTTCTCTTTGACAAACTGCCGCTGGAGGATTATGCAGAATGTTTTGTGTGTTGTCCTGAATTTCATAGAATCCATCTCTCTTCAGTTAGGTGACTTTCCTTAAGCTTCCCCATTACCCCCCAGAAGGGAAGACTCATTTTCCCTGCTAAGCAATTCTACAAACTATATGGAACTGAGATTTCGGTTATTTGAGCTTATGTGGTTTATCCCTCAGATGTCATGAATTTTGAAAGGAGGTGTATTCTACATTATTTTTATTTATAGTCTATCAGAAGTTTTTTTGTTTGAAAATAAAAGACTTGCAATTATATCTTTTGCCAGCTCCTCTCAGCCACCTTAGGAAGCAGGTCAACAGCCTCTGATATTAAGGAAGAAAGAATTAAACCCAAGAGGAGATTATGTCACTTTAGGGTCACACAGAAAATCATTAAAAGATTAAAACTCACGTCTCCTAAGTCTCAAGTGTTCTGCTTTGCTGTTAGAAATGTCATCTTAGTTTCTTATCCTCATCTACAATCCACACACATACCATTTTTCCTGAAGTAGTAACACCTCAGCCAGGAGAGGCCACAGTCCTTTCTACCCTGTATTGAACACTGGGGAAAAAAAAAATCCTTTCTCCAATTTCCCCTGAGAACTTGGCCCCTCAGTGTGATCAGGCAGAAAGGAAGGGCCATGGACACAACTGTGCCATCCACAAATTCTAATATTGAATCTGCAACCATCACGGTGAGTGTGACGCACATAGGGCTTTTAGGAGGCAAAGTTAAATGAGATCATAAATGTAGCATCTTACTCCAACAGAGCCAATGGCATGAGTTGTCCATACACAATGGAAAGCAACGCTAAGGAAAGGCCATGTGAGGACCCTGTGAGAAGGTGGCCCTTGCAAGTCATTAGGCACTGACCCTGCTGGATGCTGTAGGTAGGACTCATGAGCTTGGGAACTGAGGAACACATTTCCAATCAACCCAGCCAGCCCTTGGCCCCTTGCTGTGGCGGTCTACGCACACAGATCTTATGGTCTAACTTTCATGTCTTGGGGTCTGTGTGGAACAGGACGCAGAAGCTGTGCAGAGTCTGGCTAACGGGAATCCCTGCAAGGAGGATGCAAGGGCCCTGCGGTAAGGGCTACAGATGGGACCCCCAGTCAAGGCCAGGGAGTTAGAGTCAGCGCCAGGGGGCGCGAGAGAGTCCCAGTGAGTAGGAAGCACGAGGCAGCTGATTCCAGAGCAGCTGATTTTTATCCTCCATGTCAAGCAGCACCCAGGAGTACTCAGCCATCACCCTGGGGAGCAGTGGAGGCTGAGGCCCTTACCCTTAAAGACGCCAATCTGTCCTGCACAGTATGATTTTCTCAATCCTTGCCCCATCTCCCACACATCTGAACATCATCAGAAAACAAGGGGCAGGTAGATAGTCTCTGAAAAGTGGAGCACGATTATCAAAGGAAATCTTGACACCACTTAAGGAGCTGAACCATCTGGGCTGAATATAAACAGGATTAGGAGTTAGTACACTTTTCCTTCTCGGCCAGTGGGCGTTCAAGAGAAAGCCCTACTTAGGTACTGGCAAATAAAGGAGCCCTCTTTCCTCCGCCCACACAAGTTGTAATTCAGGTTGGATGTATGACCTGCTGTGGGGGAAACTGAAAGGAGAACACCTCTTCCGGGGGATGGAGGGGTTGGCACGAGTCCGACTGCTGCTGCATCCTCTGGAACCAATTACAGGGTTGGGGTGTTAGAGGGGGTGATGTCTCCCTGCGCCACCTGCTCTTCTGCCTCCCTGAGGCGGGCTGTCCATTATTTAATGCAGTGGGTGATTTCCTCCATTGACATGAATGGTTATCAGTGTCATAAAGTCTTGAGGGTGCCAAGCACAGAGCTCTCCTAGACATTTGTCGGCCCAGCAGTGGTGTTGGTGCCCTGCCTCGTTGGAACTCAAGTCTCTGTATTCTGTGCCGCGTGTTTCAAAGTCCTAACTGAGGAGTCCTGTAGTGGAGGTCAGCTCTGAGACCTTGAACGAGTCTTCCACGCCAGGATCTCAGTCTTCACATCTGTTGGTAACATTCCCTTTAGTTGTATGAGGGCGTAAGATGTCTTATTCCATTTTTACTGTCTTTCTCACGGGCCGTTGAAGAACTGGAGCAGAGCCAGTACCATAGCAGTAAGCCATGGAGAGGCTGCTCTCTGTGCCTCAAATAACTCACCTTATTTAGTCCTCACACCATCCTGTGAAGAAGGCCTTATTACTGCCGTCACCATTTTACTGACAAGAAAATCGAGACACAGGGAATAACTCGCCCAGAGAAGCAGGGTTTGCAAACATGAGAGCCCAGATTCAGAGGCTCCATAGTCCTGGGGTCCCATACAGTGCTGCCTCCAGGACTGGGAGTGAGTAGCAATACGCTGGCTCTGGCCAGGAGAAGGTGGTCCGGAGATCCTGCATTTGGCAGCCTCTGCAGAGGTTCCCACTGCCAAGGCCCACTTTCACTTCAGAATGTTCTTTGTGCTTCAAAAAGATTAGCCTATGACTTATTTCACCAGCCTGTGTTTGCCAGGCTTTTTTGGGTTTGGACAGGGATCTGGAGACCTGCTAGGAGGGGAGGGTAGAGCAGGAATTCTGCAGCAGGTCATGTTTGGAAATATTTTTTAGGAACTCACATTCAAATGTATTGTCCTCATTGCAACAAACCTAATCTTGTCATTTCAGAGAATGCCCCGCAGGACACCCCCTTGGGCCAGGCTGCTGAGCCCCAGCAAACCACACTGGGTCCTTCTTGCCTTTCAATCTGAAATTTATCTAATCCTTAAGGATTATTTGGCTTTTCCAGGAAGGTGATAGGGGAAGAAAAGGGAGAAGTGGGAATAATTTGTCCTATGAATAGACTGGCTTACAATTCACTTTAATTTCCTACCATGAGGAAATCTCTGTCTCACCCCCCATGCTGTCCCATGTGTGTATGTGTGTCTGTGTGTGCATCGATTTTTAATGCAAAAGGACATTTTCAAATGATCTGTGGAAGCTAAATTAGAAGCAATATCCTCAACTGAGGAAGCAATGGCTTGTTGTCAGCTCCCACACAACTGTACCCATTTCAGAAACCTGTCTTCTGCAGGCAACATCTGCTGCATGACAGCTGGAGGGAGAGGGCGAAGTCTTGCTCCTCCAACTGAATGCAGACCAGGCTGGTGTCCGGGAAGCAGTTGAACCGCCCATGTCCTTGCACAAAGCTTGTGGGAAGCATAAACATTTCTGACTCTGTTAAAGTTACTCCATTCAGGGGAAGATGAAAGACCTTTTATATCCAGGTCAACCATTCCTCCTGCCCCACAATCCAAACATGTTCACTGGGACAATAGCTACCTATCCTATGAGTGCCCAGGGATGACTGGAAGACATGAGTTCCCCGGGCAACAGGAGTGCTATGAAGGCAGCCCAGAGGAGTGGGAATTTGGGATCACAGCAGCCTGAGGCCTGGAAATGGACAGTTCATTTCCCATGAGTGAAGGCAGACTCTGTGAGAAATGACCCACTGGGCACTGAGTCTACACCCGAAAAGAACTGGCCAGACTGTCAGGAGAGTATGGTCTCTTCTTATTACAATAATGTGTGATGGCTTGAATAAGAAACGTCTGAGGATCATACAGAGACCTTAAATAGGAACTCAGGCTTTTTTTTTTTTTTTTTTTTTTTTTTTTTTTTTTTGAGCAATATGGTCTAGCTAGACTATCTCTGACCTCTTCTTTTGAAAAAGAAAAAAAGATGGGGTTGGGAGGCTGGAGGACCTCAGAGCACAAGAGATTTGTATCGACAAATCCTCATGTGGTCACCAGAGGGCTGCACTAGCTGTGGCAGCTTCTCCTCCCCAGATCCTTCCTCGGTCTGGTGAAGAATGTCCTGTTCTCCTTTGCAGTTCCTTGGCAAAGCTTAAAGGGAATGTCAGCCGGACAGGTATCTCTGGCCTGTGTGACTTATTGTTGGTGGCAGCAGTCGGGAGCCAGGGCCCACCACCACTTTGGGAAGGCAGCCATTTTGTCTACCTGGTGCAGTCACCCACCCATGATGGCTGTAGGCTGAAAAGCTCCAGGAACCCTGATGTCAGGCCATATTTGACTCTCCAGAGTCAACAGCCCTTTGTCTTTCTCCAGAAGACGCAAAAGTCTTCAATCATCTACAAGCTACCTTTTCCTTCCAGAATATGGCTGCATGTAGAGAAAGAAAGAAAAATCATACACACATACACACACCACACCAGACACCAAGTGCAGGACAATGTCAAAGCTAAGCTCACTTTCCATTTTTTATATTGTTTCCTATTTTCAGTAGCTACTGGGTGCCGGAGAGGAAAAGAACAACTTTAAAAAACAATTAGTGGGACATGTGGTATTCATTCTTGGCTGGAACCATGCAGCCTCATCTGCCGACAAATACTCTGCAGTCTTTCATGAAAAATGTTTTAGAACTAATGAGCTATATTTGCATTCCCCATAGAATGGATTCAGAATTTTTCATCTACATTGTGCCATGAAAAATGGATGTGTTTGGCACAGAAGTCATTTGAACATAAAGCCCAGCCTCAGTGGAAAGACAACCTTCAGAAAAACTTTTCAAGTAACTTAGCTCATTCACACTTGCTTCCACGGGGAAGGTCAGGCTCATGTGAAGGATGGAAATTTCCTGCACAAACCTAGATGCTGATGAGATTTGTTTTTGTAGATAATCTGCGGCAGTGAAATTTTTCATAATGTCACTGCAAAATAAATTAAAATGTTCATCTTCATATGGCTGGTTCCATTGCATTAAAATAAATGTTGCAAGCTCATTTAATTAGTATAGTTAGGACTGTCTCTTCCCTGCTTCACTGACTCTCCAAATCACAAGTTAATTTGTCAAAATCAGACCATTGTTTTTCCTTCATTCTTCATTACTACAGACAGCCCCATTTAAATAAATGTTTATGCTACAGAGAGCAGAGCAGCGAACAACCCCAAATATTTTCATAAGCCAGTGCTGGAAAACTTTAAAACATGAGGAGTGAAGATGTGGGTTTCTTCTCCTTTGTGGTTATTGGATATTTGACTGGCTGAAAAGGTACAAAATTGAGCAGTCTGCTGTAACTGATGATGTTCCGTCCGCCATTGCTCATGTTGGCGGGCTACATCCTCCTGAAAGCAGTTTTCTTCTATGTTTTCAAAGACAAATGATGACAAAAGATACCATCTCTATAAATTACCCTCCTCAAATCATTCTCTTCAAGAGCTCTTGGTTAATCAATTAGTCAGTGTTGGGAGGGAGGTCTGACGTGGGAGGGGGTCCCGCTTTTCACAGCCATTTGCTCCCCATTACTAGCTGTGAGCAGTCAGGCATTTCTGCTGAAATTTCAAAAGATAACCAAACTGTAGGGATGTCTTTCTTTACCGCTCACTTCCTGACCCACACGAGCCTCCAGGAAAAATCAGCAGTATGAGAACATGGTAGCTATTAATAAAGCATGAGTTCCTGGCAGTAGGAGTGTTGGGTTAATGATGAAGACCAGGGGAAACGGGTTCATGCGAGCGGCTGAGGAGCTCTGTGCGTGGAGGTCTTCTGGAAGGCATCCATCAGTAATGGATGAAAGGGCGCATCAGATCATTATCAGCACCCCCTGCTAATGAGATGCTGCATCCCCATTCAGTAGAGACTCTTCACTGGAAAATGCCACAGGGCTTTGCTCTGCCATCAGCCTCAACCTGGTGAAGGTCAACTTCCTTCCCTGTAGTTCTGTCCCTTGACATGATAGAGTGATTCCACCTCTTCTCGCGTAAGGAAGCTGCAAGATAGGTTAGGCTTTTTCTTTCCGCTGGATAGTTTTTTGCCTCATTTCCCATTTTCCTTTGCTGCTTTTGCTTTGCCTGATTTTTCCACCATGGAACAAATAGGGGCAGGAAGAGTAGGAGATTTTTGCAATGCAATGAATGAGAAAAGCTTTCAAAAGTACGTTTGGTGTGACTCTTGATAAAATCTGATATATAGAATGAATTTTTCCTCTTTTTTTCTTTTACTGAATAAATTCTCAGAACCAATTTTGTTTCACTAATAAATTATTTGATTAACCATATTGTCTGTTGGATTGATGTGCTATCTAATGACCGTACACTCTCTGTTTGTTCCATGTTTATACTTGGCTTTCAGAAGTGAGAACTCTTATGAACAGCCAAGCATTCAGACAAACACACAAGCACTAGAATTTGGGACACTCTACTGATACTTCAGTGCTGTCTGAAAGAAGTAGTTAAGATTCAGTCATTCCTTCACTTACTCATTCACTAAGAAATATTTGTTGTCGGGCACTGAATTAGTCATTGGGTGGAGAAAACCAACCCACTTTTCTCTTGGAAAAGAAGCAGAGCCTTCTGAATAGGACAGCTCATCCTGCTTCCTGACCTTGCCACCTTATCTGATGACAAGGTAGTCTGCTGAACACATTTGGTGCCATCTTTGTCATCCAAAAAACAGAGCAGAGCCAGCTGTGTAAATGACGTATAAAATGACCTTGAGCCTGGTAGGCTTTGGGCCTGGATGACTCTCTAAAAGTATAAAGGTTTAAATCTAAAGTGTTCCCCAGGACTAGGGATTTAATTCAGTGGTGCTGGGCCTGCTTGGCGCAAGTGCAAGGTTCTGAGTTCAATTCTTGGTACTGAAATATGTATGTATGTATAAAATGTCTTCCAGAGAAGACATTTTTTCATATGTTTGGATCTTGGGGACACTGTATGCTGAATGTGCTGTCAGGAGGTTAGGCTCTGGCCAGAGGTGAATCTTCAGGGGTGTGACCGGAAGCGGGTATTTTTGTCCTCAGCCCTCCTGTCTTGACTTCCTGGCTGCTGTGGAATGTGCATTTTTCCTCAACCAGGCCCTTCCACGTGCCATTTTGTCTTGGATCCAGCTAACCATGGCCTGAATTCTCTGAAACTCTCTCTTCCTTTAAATTGTGGATGACCAGTATTTATCTCAGTGACAGCAAAGTGACTAATACAAAAGAAAATATAATACTGTCATTCAGACTCTCATCTTTGACCAGCTTACTCTAGTGTTTCTGAGAGAGCCAGATGGGCCTGAACTCTAGGTGCTGAGTAGGTTGGAAGCAGAGGAATACTTCCTGAAGGGCATGCCAACAGAGGAAAATTTTCTTAGTGAAAAACAAAAAGGCACCACATAATGCTGGCTCAGTCTTTTGTCACCAGGTCAAACACCAAGCTTAAAGCATGGTACCAGAGAGACCTCCCAGGGCTTGCAGTGCAGGCCGTCTGCAGGAGAACCTTGCTAAGTTGTGGAGGCAGCTGTCACAAGGAGATGGCAGACCTTGGTTCAGATCCCACGGTCCACTTAGCAGCTGGGATCTCAGGCAAATGATGGCTGCTGGGAAGCCATTTTCTCATACATGGAATGGGCATAGGAAGAGTAACACCTGTTTCTGCATGGTTTCTGTGAGCATTAAATGAGATCTGTGCAGAGGAGACCTGGCACATGCCAAGTGCTTGGCAAATGTTAGCTCTCTTCTGGGAATTTTGGAAGAGATAGAGGTGGGAGAGGGCTGTGAGGCAAACAGAGTACTGAAAAAAGATTAATGTTTAATGGAAGTGCCTTTGAAAACCTGGCTGCTAAATTAGTCTTAAATGGATCTCTGGCCTGAGACTGGACCATAGGCATCTCCATGCGGGCACATTCCCCAGCTTTTCAATCTGGAAGGAATTTAGTGACCACCTACCCACAGCCCACTCACAACTTAGAAAAGCATGAGATGCTTCCTGAGGCCTTGGGATGTCAGTAGCTCCATCCCCGCTTCCTCTCGCCTCCCATCCGTGTGTGGAAATAATAGACTGCCTCTGTCTGAGGCTCTCCAGCTCTCCTGACTACTGCTTACACGATGAGGTTCTTCACTCGGCATCATTCCCCCCCTTTTAACCTTTCCTCCGTCTATTGCTTTACTTTTAAAACATGTGCACTCAAAGCCACATAAAATCTAATAAATGCTTCTGTTTTGGAAGAATAAAGGGAATGTGACTTCTTTTATCCTAAAGCAGTCTAGGACTCAAGTAGCCTTTTGGTAGCCCTGATAGTGCCCTGAAATCCTGGGACTTCTTGCCCCTGATGAATGTGAGCCAACCCTTCTCATCCTGAAGCTGTGCCATCTGTTATTTATCCCGAGAACCCAACCTTATGTTTATCACCATTAAATTCAATGAGTTTAAGGCTATCATTTCTGACTGTCAAGATCTTTTTTCCCCATAATTCTGTCACCTGGTGGATTAGTTTTACTTCCCAGCTCCGTGTGCGGTTGTTATCCTGCCAGTCACATGCCTGTCCCTCTGTGTATCAAGAGTAGCATGGGACTTTGTCATAGATTTGCCAAACTCAAGACACTTCTTCCTCAGAGGGCCCTAGCCCTACAGGTGCTGTGACTCACAATCAGGCCATTTTAAACCCCAGGGTCCCCTCGTATCCCTAGATGCTCTCTCAAAAATGGAGAGGGCTCCCAGAAAGAAGTTACCACTAATTATTACTGAGGATTTGCATTTTAAGTTAACACTTTGGGATGAATTGTGGACAGTGGAACACAGGAAAGGGCTATAGTTTGAATATATCTCCTAAGTTAATATGTTGAAAACATAGTCCCCAACCCACTGGAGTTAAGTGGTGAGGAAGTCATAAGAGCTGTGTCCCCAGGAATGAGTTAAGAGTGGCACCGTGAGAGTGGGCTGTTTCCGAGGTGAGTTCTGCCCTCTCTTGTCTCGCCTCCTCTCACACTGTCACTGTGTGATGTTCTCTGCCATGGGTTGAGACAGCAAGAGGACCCTGCACCCTGCTATTGGACTTTGCAGCCTAGACCTACAAGAACGAATCTTCTTTTCTTTGTAAATTACTAGCCTGTAATATTCTGTACAAATTGATGAATGGATACACAAGACGTGGTATATCCAGACAATAGAATATTATCCAACCACAAAAATAGGGAAGTACTGAAACGTATCATGATGATTAACTTTAGAAACATCATGCTACATGACAAAGGGCAGATACTATATATTGTATGCTTCCATAAATATTAAATATCCCAAAGGGGCAAGTGCACAGCTGTAGGAAGTAGAGTGCTGGCTGTCAAAGTCAGGGAATGGGAGAAATGAGGAGTAACTGCGAATAAATACAGGGCTTCTTTTCGAGTTAGGAAATGCTTTGGAATGACAGTGAGTGAAGTTGTACCATCTTATGAATAATCTAAAAACCATGGGATTGTGCACTTGAAGATAACAGGCAGTAGGGAGATAGATCTTTCTCAAATGGAAAGCAAATTAAGAGATGAAGGGAAGGAAGGGGAAGGAAAATGGATGGAAAGAAAGACATGAGATGTTATGTACCTGTATCAACTTCCCAGAAGAAATGCTATCATTAGATAATGTAAACATTACTAATTAAAAAATTAAAGCTGAAAAAATACACATAAACTGGTGAATTTTATAGTTTGTGAACTAAATAATTACAAATTAAAGGCAATTTCCAAACAGAAGAGTTTAAATCCTAACTCTTTAAACTGAGAAATTTTCAGTATAAGTCCATGACACAGCTAATGAAAGAGCAGTAAAGTACATACGTGTACATGTAACAGGTAAATCGAGAAATGTGTTTCCGTTTTGTGGGAATTAAATCAGGAGTGAAGGTGTCCTTCCACTGAGGGCTACAAGATGACTGGGAGGTGGTGGCTTGTGCCTGGGACTCTCCTTATTCTGAAGCCACATCAGAACCCACTCAGATTAAATCACCTGCTTTAGCGAACATTTTATGAACTCCTGCTTTTCTTAGCCTGATTGTCAACAAAACACTATGGGTTTAGCTCTCTGTTGAGCAGCCCTTTCTCTGATCCCTATTTCCAGAAATGAAAGAGCAGTCTGTGCAAACCAGCCTCTTCAGGTGAGTGACAGAGCAAGCCAGGAAAGCTGGGTTTTCCACCAGAAAGAAGGAAAAGATTCGAAGCAGCCAAGCTGAAGGCTCGGTTAGGAGCCCAGGTAGGCCCCCAGTAATAAATACAGTTATTGCTTGGACAGTAAAAAGTACTGGAGAGTTTAAAATAAATTCAGAGTTATTTAAACTTAATTTATGACCAGGAAAATAAACCCTCTCTTCCACCATTAATGTTTTTTTTATCTGGGCCATCAAATGTCACACGCTACTGATTTTGGATGTAAGGTCACTGGAAACAACATATCAAAGGTGTCAGCACCACAAATCAAATGAAATTCCCCTAAAAATAAAAATGTCAGGAGTAAAATAATAGGCAATAGTTATTTCATGCTATGAAAGACTTGTAATATATCAAAGGGTTCACCTTTTTCTACCTTTATGATGTATCACTCTGAACACTAAATATACTTCTGCTTAACAGATAAAGTAAAGAAAACAGGCATCAGAATGCTGATGATAATAAGAAAGATGGCATGCAATAAGACTATCTAGAGGCACATAAACACTGGCAGGCAGACTTCTGAATATATCAAAAGATAAACAATGACCCTGCATATATGGAGAGCTGCCATCTAGCATGTCAGTTATTATAAGAGGGCATCTTAAAGGTCACCTAAAATGGTGTCTTTGAAACTAGAATACAGATTATGTTGAGTTTGGGAAGAGGATAAAATTGAGCATCATAAAGCTCGCAAAGTGATTGTGACTCTACAAGGAAGTGCAAATCCAGAAGAAATCTTCTGATCTTTTCTCCCCGGATTGAATCAAAAAGAAGCAAGTGCCTATCTTCAAGGAGAAGATGAAAGATAAAGGAGACTTGGAGCAGATAGTTTCTTTATGATCTTCATGTTATACAGCTGACAGGCGGTGGCATTTGCCATAATGCCTTGTTGCTAAATTCATTAACTCTTGGCAGGGTAAATTCACCCAGGATCATGCTTTATGCAAAAGCATCTGACTAACAGGGTTATCAAAGCCTCAGGTAAAAATGACTTTGTTTCATCCTTGTGACATATCGTACAATGATTTTCTAGGGCATTATAGGTAAAATCTTGCTTCCTGATTCAAGGACTCATAATCCAGTGGATGAAATGGCTCTGGGGAAGGATAAAAGAAGATGGAGCCATTCACGTATGAGTACAAATTTCGCCCAAGATAGTAGTAAGCAGTTACAGAATAGCCATAATACTTTAGTTTAAGCCTCTTAAAGTCCTTTGATCATGGAGTGGAGAGAGGGAGAGGTCACGCTTCCCAGTCAGCAGGAAATACAGCGTGGCAGACCGCTGGGCCGGCAGGGTCTTAGCCCTACTGCCTGGCCTTCTGGAAGGCAGAACTGCTTGATTCATGGCTATGACCAAGTTCTACTGCAGAATTTTAGTGATTAAAAGATTTTTAAGATCCAACTCTCTTCTGTGTGGCAGATGAGGAAGCTGAGATCCAATCCAGGGTAGAAGATGGGAGCTTCATTCATTGTGGTCCCTGATGGCTGGCCAGGCCACTTCTGGGAATATCTCTCTCTCTCTTTCTCTCTCTCTCACACACACACACACACTCACGCATGCTCGCACACATACACGTACACACGCAGGCACCCTCCATGTTCTTCACGAGGCAGCTGCTCCAATAGTGAGGCAGAGTCCCCAAAATGGTTCCCAACCACCACTGAATTGATATGTCTGGGCTCCTGGGATGTCACTGGATTCTCTGCACATCTCTTTCTCCTAGGTTGCACTTAAAAATCTGTACCTGTTGATGTTTCTGAATAACTCCATAGTACTAGAGTACCTCAGGCTAAGACCAGATAAGAATGTCTCTGCATAACACAGTAGTTAGAAAATCAACTGTTTAAATTCGAGTCTGATTCTGACACACATCAGCAGTAGAACAACATGATAGACCATTCTACACCCCAGTTTCCTAATGCACACAGTGGTACTGGCAGGAAAACCATTTGTCTCGTTGTGCTGCGGGGATGATGGAAAGCTTTCAGCAGGGCCGAGCTCAGGCCAGGGCCGCGGGGTGTGCACACCCTCCCCCAGGGAGAGCTGGGGGCTTCAGGAGTCCTGCTCACCAGCATGTGGGCCTTCACCTACAGACACAACTGCCTTTTACAAAAAGTGTGGGATGGAATGGAGGGACACAGGTGGCCTGGGCTGCATGTCTGCCCAGGGCTCTCCTGAACAGCTTTTCATCCTTTGAACAATCTGCTCCTAAGATGGATGGTTTTTGTGGTCAAGATGGGGTTTGACTCAGGGTCGTATCATGAGAGACAGGAGCCACCCCGAGCCCCATTTATTTGCAGATTGGACTTATTAAAGACCAATGATGTTGTGACAGTTCTTTGGGTACCGACTGAATTATTTATACATCCAATGAAATTACCTTATTGGAGATTTCAAACCTGTTTAACTCTTGAGTTTTCAGTTTCTGTTGTGTAGAAACTCCACTAAGCACTTTTTAGTTCCTTTGTGGTTGCTCCCTGAAAATTCATGAGTGTCAGGGCTACATGGCAAATTTTCTATCCTTATGGCTTCATAAAGAGAAAAAAATAAAAATCAAAAAAATCAAACTCAAACTCAAACTTGATTTTGAGGAAAACCATTAGTATCTACAAAATTTTTATTGAAGAAACAGTTATTAAACTGGTCGGAACTTTAAATACCTAGAATAATGTATTAAAATATAATGACACAGCACCTTTCCTCTATTTCCTGAAGTTTAAGGGGAGCTTTCAGTGCTTCTCTCAGACACGCAATTCCACTCAAGAGTTACTGTTAATCCTGCCTTATCCTATTACTTGTAAATTCAATATAATTGAAGACATACCCAGTTCTTCCAAAGCTTGAATTTTTGCCCAGCTTTTTTCAGCCTGTTGCCTTTCAAAACACTTTATTAAACACTTGTTTTAGTGTCAGATTCTTTAAAGGAAAATAATAACTACCATGTACATTTTATGGGAGCTGCTCGAAATACAGGCCACAGTGCCAGAAACTAATAAACTCAAATCTCACGACTTCCATCTGAGAGCTGCCATAAAACTGTGACGGAGCAGCATGGGTACATTTGACCTGAAATGGAAATGCATGTGTTATATTACCTAGTTTTACGGGAGAAACTGTCATGAGGTTCTGCAATTTTAAAACTATATTCTTATTCTATTGACTATGATGCAAGTTAGCTTCTAAATATCATTTTTCCTCTAAAGAACTCCAAACAATTTTCCTATCATATTACCCTGAAGCATCAGCCCTATTGCCTGGTATTTATTAGCTCTGTTTTATGAGTGAGATGGTTGGATGAGCAACAGTTTTCAGGTCATACCCTTGAGATGGGGAGTTTTGACCTTGAGGCTACTTCAATTATGAGAAGGAATTTTAGGAGGGAGAGCCTGAAAGAAAGTCTCAAGATGAGTCCAAGGTGACGCCCGAAACTTAGAAGTGGGTCACCAGGGTCTATGGCCCATGTGTGAGACAGCCTGCAAGGCTGACAGCTCAGGCAAATGTGCCCACAGATGCACACAAGGCACAGTGACAATGACCTTCACAGGCAAGCTAGATAGGAGGTGGACAGCACTCTGGGAACCAAGAGCCATGGACAGACAGGAAGTTATTCTCATGGAGGAGAAATGTTCCAAGGTATGATGGAAGACAGAGCTTGCTTCAAGAAAGCCAGGTCTCTGCCAGGCAGAGGGCACAGTTGACATCATTGTCGGGACACGATGATTCCAGAGGAAATCATTTCTCAAATTGGCTGTTATTTCACATGGCACATTCTGGGGTAGAATGCTTTCAAGTACTTATTTTAAAAACTATCCATAATGAACCAGAGCATGAAAATTTGCTCTGTAGCATCTAGGAGTGTTTCTCTGAGTGATATACTAGTCTGGTCCAGTGTGTTGATGAGTGGTCTCAACACATCAGCTTCCTAAGTTCCCAAGCACTTAAGTACTGAGGGATGTGGGTGATTACTTTCCAGTCACTGGGTAGGGAAATTGAAGCTGAGATGTGTGGCTAAACCACTGTTTTAATTTTAGATGAATGCACAAATGTGAACCATGTAGATTGGTTTTTACTTCTAAGATCCAGGTCTTTTATTAGCTAGCAACAAAGCATTTCTTTATCATTTTTCTGGGAAGAATGTGCTCCAGAACCCAATGCATTTTATTTTTTATAACACATAAATTTTAACACTACACTCAATTTTATGAACTCTTGACCTCCTGAATATGCAAATAACCAAAAGAAGAGTTTGATTGATCATGATTCTATATAAGCAGAGACATTATATATAAATAAGAGTTGAAATTTTGAATATATTTCCACTTCTGCCAACCAATTTGGCTTAAATTGAAAAATTAATAGAAAAAATAGGGCCGGGGAGTTAGCTCAGTGGTTCCAGCGCCTGTCTTGCAAGTGCAAGGGCCCAGGTTCGATTCCCTGGTAACCACATACCATACTGGGCATGGAGACTCACACCCAGCAGCAGCCAGTACCACATACCACAGTGCCAGGCGTGGTGGCTCATGCCTGTAATCCCAGCACTCGGGAAGCAGAGGCAGGAGGATTGCTATGACGTGAGTTGGAGGCTGAGCTCAGGGTCAGCCTGAACCACGAAGCGAAACCCTGTCTCAAAAAACCTAAAAAAAATAAAGTAAAAATAAAAATAAAAAAGAAAAATTAATAGAAAAAATAGCAAGTTGTCAGCAACACATATAAACTTATGTTTAAAATTTTTATCTGATTTACATTTACACCAAAGAAGTTTTTGAAATAGGGATATTTCAAAAGTATGGGATATTATTAAGTATGGATATTAGGGATATTTCTAAGTATATATGTGTATAAGATCTACATGAACTACAAAATTCTGATTAAAAACTCAAAGCAGATCCAAAAGCCACTTTATGTTCATTGGGAGGAAGAATCAGTATTATCAAGATTTAAGTTCTTCCCAACTTAATCTTTATGTTAATTTGATTTTAGTAAAAGCTCAATAAGCTGTTTTATGATATCAACAAACTGATTCCAAAGTGCACTGTGGAAAGGCAAGAGACTCACAACACTAAGAGGACAGTGAGTAGGGCGGATACTTTCTGATTTCAAGATTTACTCTAAAAGTACAGTATCCAAGACGATGTAGGAATAGCAAAGAACAAGCAAGTAAACCAAAAGAGTACAGAAATCCGTGTGTATCTATACACAGACAAATGGAAATAAAATGCACAGACGGCCTTTATGACAAATGCACTGGCACAACACCATGTCTATGTGGGAAAACAGAATTAGGCAGCTACCTTACGCACCTCGCAAAATTCAACTCATAAACCTTAATGGATTCTAGATCTAAATATAACATGTGAAACTATATATTTTCTAGAAGATAAAATAGGAGAAATCAAGATAACCTTGGGTTTCACAGGAAAATTTTAGATACAATAATGAAAAGAAAATCTATGAAGGAAAAACTTTATGAGCTGAATTTCATTAAAGATTTAAAGCATCTGCTCTGCAGAAGACACTGACGAGAATGAAAGGAATCCATAGACTGGAAGGAAATCTTTGCAAAAACACATTTAATAAAGGACTTATAGCAAGACATAATGAATATTTAAAACTCTTTAATAATAAAAAAACACCACAATTTAAAAATGTGCAAATGATCTGGACACACACCTTCACAAAGAAGAGGCAAAAAGTTGGCAAATGAGCATCAGAGAGGTGTGACCATCATTTGTCCTTAGGAAACCCTAAATTTAAACACCAACGGGATACTGCTTTCTACCCACTGGATTGGCCAAAAGCCAAGCCATTCATACCACCAACGGCTGGCAAGGATTCGGATCGGTGAGAACCCCTTTTATTGCTGGTGGGAATGAAGAATGTACAGTCACTTCAGTGGAAAACTGTTCGAAGTTTTCACAAAGCTGAACATAACCTTAACTACATGATCCATCAACTGAACTCCTTCATATTTATCCAAATAACTTGAAAACTTAAGTCCACATAAAAAACCTGCATATAGATGTTTATAGCAGCTGTATTCATTTAACTAATAGAATTTGGACCAGTAAAGCAGGATGTCCATCAGTAGATGACTCGGTAAGTAACTCTGATATATCCAGATGATTTAGCAAAAGAAATCTGCTAAATCAAGCCATGAAAAGACATGGAGGAAATTTCAATGCATGTTGCTAAGTGAAAGAAGCCAATCTATATGGTCCAACTATCTGGAAAAGGCAAAACTATGATGATAGGAAAAAGATTAGTAGTTGCCAGAGGTTTGGGGGAAGGAGTGATCACTAGAGAGAGCAGAGAATCTTTGAGGCAGAGAAAGTATTCTGCACATTACTTTAATGTGGATATGTGACATTATGCATATAAAAAATTCATCATGTACAGCTTCTACACCACCAGGAATGACACTTAGTGCAAACTATAGACTTTGGTTGATAACCCATCGACACTGACTTATCAGTTATAACAAATATACCACACTAATACACTAATGTTTGTAATAGAATAAACTATTCAAGAGGAGATAGAATGTTATAATAGAATTCTCTATATATTCCTGTAAGTCAAAAATTGTTCTAAAAATGGAACACATTTTAAAAAACTTTATTTGTTGGACCCTTGTTTGATGAGATGATTCTAAATGTTTCAAGTAGTTCACTTTGCCTTCTTCTGTAAAGATTGGTTCATGGCTAGTTGCCTATGAGAAGAGTTTTACTGGCCTTTCTTCATAGCCAAACAATACATATATAATACTTTTAAATAATAGGCAATCAATACTCTAATCTACAGATAAGAAAATTGAGTTTATAAAGAAAAATGAGACATGAAGCAGAAGTAGAATCCAGGCCTTCCGATGACAGGACCTATAATAATCAATGTGAGGGTTCTCCTACACAGGGGGATCAATTACTTTAAAGACATGAATAAGAACTATGGTTACATATTAAAAGATGACTATAACCACTCACTCTGGACACACAGGAAGGCCAAGGCACTTGTCACTTTGGCCACTGTAAAGTCACACACCTGTCCCACCAATGAACTGGGGACATGATAAAGAACTCTACCTTCAGGACCATGCACAGCTGGTATGAGAACCTCTGAGTAGTGAGCAGTGGGAGAGGTGGTGAGACAACGGCAGAGGAGGGACAGGCAGGGAAGACTTGTCTTGGAACCCAGAAGGCAGCTGACTGACCCCATTTGTCAGTGTAGATTAGGTTGTGCTGCTATAACAACAAGTTCAGTAATGTAAGATGGTGTTTGTCCCCCTCAGGCTCCCTGGTGGTGGGAGGGCTCTGTTCCATTTCATCTTTACTAGAGGTCCAAGCAGGATGTATGGAGCCCTTACCATGTGGAAGTTTGTCGGTTGTAGAGCAGGGAGATGGACCATGGGAATCACATTCTTATTGTCAAAGACTTCCACTGGGGAGAAATGCACATGATTTCTGCTCAGTTTCTTAGGCCAAAGCAAATCCTATATCATGTCTAATTTCAAGGGCTTGGAAAATGCAATCCTACTACCTACCCAAGAGGAAGAAGAGAGGGATCCATGAGTGACAATATGGCTATCACTCTTCACTGCCTTTAGCAACATTCTCTTTTGATGTTACTTAGATTTTGTTGGAGGAGGTACAGGAGAAAGGACAAAATACTGTGAAATTTCATTGATATTCTATTCCCTTGGGCACTGCCAAAATAGCAGCTGGACGAAAGCTTGTCCTTGTCTTAGAAACATATACATTTTATAGATACTGCAAATTAATCACAAAATGTAGATTACATAGAGATTTCAAAGACGATTTCTGAAAGACTTCTTCAGAAAAATGGTCATTGCTTGGTGGTCAAACTGAGCCCTGTGTGAACAGTGTCACTGAACTCATAGTGAGTTAGTTCAGCCCATAATATTCCACTTTCACTATTATTCTCTTAATTCTTGGTGGCCTTCTGACACAGTGATGACTCTATACAAAATGAGAATAATTTAAGAGACACGGTTGAAAAACAGAAAACACAACATCCGGAAAACAAAACTCAGCAATTATGACTTGCATGAGGAAGAGCAGGAACTTGACCTTCACAGTATGGGTCAGGATTAATCTTCCTCAGCACTGATGTACAGGCTCCTTCTGACCTTTTAAAGTTAATCATTAAAACAGGACTCTACTGGACCCTACCAAAGTCAAGCACGTGAACAGTTAAACTTATTTGTTCAATATTTTTAAAGTCCCTACTATAGTAGACTAACTTGAAAGTGATGTTATTTTTTATCTAAATATAACTCAAAAATTTGGATTTCTACTTCAGATAAACTAAGTGATTCATTCTTTGAGAAATCTATATGAGAGTTCTGCCTCCAAAACTCAGGGGTGATGCACCCCACAGCTCTGCCCTGCAGAGGTACCGCATGGCCCAGGGGAGAGACACCTGCAGTCATCAAGCCCCGTGGTCCTCTGAGGACTTCTGGTATCACATCAGGAAACATATGGAACTGTTCTGAATTTTCTCGTTGGTAAAATGAGAGCTGTACTTCTTCCTCCTCTTCCTGCTCCTCCCTGGGTCCCATAGATTAACTCCCCACAGCCTGAAAGTCTCACATAGAACAGAGTTGGGTCGGATGCAATGGTCTACTTTGAAATGTCCAGCTAGTAGTCAGGCGATGGCCTCAGGGGAGGATCCTGTGATTGAGCTCAGTTTCACCCCACACCCACTTCCTGAGAGACCCACATGTGGCAGGTTGGGAGAGGCAAAGATGGAAATATTTCCTGTCCTCCAATAACTGACAATAGGATGGGTAAAGTAGCCGCGGGCTGTATGTGTGTGGCAAGCTGCCTTGTGTGGTACTTTATCGAGGTGCAAGGAAAGCATGGAGATGGGAAGGACTGGTAGGGACAAGAGGCTGGGTGGTGTGGCCTTCCTCAGCTGTCCTTGGCCTCCGTCCCCTGGACCATAGCAACCTTTATCACCTGGGCTCAGCTTCTTGTTTGAGTACCTTTTCTTCCCTATGGTCAGTGAACCAGGATTTTATGTTAAAAAGCAAACTCCTGCCCCTCCCCCACCTCCAGTCCCTAGGCCCAGGGCTTTTACTGACCTCCTTCTGGCCTTCTCAAAGTCCTCACCACCCGGCACACACTCAGCTTCCTGTGCTTCTCTGGAGGCTGCGCTGATCAAGGTGTTCTTGCCTGGCTGAATAATCCTTGATTGCTACCTTCTCATCCCATGACCTGAGTCCCTCTTCAGATCTGCAGCACTTTCTCCCAGCACTGGAGCTGTGTGCATATCATACCCTATCAATCAATTCAGAATGTCTGGTCTCTTTCCAGTAAGATCTATCTAACTTGGAGCACAGCCGGGATTACCCAGTGTGGACTCTGAGTTTCTACCTTCACTCTCTGATCTGCAGTGTTACTGCTTTTCATGGTGAGAGAGAGTACCAGAATCTCAGAAAGCATGCTGCACTTTGCAGAATGACTTCTCCTCTCCTATAGCAACTTTCACTCCCTGCAGCAACTCCAAGGAAAGCCGGGCAACTTAAAGGAGGTTACATAATTTTCTCACTCTTACCCTGAAGGGCACCATTTTGCCTATACCAGGCTTTCTCGCAGAAACTGCAGAACTTTATGTTGAAACAGACCTAGGTGCACCCCACACCTCCTCTGCCCTTGTTTTGACCACCTTGTCCAGGGTTCTCATCCGCCCTGCTCCACCCACATATTTCAAGGAAAGAGCCTTCTTTAGCATCTCTCCATCACAACCACAAGAGGCTATGTCTCTTCATCCAAGGGTGTCCTTTGCCTACCTTCTCCCCATGCTCTCTTTCTGCTTCCTTCCCCCCTTTCCACTCTGCGCTCTTCACCTCAAACTGCCACTCTGAGCTTCAAGCAAGTTAAAGTGAAAGAGAAAAGAAACTGACTCTTGTCTTAGATGAATTTCCCACTAACTTTCTTTAGTAAGTAGCTCATTTAGGAACATTCTGGAAGGGACAAGCCTTACTCGTTGTGCAGGGTAGTGGGGGGACACGGAGCTGGAGTTGAGAAGTCCGGGCTTTGTTTGGCATTTGCTGTCAGGTTTGGCTGTGTGATCCTCACGAGGTGATTATCTTGTCCAGATCTCAGACTCTTCTTACAGTCACTCAATGATGCTTTGGAAGTGGCTTTCTCTGCCTGCTGCCAGATTCTTTCCAGCAGAGGCAGCAGAGGGTGGGGCCTGAGTGTCCAGGGCTGGGTTTGAATGCAGATATTGCCACATAGCAGCTTGTGTGGGCTCCTTACCCCCTCTCTGCCTCACTCCTCAGCTGTTAGTGGGAGATGATGGCAGTCATTGCACAGGCAAGGAAGGTTTAAGTTCTCCACCATCTTGTCTTGGAGGCAGCTGACTGTAGAATCAACCAGGAGCTTTGAGTGCGTGTGTTTGACACTGTGTCTCAGTGATGAGGAATGTGACTAAGCCACATACAAACAGCGAGAGCATCTAAACATTTGCCATCTTTGTTATTCCTGTGAGTGTGGCCTGTATGAGAATACCTAATAGTATGCTCTGCCATATTCACTTAAGGTTCTTCTGAAGACCCATTTATGTCCTTCTCCTATGATCTGATCCTCAGCAGCCACCGTGAGCATTTTCCTGCTGTGATGCAGTATGATGGGAACTGGCTCCCAGCTGGCTCCCCCTGACTCAGGTAACACACACTGAGTCTCCAACCCCTGTGCATGTGAACGTGTGAGACAGACAGACAGACAGACGGCAGAGGAGAGAGCTGTGCATGTTATAAAAGAAGGACAGCATTTCTGTCTCAAGTTCACCAACTAAGAGGCTAAGACAAACAATCAAAACTTTAATTTAATGCAGTTCAGCATATGGCACATGAAAATGTAGACACAAATGAAGTACAAAGAAAGGCATCTGGTCCTGAGAAGTCTCAAAGATGGCTTCCTGATGGCAGTGGCAGCTGAAACTAGACTTTAAGTGGCAGGAAGAACTGCAATATTAGTTAGTCCACTCATCTAATGAAAATTTATTGAGTACCTATTAAGGTCAGGCACTATGGAGTTCTTGGAGATAAAAGTAGAGGATCTTTGGAGACCCAAAAGGCAAGTCAGAACGAGGCTGTGAGGGAAAAGGGGGCTTGGGGAAGGCGGCTGGAGCTGTGGTTGAGGATTCCATGCCAGGACAGGCCCCAAAACTTTACTCAAGTGTTTGTGTCGTGGCGATGTGGGTGGCACTGCAGCTGAGCAAGTCTGGTCCTGGGAGGTCATCGGGGAAAGGGTAGGATGGAGAACTGGAGGGGCCGATGGATCAGAGAACAGCACAGTTCCTGGGCAGCAGTGTGGTCCCTGCGCCGGCCACATGGACAGGAGAGAAGCTGAAGTGGATGACCTAACACTTAAGACGTGGGTCCCTGTTACACTGTCTCACCTGGCCTGACTTTTTTGGGTGGTCACCTGGACCTCTGTTTCCTTGCAGCAAAGCAAACACCCACACCCCTGGCTTTTTCAGAGAAGCAGAAGTAAACTGCGGAGAGTGCCAGACACCGAGCAGTCCCTGCTGGGCGTCACATGGGTGAAATGAGGACAGTACTCATTTAAATACCACGTAACTTGTTTGCGTAGCGCATGTCCTGCTGACATCCAGGTGAACTGACTTCCTTCTGTGCTGATGGACTTTACGTTACAGACTGGAGATCAGGGAGTCACTCTAAGGGTTACAGAGTTTGCACGTACAAGATGAGAAACAGCAATGTGAATGTATGCAGTGCTACAGAACTGCATACTTAAAATGGTTAGGATGGTAATTTTACGTTATGCAGTCCTGTAACCACAATTTAAAAGAAAATAAAAATATCTTAGCAAGGAGACTTAAGAGCAGACACCATTTTTAAAAATGCCTTTATAGTTTCAGGTCTTTGTAATATGGAGCAAGGTGGGTCTCATTAAAAAAAAATAAAAACAGGAAAATCTAGAGGACGCCTGGGAGGGAGGATGGGAAGCTGGAAACGGAAATGGCAGCCAGGCACCGTGTTAACAGTGTCCTGCCAGCAGAGAGCACAAACAGGAAGCTGGCTGGAGGACGCAGGGCCGGGCAGGGAGTTTAGCTAATTGATCGAAAGTGGAAAAGAATGGCAATGGTTAGTGCTAAAGAGAGCGAAGAAACAGAAGTTCTCATAGAGGTGGGGGGGCAAAACTTGCTACAGCTAGTTTGGATATTAATTTCCTCACATTTAGTAGAAATTGCTTAAATCCGTACACTTTCACTTTGCAGTTCCACTCCTCTGCCATGATCTCAGAAGTGTGTAAGTCTGTGTCTGAGGATGCTTTCTCCCACACCCTGAATATTCTGTAATGGAAAATTATGAAATGTGTTACCACTGATCTGTGCCTTTTGGGCTAGAGACTGTGTGTGTGTGTGTGTGTGTGTGTGTGTGTGTGTGTGTGTGTGTGAGAGAGACAGAGAGACAGAGAGAGAGAGAGAGACAGACAGAGAGAGGCTGGTTCTGTGTCTTACTCAGTTGCACATGTGTACATCTGTCCCAGACATGCCAGACTCAAATTCAAGTGAATGAACAGAGTGGAGAGTGAGGAATGACAATCTAGTCAAATCTACTGTGATAATAATTATGATACTCCTGCTACTCAGAGCTTTGCTCCTTCTCCTCTGTCAACGGAATCCCATGGTATCTTGGCTGAGTGGGAACTTGGTTTGTTTGGTGCCAGTGATATTGTAGCATTTTTCTGCTTAATGACACATTCTGATTTCAGTTTCTCTTTGGCCTTGTGGCTATGTCCTTGTGCCACCGTAGGCAAGAAACTGGGATGAAAATGACTGTTCTGGTCCCAATGCAGCTTGGCCAGAAGATGGAGGCCGTTAAGAATTATACAATTGTTCCCCTCAGATTCAGGTGGGGTCCAACTCCACTAAAGCCAAATTATTTTGCAACTACTATGTAATTTAATTCTTACAGCATCCTAGGCATTGGGCAAATAGACCTTATTCCCATCGCACGGGTGGAAAAGAGAATTGAAACACAGGAATGTAATTGACTGACCTTCGGTCTGGCAGCGAGTTGACAGTGTCCCAAGCCTCTCTACTAGCATAGCCTATGCTCTGCCTGGTCCTCTGTGAACCTTTCCAGCGGGGCTGCTCAGGTCTTGAAACCAACAGCCGAAGGTCCCTGCTGTCACCCGAGAGGAGACATCCAGTTTCCCAGGGCTGGGTGGTTACCCAGGAGAGTTCCAACAAGCCAGAAAGGCAGGTCACCTTCTCTGGAATGGTCTGCAGACACTAAACATCTACTGAGCTAAAAGGAGCTGCAGAGGTGGGTGAAGAGAAAGTGGGGCTTCAGCCAGATGTGGCTTTTCACAGATGTTTTATAATTTGCTTTGAAACTGTCTCATGGGGAAACACAGGACAGAGACATTCACAATGTCTAGTGAGATTTTTCCTCCCACCATAGTGAGTTCAGAGATCCTGGTGCTGACCAAGCTTTCCTCCCCTGGGCTCAGCCTCAGGGGCCTCACAGCTGCCCCTAGCTCTTCCTGCCCCTAGAACTCTGTTCATTGGCCAGTGTGGGTGACACACTGTACAGATCTGCAGGAAGCTTAGAGGGGACTGCGGAAATGCCACGGCTGGATTCACTCACAAAAGAATGGGCTGAGCTCAAACAGGCTGGGGAGGGAAGGCTCTTGTGTTATTCTTGAAATTAGATAAATAAAAACATAAAAGAGATTCCAGGAAGTTGCTGATTCTTGGAAATGAAGGACAAGTTGATATTTGTGAATGTTGAATTCTCTGGGTCCAAGTTCATCCCCAAGTCAGATAGAAAAATAGATGCATTGGTGACCACCCAAGAAAACAGAGCCTGGGTTCTCTGCTTCCCTCCCCTCTGAGTCAGTGTATCAGGGAAACCCGACATGGCAGCTTGCGAACATGGTTGAGATCCCCACAAAAGCTGTGAGCGGATTTGCTCCCGGAAGCCAGCCTCACAGACACAGAAGCGGACTTTGTGGTGTATCCGTGTGACACACTCTCCTCGGAGGATCCTGAAGCACATGCGTGGTGTGTGAAGGGTTAAATATGCAGGCCCTGTGGTTTCTGATTTCCTCAGGGAAACAGCAGTACTCTGAGGAGGATTCTGACCAAGTGTGCTATTTTGAGGCCATACTGCTTGAAAGCTCTTTTCTTTTATTAAGGTAAGAGAATGAGGAAGGGAGAAAGCTGGAGGATTCCATGGAAATCTGGGCTGGCAGAGAGCAAATAAAGCCTGTGACTTCACTGGTATGTTTAATTTAAGTCAAGAGACGGAGAGATGTGGATGTAGAGCAGAAAGTCGTGAGTTTCCTTCAATTACCTTTCAGGACTCTTCCCTGACATGCCAACCGAGCGCAGACAAAGGTAGAAAGTTACTGCAGGCTCTTGCTAACAAAGGGGGATTGTGCTTGAATCTCTTCCAGGGCCTGAGTTTTTTTTTCCTCTCCACAGTGAACATTCTGCTCTCAGCTACACAGGTGCGCGGCACAGCACTGCGCTATCTCATAATACCAGCTCCAGCCAAAGCGCGCACAGACACAATGGCTGAATTTATGACATCCGTGTCAGTGTGTCCCTGCAGGAGGCAGGGCTTGTGCAGGCTGCCAGGTTAAGCAGCTCCCTGCTTTTGTGTTACTAGGTCATGTGAAACGCCGGCCAGGTGTCCCCACAACACATTCTGATAATAACCTAGGTAGCATGTGAAAAACGAGCCCAAGACCTTGAATCAGCTTTCGCAGTAGACAGCAATCTCATCAAAGCGTGAATCTGCCAAACAGCGGGACTGTCTTAGCAAGGACTCTGGTAAACCTCGCTGTGGTGGTGGGCACCTTCCTAAGCTAGGCAGGAAGCGAGAAGCCAAATGCTTGCTCCACCTGAGACCAAAGTTAGAGTTCTATCACAAAGGCCAGAGATCCAAGGTCACAATGCAGGAGGACAGCCTTCCAGGCTGAGAATCAGGGAAGCCCAAGCTGTCTGCTGCCTACCCAGCCCGAGGCGAGTCACTAAACCCTGTCCTTTGGAAGGCATTTCCCTCTGCACTGTTGAGAGAGCAGATAAGACAGGACGTATCATACTCAGCCTGCAGTGAACACTCAGGAATAATGAATGGTATTAGGTAGGAAAAGGGGACATTGAGTAGCAACTTGGTTATCTCAGGCGGTTCCTACAGACATCCCCAGAAGCCCGTACCAGAACAAGGTGACCTCAGCGATCCGCATCAGGCTATCCTCACTGACTCTTAGACAGGCCTCCCTGTGATTCCATCTCCTTTGGGGCCACTTCTTTAGTGAATTTTTCCCCTCCCCGTTAGTCCCCGTGGCTCCTGCCAGGGCTTATGACATGGACTGAGCCACTTGAACTTCTAGAGCTGGCTGGGTGCGCAGTGCCCAACAGATGGGAGTCTGTGTTCTGGTTCGAACTCCCTTCTGTGCCGCTGTGGATGGGAAACACGCAGGGTGGCCTGGCACAGGGTGCTACCCACAAGTGTCACTCAGCTGCCACTCAAACACCACTTTCTGCTGGGGAGAGCAGGCAGCCAAGTCTTCAAAACTTCCCCTGGAAACCCCCTTATGTGTTGACTTGGAAAGAGGAAAACCCAAGAAAAGAATGTGTATGAGAAAGGCCTTTATTACATAAGGACCATCATTTTAAAAAAACACCAAAAAACTAGAAGGCAAGAGAGCCTGGGAAGGAAGAATTGTGGCAGTTCCCTCTGGCTCAGTCACTTACCACGCTGATGTGGGACATGGTTTCATGTCCCTGGGGTTCGCAGGCACAGGCAACCCGGAAGCTGTGTGCACAGGGTCCAAAGGCTGCAAGGACACAACCCAGGAAGCCCTCCAGACTGGTGGTCACCATGATCTCCCCCAGAGATGTGCTTCCATGCCACTGGACACGTGGCAGGGGAGAGAAGGCCCTGGGTTAAGTGACCCTGCTCCATTGCCCACCTCTCATAAATAAGCACATTGTGAATAAAATACCTTGGTGCCAGTGTTTTGCAATTAGCCTCTCTGCTTCTTGTCTCTATATACAAAATGAACTGCAGAGTCAAAGTACAACTCCTAATAAACTGCTCTTATTTCCCTAACCTGATTGGTGACACGTGCTAACTATATTTTCAATAAATTTCTCAACTCTGAATTTCACAAAGCATGGGTAGAATGGCTCAAAGAGAATATTTCTTTTGTGACTTTTTCACTGGCTATTTAAACACGGCACACCTTCAGAGCCCTGGCTGTGTTCGGGGGGGTTTTACTCTGAAACTCCTCTGGGAACCTCCGTGTGGAGGAAAGATGGACACAGCCTAACTCCAAAGCCAGGCTTACTGGTCAAAGTACCAAAAGGATTACTCACAAGACTGAGGCACATGGCGGGAAAACACTGGTCTTTGAGTTTGCTGGACTGTACTTTCTAGGACTCTAGGATTCTGACTTATGTTCCTCATATATCTGGCATCTTGTACTTGCTTTGCCTGACCTGGCCCTGTGAATTCCATCTAGAGAGAAAAACCAGATACAGGGGTATAAGAACATTCCAGAAAGAAAAACTAGCTTCAGCCCAACCTTGAAAGATGTGGGAGGAATAGCTAATGCCTAATATAGTGCACTGGAGCAGGAGCATAAGATGAGGCTGTTGGGCAGCGGAGACGAATCTAGAAAGGAGATAGACATGCTGGGGTTTGGAGACCAGGAGGTGTTCACGTATTAAACTCTGCTTCCCAGATCCCTTTCGGAAGAGCTAATAACAGTGACTTCTTTCAGAATGCAATTGACAAAGAAGTTAGCTAGATCTTCCCAGGTCTTTTTTCATTCTCTTAGGGTAGTGAGCACAACCCTCCTTGTGCCACGAGTGGATTTGAAACATGAAGAGGCAAAATCAGGCAGTGTTTTCTGGAACAACCAAAGTGACAGTCATTGGAATCAACTGGGGGAGAAAGAAAATGACTCCATGCATATGTTTCAGTACGGATCCAAGATGGTAGGTTTGGGAGCCAATGGATGAGATTCAAATGTAAGCCTTGCAACTTTCTGCTCAGTGACCTGTGGCAAGATACTTTTCCTTGCTGAGCCTTGATTTTGTTGTTTATAAAGTGCAAAAAAAATCACTCCAACCTCATCTGGCTGTCGTGAGGATGAAAGAGAATGATAAGATGGTACCTGGCTCAAAAGGAATAAACACAAGCTCCCCTTTCCTCCTGCCTCAACTCTGTTTTCATGCTGTATGCAATTAAAAGTTTATGATGTACTAAAATTGATTTTCCAAATTAGGGGCAATAAATTATAAGTCACTTCTGTTTTCCTAAAATGGCATCCCTTAGATTGGAGGGTGTTGAATTTCTTTTCAATTGGATTAAATTCTATTTGCTGCATTTCTAATAAGATACTAGTGTGTCTGGGAAGAGGATAAAATGGCAGATTCTGACTACAAACACTACCTCTGCAGTAATACACCTAAGAGCCCTCTGCCCGTGGACTCAGGGACTTTGGCTAGCAAATGTGGAAAAGCACTCTTCTCCCTCGTCCTACCAGTCACAGCCTTGGAGAGCCATCCACAGACACCCACACTGAGCACATGGTGGTTAAACCATGATGGGGCACAAAGATCATCACAAACACTTGGTGATAAGAGTATTAGAAACCTAGAGCATCACAAGGAGTCTCTCACATAGCACATTATTGCTATTTCTCCTTTAGTCCATGAGAAAAACCAGGGAATGTACAGCCCACCCAAAGGAAGGCACTCTCAGAAATGCTGGAAAAGGGCTTTGTTTTTCTTAATGTAAAGTGTAAAAATTCCTTGCATTGGTAGCCAAGGGTTACAGGAAATTATCTGTGTTCTTGTGTTCTAGCCTCGGCTTGCATGGGAAGAGATGAGTTGAGTCTTTGCGCTGCTGTTGGACAGTCAGTTGACATTTCTACCTGCGAAACAGCAGATGTGACTTTAACATCCAGGCAGCTCTGTCTTAAAACACAGCTGCTCACCGCTATTAGGAAAACATGCCCTTGTGGCCTTCACTTCACTGATATTTTAAAAATCCACCCACACCTCTGTGTGCACTTGTGAGCCTCCATCTCCCAGAGGCCACAAGCATCTTTGCAACAGAGGGTGAGGCAGCAGAATGACTGTCCTCTTCCGTGTTGACAGCTCTCTGGTAGTGAAGGGACAGTGGGTGAAACTCTCTACACAGGGATACTCTGCAGGACGCCAGCATGATGCTGGCCGAGGATGTGCAAGCATCTTATCAAACTTCCTCAACAACAAAAACGCTAAGGGAGCTAGTCCTGTAGCTCCTGACAACAGTGGGTCCCTCCCTTCATGATGGGGCCAGTCAGGTTCTAGACTATGTAAGTCACCCATCAATACAGCACAAGCCACATCCAACACAGATAACAGGAGGGAGCGGGTCCCGCGGTGTTGTCAGCACACTCCTTGCTGGCCTGTGCTCAGTAATAGGCTTTCCTCTGAATTCTGGAGAGCGGCAGAGGGGCCATCAGAGGTTTGCCTACAGATCAGGCTGCTCTCTGCTGCTCCCATTATCAGAGACCATTTTGCCCTGAAGCAGCAACTAAAATCCCTAAATCACTGGTTCACTGCAGAGCCAGACTGGAAGCCCAGCACTTGGGCGGCCTGGGCCTGGCTCCTGAGCCTCTGGAGAGGAAGGGAGAAGAGGAGTAAAAGGTGGTGAGCCCTCACTGAGGGCCCTCAACCCATATTTGACTGGCTTGCATGGTCCCCAGGCGAGCTGTCCTGTTTCCTCACAGGATTGATATTATGGCTTAGTCCCAGATGTCTCCCAAAGCCTCATGGGATCGTAGGCAGAACTTTGGGGACTGACTGGATTATGGGTGTTTATAGTAACTGAATGTGTTGTTAGGTGAGCCCTAATTGAAAGAGGAGGCTCCCGAGGCAAGACCTGGAAGGGTTCGGCTCCCTCTGTCTCCTCTGCTCCTCCTCTGTGCTGATTCTTCTTTGGAACTCACTGCTCATGAATTCAAATAGGAGTACCAGGTATTCATCTTAGTGTCAAAGAAAGCAGCTAAGCCGGAGGGGTTCTCTCGTGCATGCCTTCCACTCCACCACAGCCACAGCCACAGGCTTTACCTGAACCAACAGGTAAGGCTCTCAGGACTTGTCCTGGGTCAGAGAGGAAAAAAGCGAGCTGTTGGGGTGCTAATCCATAGTGCCTTCCCTTCAGACTGGCCAGAAGGACCCAGATTGAATGTTTTCGAATCTCCGAAAACTGCCTTTCTGAGCAAAGTCCCTGCCAGACATACTCACACCCAAGGAAAAATGCTTTTGACAACAGCTTCCTTCACAGCCTTCTTCATCCCCTCCACCTGAGCCCTCGGTGTCCTGAGTTCCCACCTCCCTTCCTTTGATGGGCCTCAAAGTGGCACCAGGAACCCAGCACTGTGGGCAGGACAGAAAAATAATCACAAACGCACTTGAAACAATCCAACTGCTCGACATAGCAGCCTGTAAAGAGAGAGATGAGAAAGGAGTTTCACAGAGCAGACAAGAAATGTGCCCGCAGGCCACCAGGGTGCGCAGCTGCTCAACACCAGAGTGTGTGTGTGTGTGTGTGTGTGTGTGTGTGTGTGCGCGTGTGTGCAGCCCTGCAGGTCCCAAGAGGAAGAGCTGTGGTCTGTTATCTCCTGCTTCTGGAAAGCTTGTGGGGAGGAAGTTTACCCAGCATGTTCTCTGTCTTCCTAGAGGTCCCATCAGGGGTGGCTTTGAGGCAGCATGAAAATCAGTAAAGAGAGGGAGGCTCCTCGAGGCCCTCTCTGTGTAAAGGCATAGAGGGATCAGAGCACCCATGTTTGCCCTTTGGCCACTCGGGCGGAGATGGCCAGGTGCAGGGGAGCCTCCATTCACAGGTAGGAAATGGATGTGGACCAAGTAGCTGTGGAGGAAAGGAACTCTGGGAGGCTGCACAAACGTCTCCGGGGATCAGGCCAAAGGGAGAAAAGGCAGAAAGTACCTTTGGAGGACTTCCACAAGAGTGTGGCTGACCTGCTGGTGTCCGCCGATTTAGGGCTGTGAGGACCCTGACAGGGCATAGTAGGATGGAGAGCACCGTGAAGGATAAACCGGGCCGTCTCTCCGAGGCCAGGTGACTTTCCAGTGGGAGGTGACCTTGCCTGAAAGGGTGACAGGCTTCTGTGGGGAGGCTCTGAAGCATCCTCCTCAGAGCATAAACTGCTCCAGGTGATGTGGCTGCTTAGCCGTGAGGAGTTTCTGGAACTTTGCCACATGGCCCACAGAATGTGGATTTTGCATGGAGAGCAAGGTCCTCTTTGCTAGCTAGATTCAAAGAAGTGCTTAGAAACAGTTTCCTAAGAGTAGAAAGTGGTGGGTACCTTGCCTTTTATTCAGAAACTAGCACAATTTTAGAAGGCAGCTTACATAGTGTGGGCTAATAGGAAGACTGAGGGTTTAGAGGCAGATTAAGCTGGGTTCAAATCTCGCTGTTCCAAGGCAGGATTGGGAACGTGGGTCCTCTATCCCGCTCTATACCTGCTGTCCTTTTCTTGTAGTGCTCATGCTGGGGACAGTGGCTCCCCCACTTGGCTGCAGTGGAATCATGACAGCTGGGGAATCTTTTAAAACACTGAGGCCTGGCTGCTGGCCCTGCCACTCTGGAGTGTGTTCTGGGCGACAAGGTTCTCATTCAGGTAATTCTAATGTGCAGTAAAGCTTGTGAACCACTGGCCTAGAGAGCAGTAAGCATACAGCATATGTTTGTTTTTTAGAACTGGCTACATAATTGTTATCAAAATTCTTTTTTTTATTGTGAAATAGGTATATTTTATATTCAAATCATGATCACAATCAACCTTGACAATTTGTACCAGTATATGAAATTACTTGATTCTCATTTTTTTCCATTCCCTTAACCAACCTACAACTCCCACCCCCTATATACATAAGCTTTGTTTCCCTTTTTTTATTGCCATAACAATTTTTTCTTTCCCCTAGTTACCCTTACCCACATTTCTCTTTGAATATTTTCTATTTCACAATATCTAACATATGTTCTAGAACTCATTTACATTGTCAGTGAATAAATAGGTCATGGATGTGTAAATACCGTATCTTTTGTCGATACATAATTGTTAAGGCCTAGTAAAAAATGAGAATGCTGGATCCCACGTTTAAAATTCTTTAGAATTTCATGATGGTGATGGCAGGCACTGAACCAAGCTCTGGGGCATTCTGAGCACAGGGCTCTGTGAGACTGCAGCAGTAACGCATCCTGAGGCCAGCCTTCCTCTTCACCCTTCCTCTCATTTCTAATGAGTAACTTCTGTGAAATCACAGAAATCACCCAATGGGCAGAGACAGGAGAAGTACGGCGATCGAGGCAGGCCCAGTGAAGCTAACTGCTAGCTGGGTTTGAGGCAACTTTTCCTCAAGGATCCTGGGACCCCTGCAGGAGAGAACGTGAGGCTCTGAGCTCAGCGAGTGTGCCACTCAATCCCGGCCCAGACTAACTTCCACACACATGCAGGAACACCAGACACAGCTCTGCTACAGAGTAGGGACTCTGCAGGAAAAGGCTTGCAAGACAGGTCTGAAGGTCAGGTGGTGCTGCTGTGAAAGTTAATTTCTCAGGAAGGAAGAGTGGACTCCCTTGTGCTGGGCACCAGGTAGAAAGAATGACCTACAAGGCCAACCTATTAGCCACCTAGCAGGTACCAGCCAGTGCTCCAGGGGCCTCACCACATCAGGGGGTACAGGTGTGGTGGATGTTGGTTTCTCCTCTTGGGCCTAGTTAAGAGGACCCCAGACTCCTATAGGGACCTCGGATCTCTCAAAGCTGCTTCACTAGGGCAGGGAGGAGGTGGAGAGAGAAGGAAAGGAAGGCTGTGGGGCCAGGAGCTCCCCTGAGGGTAGCAGCTGGAACCAGGAGCTGCTGCCTCGCTTGCTGAAGCAACAGTGATTTTGTGAAGGCATCTTTAAGCAACATGTCATAGGCCCTGTGAAAATGTGGGAAATGGGGCGATCTTCACACAGTTTACCACGGTCTTATCCCCACCCTGTCTGCCATTGGTCCCCAGGAAAGTTCACACAAAGGGCTAGGTGACTTTGATCCCATAAACAAAAACCCAGAGCACCTGGGCCTGGGCTTAGCTGGTGGAGTGAACTGACCCTCGGCTGTCAGCTGCAGAGTTATGAAAGACATCTGGGAACAACTGGCTTTAAAACATTAAAGAATAATGAAAATTTTGGAGATTTGTGCTATTTTCAAAATGAGAAGAAAGTCCTTGGCTCTGAGGAAACTCTATGGACATTTTACCTGCTAGTGGGGCCTTCACCTGGGGGAAGTCCTGGGGGATTCTGTCTTCCCTGGGCGTCCAGCTTTCACCTTTCATCTCAACCTCTTCGAAAGTGGAGAAGCTAAAGGGAATTCTTACCCAGTCCTAACCCCAGCTCCAGCACTTCCTCAGCTCACTCTGTGGAACTGTTAGCCCTTCTGAGGGGCCATCTTGGCTTTTCTAAAGTGGAAAAAATAAGTGGGCTTCACGGGTTTTAAGAGAGCTAAAGTAAACTAAATCTAGCTCTTTCACCATGTATCAAGCTGAAATCAAAGTGGATAGGAGACCTAAATATTAAAACAGACACTCTGAATCTCCTGTACAACAGGTTAGGTAAAACTCTTGACGACATAGGCTTAGGGAAAGACTTCTTGAACAAAACCTCTATAGCACAAGAATTGGCAGAAGAAATCAGCAAATGGGACCTCATTCTTTTAAAAAGCCTCTGCACAGCAAAGGAAACCACCAAAAGAGCAAACAGGCAACCAACAATGTGGAAAAAAATCTTTACCAGCTGTTCCTCAGACAAAGGGTTACTGTCTAGAATATATAAAGAGCTTAAAAAAAATCAGCCCACTCAAATTTAAAGACCCAATTCAAAAATGGGCATCTGAAATGAATAGATAGATACTTTTCAGAGGAAGAAGTAAGAGCAGCTAAGAAGTATATGAAGAAATGCTCAATATCATTAGTCATTCAAGAGATGCAGATGAAAACAACACTGAGATTTTATCCACTCCACAAAGAATGGCTTCCATGTCAGAATTAGCCAGCAACAAATGTTGGTGAGGCTGCGGAGAAAAGGGAACCCTTCTCCACTGCTGGTGGGAGAGTAGATGCATACAACCTCTGTGGAGATCAGTACGGAGATTCCTAAAAAAAACTAGGATTGGAGGTCCCATTTGACTCAGGCTTTGCTCTGCTAGGCATATACACAAAGGAATCAAAAGAGTTATTTCACAGCGACATATGTGCACCCGTGTTTATAGCAGCTCAGTTTGTGATTGCTAAGTCTTGGAAACAACCCAAATGTCCATCAACTGGAGACTGGATAAAGAAGATGTGGTTCTTTTATAGAACGGAGTATTACTCTGCCATTAAAAATGATAAGATTGAGTCATTCATACTCAAATGGATGTACCTTGAGGATATCCTCATAAGTGAAATAAACAGGTGACAGATGTGTAAATAACATATGTTTTCTTTGGTATGAGAATACGAAGTTGTAAATGAGTTGTAGTATGTATAGTTGATATTGTGAAGTAGAAAATATTTAAAGGAAAGAGTGTAAGGGTAAATAATGAGGAGAAAACGAATGTGGTAATAATAACAAAGAAAAAGACAGTGTATATAGGGGGCAGGGGGATGCAGGGTGGGGGGAAAAGGGAAAAAATGAGAATCAAGTCATGTCATATTCTGGTACAAACTCTTAATGTTGAATGCAATTATCATGTGTATCCATAATGTACCAAGAAAGATAATTTAAAATATATATATATTTAAAAAAAGAGCTAAAGTCCCTAACTACCTGCGCATTCCTGGAAGCTCAGGTGAAACCCTAGGCTAGCACTTTGGAAACTAACATAAGGGAGGGTAAGTGCCTGAAGTCAGTTAGTGGGAGCTCTGGAGTCCAAATTCCCAGTCTGCCTCGGCTCTGGAGGCCCCACCTCCACAGTTCGGCTCGGCTGTGGTTTATACTTGGGCTCCTCCATTTCTCCCTGCTGGTGTGTGACGACCTGCACTGCCTAAGGTCCAAGGTAGATGGAGGGAGATGGAGGAGGGAAAAGAGGAGAAATACCTGAATGGATCGTCTATCTCACTCATTGGAAACCAAATCAAATAAAACACGGATAAGTTCTCTCCCCCCACCCCCACTCCTTCCCTGTCCTCTCCAAGACAAGGTGATGAGATGGTGGAGGGCACAGCCTGCCCAACCAGGCAGCCCCAGAGAGGCCTCTTCCCCAGGTCAGAGCCAGGTGGCAGCCAGTTGGCATGAAGCTTCTGCCTCAGCTCCTGTGGCTCCCGCAGGCACAGGCTCGGCCTGGCGTACAAAGGCCTGAGGAAGAAAGGTCCGCAGCAGTCTTTATGCCCGGCTCCCCACCCTGGGCCAAGCCAGGGTGGGGGTAGATGCCTCCAGCTGGGTGCACAGCACTCTGCTCATTGCTACTGGCAGCCCAGGACAGCGGTCACTGCCGAGGGGCGGGGCCCAGCGCAGTGGCTTTAAGAATGATGGAGTGGCCTTTAATTGTTTGTACTCTGAAACCTGGGAAGTGTTGGCAACACGATGAGACTGGAGGGGCTGTTGGCAGCGGACTGACAGGAGGAGCAGAAGCTTCCAGCCACCTAAACAGTTAAGTGGCCGGTTTGCCAAAGCCACTGAGCAAAGTGTTACCTCACCACAGGGCAGATTAAAATATGCATTTTCTCCTAATTGAGCACAGTGCAATCAGCTGGCGGTCCTGTCACAAGCACAGGAATGAATTGTCACAGCACGAAATGTACTACTCTACAGAGCATCTATTATGTGAGGAAAAAAGCCACATAAACTTCCTTCCATTGGAATTTCAACTAATTTGTTGTCCAGGGGGCTGGGATATGTCAGCTTGGTGGAGACTTGTGAAATGGTCCTGCATCCAGCCCAACTCTGTAGAGCAGAAAAGCCAAGATCTAGATGAGCACGTGACCCCACCGTAGCATTTTATATTCCGCACGGCGAGGTCGGTGTGTAGACTGGTTAACCTTTGTGCTGGGATGTCCGATGCCCAGTGTGGTTGTACAGCAGGTGCACAGACAGCACCTCCTACTTCTTCTCATTGCCATTATGAAGATGAGTGTGTTCTTAGAAGAAAACTGAAAATCCCATGACACCAGTGTGGATCCTACTCAGCACTCAGGGGAAGCAGCGGACAGAGCTGTGAAGGTCAAGGCAGGGTGATAGTATCTCTTCGCTAGTGGCTGTGGCTTGAATGCTTCCTGAGCAAGAGCCTCATTTCCACTCAGGTCCCAGCACCTCCGCTGCATGGCCTGAGTTTCAAGCTAAGTTGACACTGATGCTCTGGGACACAAGGAACCCTTGTTTGTTTTTAATTTCATGGTCCTTAGCACTTTATACACATCTGTGTTACTTTTTGTCCATTGCTTTTTGTTCTAACTATTCATCCATCATCTTGGACATTGATAAGACATGTCATAATTTTAATTCCCCTAAATTTCTCTCTCAACCAAACATCTATTTGAACTCATAACTCCTAGGCAGCAACAGCTAATGAGGCCCAGTGCTACATTTCTGTGAGATGCAGACATTCATAACCAACTAAAATCCTCACGTCTTTGCAGATGAAGCGCTGTGATTCCATCTGCATGGCTGACTCTGGGTAGCTAAATGCAGAATGTGGCATTTATTTTTAGTGGTTTTTCTATCACAGTCTCAGTTGTGTTTCCGTGTGTTGAGGATGTTTCAAATCCCAACTGTGACATCTACAAAGTAGCTATTTCTTCCAGATGAGGATGTACTATGTCTATGAATTTGATAAGCATTTCTCTTTGTGTTCAGCCAAATCAACCATGAAAATAATCAACAAGACCTAGCACAGGGCTCCACACAAGCTTCTGTCGGAACTCCTCTGAGCCACTCAGTCAGCCTTCCACCTCAGTCCCTAGAGCCAGGGACCATTACAAATACTAGTCATAAGTACAACTGGAATAAGTTCAAAGAAAGAGATTTATTTTCTATTTTCTCATTAGAATGACAGTTTTTTATTTTTTCATTAGAATCATAGTTTTTGTAAGACTTAAGCAAGATTACAGGTGACCATCTAAATAATACTGTGTCTAGGATAGTAATGAATACATGATGTGAAATGTAGCCCATTTATAGAAATTCAAATACATCCTTCACAGAAGACACAATTGACTATAATGACTTCATTGGTTTTAAGAAATGATTAGGGATAAAAATAGAAGACTAATTAGCCTTAGTTAATGCATTTGCTTATTATTCTCCCTGGCTGGTGAAATTAGCTTATGTGCCTGCTTTGGTAGCAACACACACACTTGCAAGTGGGAGCGGATGCATCTTTCTCGTCCACTGTAGGCCCTCTGAAAGAGCCCCCCATGGGCCTCCAGGGTTCTGCTGCCCTCCAGATGTGACAAGCCTGGGACCCAGGGGGTGCCAGCAGCCTGGCAGGCTCTCTGCCTCTGCTCAGGGTACTGCGATGTGACAGGGTCTCCTTGCCCTAACTGCTGGGACTCTAGTACTAAAGTTACTTGATTTGCAGATATTTCTTCTTTGCACAGCCCTGTGGTATAGGTAAGTAGCAGTAAATACCATGTTAGTATTGACAGTGACCGCAATAATAATAATAATAATAATAATAATAATAACAATAATAATGGCTAACATGTACCGTGTGTGATGAATACATGTGTTACCTTGTCTCAGTCCTACAAGAGGCCTGTAATGGATATTCTTTTATTAATCCCTTCATGAGAAGGAAAACCTAAGGCTCCAATGGGGTCACTTGCCAAAATCAAGATGAAGCTGAATTGCTAAACTCCAGATGCATGCTCATTGGTATTCTGTGTTTTTTTTGTTTGGCATGGGACATGGTTTGGTTAAATTTAATTTCACAGTTATGTGTGTGTTCTTATCATATGGATGACATCAGTGGTGCTTTCCAGGAAACCATGAATGATAGCTAAAGTCAGGCATTGTATTACATGTCACAGACACTTGGCATAAAGGCGAGATTTCCACCTGCGTGGATCTTAGTCTCTGGGACTTGACTGTGCCAAGTTCACAACCTCAAAGTCTCAATATCAATGTAGCAAAGGTTTATTTGTGTCTTTATTTATTTTCCCTCCAGTAGTGGATATTGAAGTCATGGTCTTTGTACATGAGCTACATCCCCAGTCCATTTTAAATCTTTTTTAAAAAATTGATTTTATTGGTACATTTTATATATACATTATGATCACATTCAACATTGACGGTTTGTACCAGTACATGACACATCTCGATTCAAATTTTTTCTCATTCCCCTGCTCTCCTTATAACCTTAATTTTTTATTTTAAGGCAGGATCTCTGTACATTGCTCAGGCTTCCCTCAAAGTCACCATACTCCTGCCTCAGCTTCCCAGAGTGCTGGGATTACAGATATGGGCTACCATGCCCACTAAGTTTATTGCTCATTCATGCCCCATTTCATTGCAGATCGTTTGGAGGCTCTGTTAATCAGGGTCTCTGGAGGACTTAGGCAGACAAAACAGCCCTCCTCAAGTGCTCGGAGTCTCTGAGGACAGAGGAAGCCAGAGATGCAGTAGCTTTGGCCCACCAGTCTCATGTCCACCCAGATGGGCCATACCAGTGTCCTGACAAGTCATACCCCCACCTGCCCCAGAGGGGCCTGGACAAGGAGCCTGGCTGTGGTGACCACTGTGTGGACAAATCCAAGACTAAGGCAAGCACACAATCATAGCTGTAGAAGGCCAGTGGCTGCACCATTAGCTGCTCCCCAGGACTGAAAGTGTTAGCCAGGTGTGGGAGGCTGGAGCAGGAGGATTACAAGTTTGAGCCCAGTATGGGAAACTTAGCAACTTATCAAAATTCTGTTTCAAAATTTTTTAGCAAGTTATTCAAAAAAGTTGGGATGTAGCTCAGGGTGAAGGCCTTGGGTTCTAATCCCCAGTACAGAGAAAATTTTTTAAAAGTTTAAATAAACAGAAAATCATTTCGTTTAGTGTGATCACAAAAGGCTTCAAAGAAGAAGACTGAATTTTGAGAGATGAGTTAAGATCGCCCAAGGCCAAGCCTGAGGTGCAGCTGAATGAGGACCGCTGAGAGCAAGTGCCATGCAATCAGCCCCGAGCAGAGGCCTGGCAGGAGCAGACAGGCTGGCAGACGGCTGGACTGAGGCCCTGAGAGAAATCCTTTCTCAACTGGAGCCCATCGCAGTCCTGGAGGAGGCAGCCAGCACTGAGACCAAGGCTGGGCGTTAGCGAGTTTCTGACAGCCTTGTGGATGGGAGTTTGACCCTGTGGCTGCATGCGGTGGGGCTGAGAGGAGGGACTGCCAGGGCCTGTCAATGGGAATAGGAGTGGAGGATGGGTATGAGAAGTAGGGAGGAAATAAACCCCTCAAGGTCACAGAATGAGAGATGCTATCGTGCCAGATAACCCAATGTGATTGGGCATGTGGGTAAAGGAAAGAAAATGATTCCAAGCATGCCTGAGGTTTTGGATGACATCAGTAGTGCTTTCCAGGAAACCATGAATGATAGCTAAAGCTAGGTCAAGCCATGCTTTATCTGACTGTGGTCTCAGAGACATCTTATTTGGGAGAGAGCTTTCTGCAAAACCTCACAAATAATTTCTTCTCCCAGGAGCAGTTGAGCTAATTGACTATTCACTAAGGATGCAGTTGAGTAAGTGTGCTACACTTAGACATTGACATGAACTGTGGAATATTCTTCTATGACCTTGACTTTCTTAGTGTAGGAGTCTGAGCCTGATGTGAAAATGTTTCCTGTCTCTTGTGGACTTAGAAGCATACACAGATTATAAACAGTATTGCTAGAGACTTCAGGAGCTCCATTGTGTTGGCAAGTTCATTCTATATGCATGAACAGAATTCAATTCAGGGATGCTGCAAAAGGTTGTTGTGTTTTGCCAAGTCAGGACTGTGCTGCACACTGATCACTATCATGAAGTCCAAGATCTAATTAACCTGCCTTCAGTGGAGCTAAAATCAAAATCCACCAGACCCGAGGTCATTTCAACTGGAATTCAGTGTGCACACATGCACAGATGGGAGAAGGCTGTGAGAGCTGCATCTAATCCGTGTCACACAGCAGGTGTGTCTATGGAGGTTTAAGATCTGCTTTCGGTGAATATAAAGCTTTTGTTTTACAATGAGTCTTATACATCAATAAACATGTTTTAAGGCTTTTATACTGTTTGTCTTATTAGTAGATCAGAAATTCCACAGAGTACAGTAAACAGAAGAATGCAAAGCCTGGAGTTATGAGTTTGCTTCTTGGGATTTTTCTTCATATTTTGGATGAGTATATTGATTTTTTACCTAAGGAATGGATTCCAGGGACTTGCGACACAAATGTCTCAGAAGGTCTCGCTGCTCTGGGTGAGGCCATGAGCCCATAGTGTAGCCAACTGGAGCTTGAGTGAGATGCAGTGTCGTGGGCTGCACAGACCTGTGCGTGCAGACTGCATTTTAAAGGTGCTACAAGTACACAGGAAGCGCAAGCAACACTGATATACGGGGCTCAGCCTTGAGGAAAGTTCAGGGACAGCATGGCCTGTGATAAGCCAGCAGCCCGATCAACATCAGCAGAGCTTCTGGGCCTCACTCCATCTGAGCTCTCACTACCTCCCAGCATTATTATTATTGCTTTGCTCTCTTTCCAGCTGCAATTTCTTTGTCAAAGTTGTCACTGTCAGACACTATTTCTGCTAGTGGATCAGGAAGATATGATCCTTCCCAGAAAGTTGACTTAACTATTTCATGCATGTAGACTGTGTTTCCCTAGTTCCCTTATAGGCTCTTTGAAATCAAAGTCCCTTTAGTCTTTGTAGACTGATATTCTAGACCATGCTAGCCTTCCACTAAGAACGCTGCTACTCTAAAGTCGTTAGAGAGTATCTAATCCACCCAGAATTCCTCGGCCTTTTAAAATTTATGTCTCATTTTGGAAAATGTAAAGATTCTGTTGCTTATTCTTTGTGAAGAAGTAAAAACTCAGTGTACTTATAGCAAGATTCACTACACATAAAAGGGGATGTAAGGAAATACTCTCATGTAAAGAGATACAGAAAAGATAAGCCAGCAACTAAAGGTGTTGGTTACCTACAGGGGTTGGGTGGAAAAGGTGGAGAAAAAAAGGGAGGGGAAGGCTCTGCTCTGACTATGGGTTTTTTCTACAAACCTGACTCTTAGGTAATAGTGATGCTTCCCATAAAATAACAAATAATTGGGCCAGGGATTTAGCTCAGCAGTTCTGGTGACTATCTGAAAAGGCAGATCCCTGAGTTTGATCCCTCGTACCACCCACCAGAATGCCGGGCGTGGTGGCTCACACCTGTCATCCCAGCACTCTGGAGGCAGAGGCAGGAGGATTAGCTCAGGGTCAGTCTGAACTACAAAGTGTGACCCTATCTCAAAAAACAACAACAGGGGCCGGGGAGTTAGCTCAGTGGTTCCAGTGCCTGTCTTGCAGGCGCAAGGGCCTGGGTTCGATTCCCCGGTAACCACATAACAATACTGGGTGTGGAGACCCACACCCAGCAGCAACCAGTACCACATACCACAGTGCCCGGCGTGGTGGCTCACGCCTGTAATCCCAGCACTCGGGAGGCAGAGGCAGGAGGATTGTGATGTGAGTTTGAGGCTGAGCTCAGGGCCAGCCTGAACCACAAAAGCGAGACCCT